>JAWLRI010000436.1:4369862-4496648 GCA_034781795.1 Crypturellus tataupa | reverse complement strand
GTTGGCGGTCACGTGAGGCCGCGCGGCGGCGGGAGGCAGGCAGGTGCCCGTGGCGCGCGGCCGCCAACGGTCGCCTTGTAACGGCCGTCCCGGTCCGCGCGGCCGCCCGCCTCCCTGCCGCAGCCCCGGCACCTCACGAGAAGCGAGCGCGAGGCGTTCCCGAGAAATGCCGCTTCCTCAGTTCTGCCGCCGGCACTTCCTCCTGCCCCCGGCTCGCCAGCACCGGCGGCTCCCCCAGCCCCTCGGCTGGCGGCGCTGTGCGCAGGCCGCTTCGGAGGGCTCGAGCCGTGGCGTGATCGCGCCGCCCTTCCGTCTAGGAGGTGGCCGTTAAGGCAGCAAAGCAGCCTGGTGCTGTCCGTGTCCCGAAGAAAATCTCCCTGATGCCAGCCGGGAACCTCACAGCTGGCATCCTCCTGAACCGGGAGGGCTTCAGTGGGAGCCAGGAACAAGTGTGTGCGCGGGGGACACGCTGTCTCCCCGGCGGCACCGCGCGACGCTGAGATGGGGAGAAAAGGCTTGGGGAAGGTGCCAGGCCACTCTGCTGGGCAGTGATGGGTGCTCCTCGGCTTGTCGCTTAAAAGTCTGTTGTCCAGAGCACATCCCTACATGAATGTGAAACTTAGAACTATGTACTGCATGACTTGTGTGCTGCTCTGTAGACTGCCGTGCAGAAAATTAAGATTGGAAGACAAGGTTCTTGTTTATCTCGTGGTCTATGGCTAATTCTTCATATAAAGCAAAAATAAATTTGTGCTATGTTTCAGTGAGTTACTGAACCATGTTAAGCAAAAAGAATGTAGAACCAGCATGCCTATCAAGTCTTTACCCATTTCCTTTAATATAAGAGACTGCCTTGCAGCTATTCAGAGAGATAATTATAACTCTTTTTTTTTATCTGCATATTTGCCTTATTATAAAAGCCATAAAGTATGTTGTAATACAAGCATTCTGCTGCACAAATTCCACCTTGAACTTTATCTGGTTTTGAACTTTATCTAAAGGAATCTACAGGAACTAATTAACTGTGGAATGTTTTAGGTCAGACAAGGTATTGGTTGCAGTACAGCGAAAAGTTTAAATATTTATTTAGAGCTATTATTCCAAAATTTGCTCTCTGAAGTACCATTACCCAAAGCAATTGTTTCACTCATACAATTCTGTGTTTAGTGATTGTGCAGCACGTATTACTCCAGGATCTTACTATATACCTGCTGTTCATAAGTGTTCTAATAATGGAAATAAAAGAAAGATAATATAAAATGCCTGTAACTTTTCTCATGGCACCATCTAGTGGTTTTGTAGTTAGGAAGAACAGAGAACTCTCCGCAAAGTTTACTGCTCCATTCGTCGTAAGCTTTTCTGGAGAACTGTGCTTGTGTTTCTCATCTTTGGCTCACATGTAGCTGTAGGTTTAATGCTGTATATTTGCATTGTGCCTTGAACACATGCCCTTACTGGAAATTATCAGTATCTCTTTGTTCTTGCCCATAGAATTATATCATAAATGTTTGGTGTCAACACTATCCAAATGATGAAGATGAGGTGAAAAATTTGAATGGTAAGTGTCAGCCTGATGAGATCCAATGGTATATAATCTCCAGTGAAGCCTTTACCACCTAAGGGCTGCAATTAATAATCTATGTGAGTTAGAAGTATAAAAGAAATAGAAGAGAGGAAGCTTTGAAGAAGCTCTTCATTTTCACCTTTGTTTTCACAGTTGTCTTTGTCTTGGTGGTCTATTTTTGTATTTTTTTTTTTTTTTTGTGATCTTGTATAAGGAAGACGTAACTGAAGTGGTTTCAGAGAAGTAAACTTGTTGAATTCCCTCGTTACTCATAGCAGGCTACTGTACATGATGCAATCATTAACTTTGTGTTAACAAACCAGGTTGTCTTTGAACAGAATCTCTCTTACTGTGCAAAGGGTGAAACAAAACTTTCCATTCACCAAGGAGAGACGTAGGAATGATGTGTTTGCAGGGGTAGCACAGGAGGCACTGGTCAAACTTAGCTCTTCAGTGTGGATCGGCCCACTTAACAGGGACAAAACAAGTGCTCAGAACCTGCGGCTGCAGGTGTGTGAACATCTCAAGCCTGCAGTGCAGATGAAGCAAACAGCCCCAGGCCTTCTTGTCCCCAGTCATATGCTTATACCGTTGTGCCAGCCTTCCCGTTACGCGAGTGCAAGCATTTGGCGCAGCCCTGCGGTGACCCAGACGAGGAACCGATCTGAGGTGTGGTGAAATGCCTCACAAATAAGCCTCACTAAAATACCTCGTTCTTTACCATTTTCTGCGAAATCCATGCAAAGCAGCCTGAAGTGGCTCATTCCACAGAGCTGTGGCCTTGGCTAGGAAAAGCAGAGGCAGGTTGATCAGGAAATTTGTGAGCGACTTGCCTCGCTCCCGTGCCACACACGCATCCTGCCCAAGACTGGCTGCACCAAGAGCCTAGTCAGACCTAAATGAAACAAAGCAAAACCAAAAACGTAAATGCAAAACCCCGCGAGGGGCTGCCGGGCCGCCGGCGCGGGGCTCGCGGCCCTGCGGCGCGGGGTGGAGCCGGGATGCTCCGCGCGCGGGGCACCCTGGGAGAATCCGCGGTGCCCGGCATGGCGGCGGCGGCGGGCTGAGGGGCGGCCATGGTGTCGCCGGCGGCGCGGCTCGTGGCGCAGGGCGTGTGGGCGGCGCTCACGGGCGGCTGGTACCACGACCCCGAGCAGGGCGCCTTCACCAACAGCTGCCACCTCTACCTATGGCTCTTCCTGCTCACGCTGCCGCTGGCCCTGCACCTGGTGAGGCGCCGCGGGGCATGGGGCATGGGGCAGGGGGGTGGGCGCCATTTCGCGGGCGGTCTGCGGGGCAGCGGGGCGCGCTGCGGCTCTCCCTGCCTCCATCCCTGCTTCCGCCATCCCTGTGTGCTGCAGGGGGATGTTTAACCGGGCCGCGAAGCCAAGCCGTTAAACTGAGCACTCAGGCAGGAGCGTTAGTTAGGTCTGGCCTTTGCATCTCAGGGTTGACCCCCTAAAGTAAAGAGGCTCCCAGGCCTGACCTCTCTGTCCTGCTGATTTTGTGTCGTGAACTGGAATATTTGACCACCTAAATAGGCTCAGTGCGGCTGTCCGAGGCCTGACCTCTCCGTCCCGCTGATGCCGTGGGAGAAGAGCACATCAGAAGGTGTGTGATACCCGTCTGCAGCAACAGCGAATGACCCGATCAACCTTTGCCCAAAATCTGCATTTAGGAACATCTATTTTCAGGTCTGTCCCCCCAGCACTTTCCTTTGAGAAGGGTAAATCAGTGGAAAAACCCAAATAGCGTATAATTAATATGCTTGCTGAATGTCACTGGTGAGTCACATTGCTTTTTGTGACATGCAGTTCCCTTTGTTCTAAAATTTAAGCGCTGGAAACATATCATTTTAAGAGCTAGAGTTTGTTTGCTAAACTTTACTATTATTTTTTCTTGAAAGCTTGAAACTTTTACTCTATTTTTGTGTGCATTTTCCTACTGTGTTAAGGAAGTTCAGAAATATGGTCATTATATTTCTCTATTGGTATATTTGTTAGTGTTTACCTAATAGTGCTTCTACTGGAAAAAGCCTTTTTTTTTTTTTTTTTTTTTCTCTTTTTATGGTGACTCCTCTTAACCAACTTATATAGATTTTTTTTTGTTGGGTAAAAGTTCTAAGCAGACAGCCCACCCCAACAGATATTGACCTGTTTTTCAAAAGCAGGGAGCACTCATGACGTCCTTGGTGAGACATAATTTCGGCATCTTTAAGAATCAGTTGCTATTCCACATTTTGCAGCATGGATTGCACTGAATTCCTATAAACATTGCTTACAGAGTTGAACCAAGATAGCAAAACATCAGTGTTTCCCTCTGATCAACCAGGTCCATTTATTATATACACTAGCAAGGGTCCTATGTTGTAGAATTTACTGTCAGAGTGGTATGTATAGTAAAAAAAAAAAAATCAAATGGAAGAAAAGCGAGCTTGTATAAGTAGGCATGTATCAGGAAGCATATATATTTCCATGTGAAAAATATCTGAGAAATTAATAGCATGCAGGAAAGCATGCAGAGTTGAATAAAAAGAATACAGGGTCCAAAGACTGTAGTTTAGAGCTAAGACAAACCCTGGAAGTTATTTAAAGGAAAGGAAAGAAGATCCGACTTATCTACTAAACTTAGGTTTCTTTATCTTGTGCTTCATCTTAATTTATCCAGATGGACTTACTTCTTTTATTGCAGATTGGCTGACTTTCTGATGAATCATCTGGTTAAATACCAGGAGCTGTGTTCTTGAGCTAATGTATCACTATGGGATTTTTTTACCCTTGGTAGCAGTAATTCATTTATTATGCTGGCTGCTCAAGAGTAGTGACACTCTTAAGTATTTGCTTTCTTACTTTTAAGTGGTTGGACTTTGTAAATATTGTGCAAGCTAGATGCATTTTTATCTCTTGAACCTGAATTTTTATTAAAGGTTTTCTTTTGCATTTTATATTTGGTAATATTTGGGATGATATTTACATTATGCACATACTTAATGCTGATAGTTTTCAACTCAGCTACAACTGTTACTGGCATTCCTTGAATGTCAAAGCCAAAACAAAACAGAATACTATTAAAAATTGCTTTGTACTGGATCATCTTACTGAAGCCTTTGTCCAAGTCAGAAAGTTGCTCTGAAAAATTTTGATTTCTATGAAATGTTAAAATTCATCCAACTGTTCTGAGACTTTTCCCACCAGTTCAGTTTGGGCATGCTGGCAGGGTAGAGTCAGGAAGCCAGGAATATCAAGTTGTTTCTGCTGTGGGGACTGAGGATTTCCTTCTATAGCGTTGTCAGCACAGCTTGCTTTGCTACTAATAAGCCATTATTAGCTTCCCCTTTTCTGAAAAGGCCCATCTGTGTTTTCCTCTCTTCCTTTCTAACTCATTTACCCTTTTCAATAACAAATGCACAATTAAATATTTCTTTAAAATCAACTTTCAAAATTGTAATGAAAGCTGTTGTAGCTTTGCTTTATCAAACCTCATCAAGGATTAGGAATTTGTTACCTTATTCCACCAAAAAGCAGAGGGTTCCTGGATACTCTGTGCAGGAAAATCGCAGTGCTTGTTATAAAAAGTGCCTGGGCTGAACTGATCCCCAGTGGAACATCACTGAAGTGGAGAGATGACTTGGGGAATGTTTGTACTATAGCTTATTTGACAAGCTGCAGGACAATGCACATCCACATTTGGATGGCTCACTGAAACGGTTTACTGCAAGTTTCTTCTGATTTTCTTTTTAATTTAAATTATTGTTTTACAGTCCGCTGCTGTGGAAACATTCTAGAAGTTTAGAAACACTGTGGTGGTTCAGTGCCCTTGTATCATTACAGTGATCACTTTTGCCCTATCAAATATACTGAAACACACTCAGATAATGCAGTTAGCTTTTGTCTTTGTGCAGTCTGAATAATATTAGCAAAAAGAGGAAGACGAATTCGGCCATTCACCTGGAATCTCTGGACAGGCAAAAGTCCCAGTCAGTCAAATGCCCTCTCAGCATAGGCACATCAGCTCTGTGATGCGTTTACAGTAATAAATCAGGCCATATCTGGAGCACATAAATCTATATTTCTGCATAGGACCCAAAAATGTTCTGGTGCAGGGCATAACAATGGAAGCAACTGGAAAACAACAAATCCATTATGGCCGAGTCTTTAATTGGCTGAAGGCCAGGAAAGCTAGAGCTACAGCCTCCACAGAAACGGATGCAGTCTCATGGAGGCTGCTCTCTAACGGGTCTGTCCTTGGGGCTGTTTCTTTCAGCTCAACTGAAGCTTTTCCTGCAACTGGGACTTTCAAAATGCAAGATTGCTGTGCGGGTTTCTCTCTTTAATGCAGTTCCTCTCTTTATGACATTGCTGTGGCCTTTTCCCCAGCGGGGTATTTCTGTCAAAGTTAGCTGAAGGTGGCCACAGAGTTAAGTAATTCAGCAGAGGGAATGGAGAGAGATGAGGGCTACAAACTCACATGGTGTGATTATAAAGCCTAGTTTCCATGGGAAATCAGGCTAATTATAACTATAACATATCAAAAGTGGATCTATCATGTAATTTCTCAGTGGTCTATAATTTAATTCCTTCTTAGCTCAGGTAGATTTTATAGCCTTCATGTGTCCGTATCTGGGTACACCAACCATAGTCACTTGTATCCTTGTAGTTTGCTCCACACTAACATGGATTGTGCTGTCGTAAGTCTAGTCATTTGTGCTCTCTTAACAGTATTCCTGAATGTGTGTTAAGCTTTAGGAATGTCACCTATCAAGCACTTCTTTTCCAGTGGCTCATTTATGCTGGATAATGATATATTCTGAGGCATAATTTAGTAACAAGTGGTTAGTCTGTACTTTTTAGTGCATTTTGATGAATCACCAAACTTAGTGCAATTAGTTCGCTTTCCCCAGAAAGCGAACAAATCTCTCATTTGAACAAATTCTTACAGATAATTGTCTATCATTCTCTGTGAAACCCAACATTATTTATTATTTCACCTTTTTGTCAGTCCCAAGCATTGTCTTGCAAACTGATGCTCTTTGTGGTCCAGTTTCAGTGAAGAACTGCAAAGGAAATGCTTAATTTTGGTTATGTACACAGTACCGTGAAGTACACCAAGAGACGAAGCCTCAACTTGTAGAAAGTAAATATATTTCTCATTATTACTAATGCCTACATGCTAAATGGTTTCTCTTCTTTTATGCCATAGATACTTGGTGTATGAATCAGAATACTCCTAAAAAAAGGATGTGCCTGAAAATTTTCATGTGTAAATCTTGAAGGCATACAGTCTCACATAGCCAAAAGAAGAGCAATCCACTTTTCTAAGTGGATATAAGTTCAACATCAAGATAAAACTGTGCTTGTTTTAGCAGTGAAGTAAGAAAGCCTAATTCATGTCCATTCCTCATCTAGAGGTAGTGAGTAGGTTTATTTCTGAAACTGAAAAGATATCTAAGCTAAAAATACTTTTCATCTTTTACAGCCAAATGCTTCTTAATTTGGAAAGATGATATTTAAAATAACAGATTTAGAGCCCAAAGTAAAGACTCTTCTTAAAAATCAACCTTAGTTGCCTTTCAGCAGGCCCTGGCCATGGGGAATCTTTCCTCTTGCCCCTGCTATAGTTTGTACAGGAAGATAGTAACACTGTTTAAAACCAAGCAAACCAGTATGAAACTAAGAAATGTGAACCTGCAAATGAATAGTAACAGCACATAATGGCATTCTGTGACTATCATAGTAAGGGCTTTGGCCCTTCAAAGATAACCACAAGTATCCATTGCTATGATTCTCCCTTTACAGGAAGGAAGAACTTTGAAAGGATTTTACAACCTATACAACTATAATTCATTTTATTGACTAAGAAATCTGTTGCTCGTCACGGTTTAGCAGACACAAATCACAAACAGCTGCAAATTAATAATTATGAACATTTTAAAAAGAATTCAATGAATCTGGCTTTACATGTGTTTTGAAAATAACTTCGAAAATTTTAATTGCATCTTCTCTAAATGAACTATTATATTTATTTCTTTATTATTCCTTTCTGTAGGCTTTCCCACCAAACACCATCACAGTTTTTGTATACTGCAGTTCAGTGACAACATTCTTCACAATAATAAAAGTGATCAATTATCGGCTGCATCTTATGTTTGATAAAGGTGAAGTAATTCAACAAAAGATCTCAAGAAAAAATGGAAGGCAATGTAAAGAAACCGAAGCCCCTAAAGGAAACACAATTCAGCCCTCGAATTGTAGGTAAGGTTTTCATTGCACAATGTTGATGATACATTTTATAGAAAGGTTAAGTTTGCACCATGCTTTTGCATAGCAGAAACCTGTTGATTGTAAGGAAACAACACTTCCTAACATCTGCGTAGTGTTTTTGTGTTTGCTGGCTCCAGCACACCTGGTCCAGATGGACATGTCTGGGAGGTGACAAAAGATCCCAGGGCAGCACTGGAGGAAGTATTTTAGGGAAGCCTAAGGGCTGAGGGAGTAGTAGGAAAGCTTTTCCTGTTGTTGTCTCTAATCTGAAGAAATTTGAGAGTCAGGGAGGAGAGCTCTGTCTTCATTAGGAAGAATAAAATGTTGAGCTGTTATGTAATGAGGTAGGACCTTTCAGGATGAGGCCTTCACCAGCAAGATCCAGGAAGTTTTCAGCAAGATTCAAGTTCCTTGGGTAGCTGCTTGATAGAAGATAGAAGGAAACACTCATGTCTCTCAGATACTAGAATGTTATGTAAGTCTAGAGAGTGCTGTGACTTAGGTTTACATGTATCATGGTAAAAGGATTGTGGTGTTCCTGAAATCTTTCTATGTAATGCATTGCCCTAACTGGAGGAGATTTTAGTTCTAAGAAAACCTTAGGTAATTGCTTGGGATTTACAGGAGCATAGTAAAAGTCCCTACAGTGCTGACCTACTGGGAGGAAGGAAGGAAGGATGGAGTGACCTACACCTAATGGTCAGGAAAATGCTTTAATACCCTGTCTTTAAAAGCCTGACATCCTATTTATTTATTTAAGCCCTTTCAGTCTGTGAGGAGTCAAGTGCTGTTTATATTGCAAATAAACTCTCAAAATTAATAAGGCTAGGTTCAGACTGAGATAGCATTAAAGGAAAAATAGCATTGGGCTAAGGATTAGTACTCAGTTTTTCCAGATTTAGGTATACTTAGAATATTTTTCTATGTTTACTGGAAACCTATGAAATAAAATAAAACTGTGACCTCCTGCTGATTTTACAAACTTTAGTCACATGGAAGCAAATGAAACTAGCAAGCAGCTCTCAGTCTTTCCAAAAACTATGGCATATGTGAAATTTTGAAATAAGGTACATCCAAGACTACAGCACTGAAATATCCAAACAAAGCTTAAACTGAGTGGGTTTGTTATGACTGCCAGCCAGACTTTAGCAACAGAGAGCTCTATATGAGTGAATTTACTTTCCTGCTTTAATGCATTTGCAGTCCCTACTAAGAGCTCTGCTACTGCCAAGGCTATGCAAGCTACCAATTACGAAGCTTGTCTGTATTCAGCAATGCTATTTTTTTTTGTGTCTTTGCATACCTATGCTCCTATGCTCCTTGCAGTGTCATTGCTATTCCTCTGTATCACCAACTCTTAGCTGATAAAATAATTTAGGAGGTCCATCTATTATTTGCTGATATTTAAACAGAACCTCAGTGTTTTCTTGTATATTGGCTACTGAAGAAATGCAAACTCTATCCTGCTTGTGTTTTGACGAAGGAGTGAAGTTATTCCCTTAAATTTGCATAACAAATCCCATAACATGTTCCTCTTAAAAAGTTCTAGAAAGAAATCTCAATTATTTAACCCCTGATCAGCAAATAAAAAAAGAAAGCTTTACTTAATTAGGTAGGCAACAAATGATTTTAAACTAACCCTGGTGGTGGCCAAGTTGCTTGAAGTTCTTGAAGCTATTTAAGTACAGAAAAAAATGTGGGAAAATGACTTGGATTTACAAGTGAATAATCTTATAGTTTATACACGCCTTTAATGTTTTTAAAATGGTCATAATGCATAACAGGTTTAAACAATATATTGTTTTATAAATGAATTTGGGAGAAAAACCTTTCTAATATTTTGTCAAAGTGCTGATTTTTTTAACTAATTATTTGCTGTATTACACCTTAGAAACAGGAAATATGTTTCTTCTCATAAATAAATTTTGTCCAAAAATATTTGTCTATATCCACTGAAAAAAAACAGGAATATAGAGAGAATTAGTACAGAGAACTGAATGCATCCATAAAGGAAGTGATGCTTATAACTTCAAACTGCCTCTAGTATATCCATTGTTAAATTTTATCTGTCCAAAGAGATGTCATTATATTTCTTATAGCAATGTCTTACTTCCTAGAACACCAGAATCACTTTAAATGAGAAAAAGAATAGGAAGACGTCTTTGAAAGGGATGAATTGCAAAAGAAATTATAGTATTTTTCAGCACTGTTCTTTTAGAAATGGAAGAAACATACTCTCACTTGATCACACTGTCCTGTTAATTTCCATCCTGTTGTTATTCTTCAGGTTCCTCATAGACTCACTGTGTTCCTCTGTGGTTAGAAACATTGCTTTATTTTTTTTATTTTTTTTAAATGATGATTATTTGCCTCCTTTTTTCCCCATATTTCAGCAATAACACAGAGGATAATGATGTAATTGGTGAGACCAACCAAAATGACTCTACTCCAACTAGTGACAGCAGTTCAAGAGTACAGGCTTTCCACTCGCAGAACTCCTCTGGAGCAATGGTTAGTATGCCTCTTCTGTTGTTTTATCTTCCTGTTGTGCAGTCTACCACTTATCATGTGGAGTTTTGTATAGTCAAGTACTTATTACTTAAAGTAAGTAATAACGTATTTGCCCCTAAGTAGCAGGCAGTGATTCCCTGGAGGTACTTTTTATACAGCCTGATGTCAGTTGACCTTAGCCCTGTCCCAGAGGCTTAGATTTGCAAAGCTGTAGGTAATTTTGGAAGCCTCTGGAGAGGCATGTCTGCTCTGTGGGTGTCCAGTGGCCTTTGTAAATCTTGCCAAGAGCACCTCGGGTTCACGGCTGCTCTCAGAGAAGGGAGGACTTTGCACACACTGAAAGAAGGGGATATCCACAGTGTGCCACCAGAGCAGCTTATCACTGCTGCCGAAACCAGCTACTCCTGGCGTGTTAATAACTTCCTTTTGGGTCACTAGATTTAGGTTCATAAAACAAACCTAGCACATCTCTTGAGCATTTATACAATGCATTAACATTATAATTTAAATTCAGAAGATGCCTATGTGAGATTAAAACATAGATACATTCCAAGCTGTTGATCGTGATTCCTAAATCAGTAAAGGGTATGAAGGGATGAAGATCATGTACATACATATTGTACTAACAAAATAATAAGAAACAGTCACGAGAAGTCTGAAAAGTCAAATATTCAAAAATTAAGAAACAGAATGAACACTGTGTAATCTTCAGCTAATCCCCATGTATATTATGATAAAATCTTTAATTATGTGATCCCATGCTATTTTTTTTTTCTGCAGGACTCCTGCCTCATTCAGTGCAGAGGATGGTTAGTGATCTCTGAATAAGTAGCTTTTTAATCTTTTATTGTCTTTATCCCCTCCCTTATTCCTTTGTCTCCCTATTTGACGCAAGCTATTTAAACCCTCGTCAGAATCAAATTATTTCCTCATTTTCTAGAGCATTTTTACCTTTTGTAGCGTCTGTATGATTCACAGACATTAACAGCTTTCTTTTATCAGGTAAAATATTTCTCACCTTGTTTCTGTTTCAGTCTTTCCAATATTCTGGTTTTTGTCCAATCTGTCTCTGCAAACTCATTTCTCCTTGGGATCTTGTTCCAATTTCTCATTTCCAAATGTATAGGTTAGGTCTAGTCAAACCTAATCTTCTCCCTTGCTGCTAGCATGATGCCATGAGTTTGCAGGAGGTACTTATTATTTCCTTTTTGTGCCTGCCAGCCAGAGGAGAGGAAATTGCGTGTTCATAGAATCACAGAATGCCTAAGGTTGGAAGGGACCTCTAGAGGTCATCTAGTCCAACCCCCACTGCACACGCAGGGTCACCTAGAGCACATGGCACAGGGTTGCATCCAAGCAGGTTTTGAAGATCTCTGGAAAAGGAGACTCCACAACCTCTCTGGGCAGCCTGTTCCAGTGCTCTGTCACCCTCATGCTTCAGTTTGTGGCCGTCTCCTCTAGTTCTGTGGGTGGCCACCAGTGTTAATTCTTCTCATGTTAATTCTTCTCAATAATTTTTTTTCCAACCTATAAGCCTGGGCTGCTCAGTATGGAGTGCTGAAGAATCCATCTGGAGTACTGCATGTGGGTTTGGGCTCCTTAGTGCAAGACAGATGGACACTAACATGCTGGGGTGAAACCAGGAAAGGCCACCAAGATGACTAGGGAAAGGGGTATATGTTGGATGTTGAAATGTTTTAGTCTTATAAAGCTAAAAGGAGAGTTTACTGCTGTCTCTAGCTACCTGATGGAAAGATATAGAGAAGACTGAGCAGACTCTTCTCGGTGAACTGTAACAGGGCAAGAAGCAAAGGAGACAAGTTGGAACATAGAAAACCTCATTTGGATCTAAAGAATTCTTTTTACCGTGAGGGTGGTTACATGCTGGAAGAAGTTGTCTGGACATGCTGTAGAATTTCCATCCTTCGACATATCCAATGCTCTACTGGACCTTGATGAACCTCTACTTTGCATGTGGATGTGTGTGTGTATGAATGAATTTGTGTAGGATGGGGGACAGAGTTGGATTTAAGGAGCTTCTTTGCAAGATAGATGATTTTAAAGATAATTTAATGGTATTCCCTTGTTGTGTTTCGTTGAAAAATTGCTACCAAGTGCTGGAGAAAACACTATATTTTAGTAGTTTGGAAACATAGTTGGAAAAGGGAAATAGATGAATGCATGGAAACATCTGGATTAGGGTTTACAAATATTTTATAAAATCTTTTTTTTTCTCTCCAAATATCACAAATTTAATTGCAGTGATGCAGTTTAGAGCATGACTATTCAATAATCATCTGTGTACCTCCTACTTCCCTTTCTTTTCTTTCCTCCCTCTTTGCATTTTGTGCAAGGTACATGTCTAAATTTCAGTCATGGTTAGCAACATACCAATGCTCTAATTAACCTCTGATTAGATGACAATTGATTATTTTTTTCTGAAATTATTTAATGCAAACTCATACTAATTTTGTGTGGTTTCTTATTGTTTAGGAGCTGTCAACACGTGAAACTATTGAAGATCTCAAAGGTATTTTAAAGGGCTTATAAATCCTTTGAAACTTTTGTTTAATCATTGTTTGACACAAAAAAATGGCACATGACACTACAGCAGGTTCTGTCATGTCTAAGCAGGTTCTGTCTAAGGCTCCGTGTTAGGAGCTTTCTGGAAAAGCTCCAGAAAACAGTCTCAAGGGAATTCTAACTTTTCTCAGCTGCCAGCCAAGCTCTTTGTGCCACATTTTTTTGGTAAGTTTGGAAACAGCATTGCTGTTTTGATATGAGGAGATGGAAGAAGCTTTTGTCCCACAGTCTTGGGAAGCTCTCTGCCCTCTGGTAGGCATTGAAACAGGAAGCCACTGCTCGACTTGCATCTTGAAACCCTTAAATATCATCTCTTAGCTCATTAGCATAGACATTTCCATCTAAACATGCTCTGCCTACAGGTCTAGTCATCGAGGTGTCTCAGCATATTCCATGTTTTTTCTGTTTTGTGAACATTGATCACTATATCCCATGGAATCATTTAGGTATTGCACTAGGTAATGTGAATAGCTATTGCCCCCTTGTCTTATTTTTCCTTCTATCCCTAAGTAAGAATAATTCTGTTTTTGTTGTTGTTGCCTGTTGTTGTTGTTGTCTTACAACTTGTGGAAGTGGTTATTCTGATTATTTAAATTAAATAGATCTGATGCTAAAGCTGTCCTGACCTCAAAGGGTTCCAGGTAAAGGTTAGAACAGCAGCTTTCATACATGTGAACACCATTTGTAATCTCAGGATCTTCTTAGTATGATTTACAGTATGCACACAACTTCACATGAGACATTAATTCCTATTTATTGTCATAAAATGTCTTGTATAACTATCAGAATGGTTATTCTCATCTAAAGCATTATTAGTGCTACTTTGCTTGTTTTCATAGTATTTTATATTTATCTAACCCTTAAGATACTGGCTTTTGATTTACTGCAATTATCTACTTTGTGCTTTCCCTTTGTGCTTTGCTCTGCTCTCTTAAGGTTTTGCTAGCTAAAGGTTGTAGCTCAATAATATACAGTGTTCCCATTTCTGAGCCCTAATTCTGGTATGTCTTTGTTAGGGATTACAGTATTACAAGACCAGACTGCACTACCAATTTCATCTACCTCACCCTGTATCAAAGCAGATATATTACGTATTTCTACAGCTTCTGCTTCAGGTTCTACCACATCAGCAATAGTGGCAAAATCAGCTGCTATGGAAACACTTCCTGGTAATGGAAGAAATGAAAAAGGAGAGAAGGAACAGTCATCTGGACAGCATGGATCACAAGATATTCTCGTGGACAGGGATGGAGTTAAAAACTTCTCCAATGTTTCTCCGTCACAGTGTGACATTTTGAGGACTGGAGTTTCTTTGGAGCCTTGGGACAGTGAAAGTTCAATTATTTCGGACCACCTGAGTAATCCAAAAAGTCACAAAAGAGAGAAGTTGCCAGATGGATCACCCCAGGCAAGCTTTACTAGTAGTTGTCCACATTGCAATGCCATTGCAACCAGAAATCCTGACCGTCTCAAAAGTTTGTGTATTGCTGATAATACTAATGAGGATCTTGCCTGCTCAGACAGTGAGACTGCTGTTGCTGTTGTTGACAACTCTCTTCCTGGAGACCAACTATGTGAGCCAATTAAAATTGTTATCACCATGAGTAGTGCACCAGATACCCTCAGTGACACAGCAGGCTCTGTTCAGCTAAGGACTCTTGGTACTGAGAGATCAAGCTCTAGCATAATTACAGTAGATCAGCAGAGCCAACAAACTAATGAACAGCTCAGAATTCCTGTTATAACATTTGATTTGTCTGATGACAGTAAAGGTAAGACCTGTCCAGAAGTCAGTGGAAGTGAAAGAACTCCAGAAGCTTTAAAGGCAGAGCTCTCATCCAACCAGTGTTCTGGCTATGAATCTGGTGATCCAGACAATGCAGAGAAGGAGCACAGCAATCCAGCAAATACTCCTTTAGAAACTAACACCCATTCAGATCCAAAGGAGGAAAATGCTTCTGAAAATGTGCAAGTCATGGCTTTGAATTTTAAAGAGGATCAACAGAACCTAGATCCACAGTCTTGTAGAACTGCACATGAGAAGAGGCACATTCGGGTGCTGAGTGTTGACAGTGGGACAGATGTGCTTTTAAGTAAGAATTTCATAGAGGTAACTGACAAAGAAAAGACCTTGCCAACTTCTAAATCTGATCTGGAAGCTAAAGAAGGGCAGATGCCCAATGAATCAAATTTTCTAGAGTTTGTCTCCCTTTTGGAGTCAATTAATACATCAAAAATGAAGGCATCCAATCAATCCACTGTCAAAATGGAGAACGTGAAAGAAAATGGGCCTGCTGGAGGTACGATGCGTGATTTACAACCCTTACAATAAGTCAGCCAGGGCTAATTATTTATGGCAACTTAATCTTGTTTGCAGCAGGGCAAATTCCAAGGGGAAAACTTCATTTAAATGGCCAGGGAAAGACTGGGCTGGGTAGAACAAGAAGTTTTAGTGAAACAGTGTCCAGGTCTTTAATATATTTAGTTTATTAAACACCTTTTGAAAAATCTTATGTTGAACCTATAAGAGTCAAGTAGCTGATTAGTATTTTTCATACTAGAATAGCTTGCATTTGACAGACCTGGGTTGTTGAAAAAAAAAAATCTTAGAAAAATCAGTGTTGCATTACATTTGCCCTTGTCCATCTTACCAGATGTACGTTGAAGTCTTCTGTACGTTTACAAGTACTTAAACTAGAATTGTCATCGGTGGTGGTTTAGCTTGAAATACACATGTGCATGAACAAGCATACACAAACAAATTCTTAATTCCTGGACACTTGTGATTGGTTTAAAAACAAAGAAAAAGAATTGTTCCCTTGGTAGGGAAGATATTTTTTGATTTTTTTTATTCTAGTTACTTAAAGTGAAAATATGTGTTTTAAAGATAAAAGGTTTAAAGATAAAGGGTTTTTAGGGAAGGCCTACAGTATTTTAAAGTGAAATGGTATCTTTTCTTGAAAGATTCGACTTAATTGAAAGGACTTTATAAGAAAATCTCAAGTAGGTATTTTTATTTTAATATATGTTCTGCGATTCATAACACTTCTATAGATATGCTTGCTCTAATTTGCATTGTTCTTGATGTTGCCTTTATTCTCTTCCCCTGTGTCTCCTTGCTGTTATTAAGGAATATTGTTTGTAATTTCTTTATCAGCTCTAGATGGTCAGGACCATCCCTTGAAGATAGGAAATAACAAATAGAAGGTGTAGGGAATCCCAGAGAACTTGCTAAGTATTGATGCAATTTTCTCTTCCAGAACATGCATGTTAAAGTCAAATACCACAACCCACTTCTTCCTCTTCTCCAAAATTTCATCTCTTTACTAATAATAAGTTGTTCTAATAATAAATTGTTCCTTTCTAACATATATTCTGAAAGAACTTAAGAGGAAGGAATCTAAATAATCTGTTTCCCATTGATCATGATGAACTTAGTGGAGCTCAACAGAGCTTCTTCACTCTTGTTTTAAAATCATATCCCTTTCCACGCATAGGCTCTAGGGAAGCTGTTATACTCTTATCTCCTCAAGAGCCTCTCATTGCACAAAAAAAATCCAAAACAAACAAACAAAAAACCCTACTACTGACTTCAAAATTTGTTGCCTTAAAAAAAAAAAAAAAAAAGTTTTTGCCTTATTTAGGAAAAACTAGGTACATGTATTTGTCTTCCCAATAGATTTTGTTTTCCTCTAGATTCCATTTGCCTTTCGCTCTTCCTTTCCTAATTCTATTTGTTCCAAACTATCTCATCAAATGTACTACATGCTTGTCTTGCTCCATCTTTCACTCATTTTTATTTTCCTTCCATGTTATATTTCTACTTTTGTGACTTATGTGCTTCCCTTTTCTATGAAGCTACACTATTTCTCTCCTGTGCTACTTCTCTACTTGCATTACTTTTCATATTACTTCTCTCTTGCCTTTCCCTAGCACCCCACACTGTTGCTTTTATAGTCTTTTCCTGCTCTCTTTAGCTTCCCCACAGCTTGTATTAAGTTCTCCCCTACTTCTCCTCCTCTCCCTGCCCTAGCCACACAGCACTTCTCCTAGGTTTCCTGCCTCCCTTCTGATCTGTCAGTCTAGTCCTACTCTGCTCCTCAGGCTGATTGTTCTGCAGACCAGTTTCTTGCTGTATTCTCTCTAGTTTATCCATGTTCCTGGCTCCAGGCTGCATTCTGTGGCTGTACTGAGCAGCTGCCCCTCTCAGCATCCAGGGTGAGCCCCCTTCCGTGGGTCCTGTGCCCCATGGAAAGAGCTGCCTCCTGGCCCTCCCTGCGCAACTGAGCAAGGGTTGTGGCAATTGCATGGGGGGGTCTTCGCTGCTCCTCAACCATAGCAAAAAGAGTATTTTTGCCAGAGCTTGACTTCTATATGATGCGACTTATCTGAAAAAGATATGTGCCTAATTGGACTGATAAAATTGCAGAGGTAAATAAGAAAAAGTGTAGGTAATCTCTAAGTGGATTTCAGACAAGTCCCTGTGTGAATGCGGAAGACTAACTACGTAAAGAAAAAGGAACAAGTGACCAGAATAAATCAGATAAAATCATAGACTCCACACACATTCTACCCACCTGATATCTTTAATGTGTGCGTAGCCATTAGCCTGTGGATCTAGCAAACCCAGTTCTTTTTACCCAAATCCTTGGTCCTCAGGAGACAGGAGGATTCCAATTCTTTCCTCAAACCAATATGTTTACTTTAAGTGACCAGGACTGAATTCCTAGTGTAGTAAATGGCTAGTGTAGTAAAGCTGCATGTGGATGTAGTTGAGCTTTCCTGCTTGTTTCTAGGGTGGGCTGAGCTGGTGCTGGTCTAGCCCATGTTGTCCTAGGAAAGGAGTAGGGCAAGGAAAACTGGAGCATTCAAGAAGGTGAACAGAAGCTGAGGCTGGTGTCTCTTAGAGCTCATCCTTCTGATACTGTGGGAAAAAGGGAATTGAACTGGAACTTTTTTAAGCTGAAGAGAGGTAGTTCAAAGGCAGTTATTTTTAAAAGCAAGTAGACTTAATTTTCCAGTCAAGTCAGAATGTGCTGCTTGCTAAAATAAATTACTGTCATTACTGGCTGTTTCCCTAAAGTAGGCCTTAATTTTAGGAATGAGAAAAACCTCTAATTTGTTTACAGTCTTGCAATTATAAATCTGCTTTAACACAATAGCCTTTTAGAACAAATCTGAATAAATATTATTCCCACATTAAAGCAGTAGTTCAAAAAAAAAAAAAAAAAAAACTAAGGTGTGTATGTGGGGAATATAAGCAAGTCAAGATTGTGCCAAGGGTTTTGAGGGCGGAGGTTGTGTTTGTTTCTTGTTCTTTTAACCTTGCAAACCACTTAATTGGCAAAGGCTAATAATAGCTGTCTGGTCCAAATGAGCATGAAGTGCCCTGCACAGGGGCGTATCCTAGGAAAACTGAGAAACTTGGCAAATTCCTGGAAAGCTAAATGTTCAGAGGTGCCTGTAAGAAAGCTGCTCTTCTGCGTAATTTGGACAAAGCAGTGAAACTTGCTAATCAGAAGAGACTGGAAAGTGAGTGAATGTCAGGACTGATTACTTCACACGCATGTGAATTGTGTGGAAGCACAAGATAGGTTGTCTTGACCGCAAAAGCCCAAATTTGCCAGTAGACAGTGCAGCAAAATGCAATACAAGGAAATTAAAGCCTTGCTTAACCCCACCAGGGATGCCAGATTTAATGCGTTAAATACAGTACATAAAAAAGCTGTCTAAGAGCTGTTCTGTCGCCACCCTATCACTTTTGAATCGTGAGAAAGTACCATTGAGAAAGACACCATTGCTAAAAATGACTTTCAGGCCAGTCTTGAATCAAACTTTCACCGCCCACGTAATGAAAGCCTGTCAAAGGGCAACTGCAATTTTTTTCAGTCAGAGATGCATAGAGAAAGCCAGGCTTACTGCTATGTTTCCTAGATTTTCTGACATATCTGCAGCTGAGTGAGAGCAGCTGTACCTCAGATTTATGCAGGGCAAAGGCTCGTGTGCTGTCTCCTCTGACACAGTTGACTTGGAATCTAGGACAGATAATGTTATCACCCAGGGAGCAAAACCAATCGTGGGAGTGCTGGGGACCTGCACGGGAGAACAGACACCAGAACGGCTTGGCCTGAATTTAGATGTTTTGCAGACTCTTTTTAGAAAAGGTACTCATCATTCTGGGCAGTGCACAAACCACAACCTTGAGTGAGTTCTTCTGGATCCCGGGCAATTATCCTTTTCCTATAAAAAGCTAAAACATACTTGGTTGGGTATTTTTAGATTCTTCTTCCCCCTAGATGCAAGAAAGAGAGAGAGGGGGTCCTGTGCAGAGTCACCTATCCAAATAAGAGCCATGGTGTGAGACAGCAGCATGGCAGTTTGCTGCTAAACAACTAGCATCTTCAGCACAAAACCCTGCTGAGGGTCCTGTCCTCTTTTTCTCCACCCACCAGAGGGGTCCTGTGTGGTGTTTGATGACCCTCTCTGGGTGGAAGAAAAGGGGATGAAGAACTTAGATCTCTGCATCTGGTGCTCAATGTATCAAGGTTGACAGGGTGAGATTTTAAAATTTCAGTCTTTAAATGAAAGAGAATATGTTCAAGGGCAGGCAGTGATCTGTCAAGAACTTATGAGAGGATTTCAGAGGTTTGTATTTTGACAAGTTTAATGATTAGACTACTTACCTGTGACTTCAGAAACCTTGATTTTGCTTCCAGGACCTAAATAGATTATTTTGAGCAACTCACTTCTGTGTTCAAGTCTCCCTGTCCTGATTCAGCCAGAATCACAAGTTTTTTCCTGCCAGGAAAAGCTCCAGGGTGTTTTGTCAGTGCCCGTGCTGAGCTTCTACAGGAACTTCTGCTCTGTGTCAGGTCACCTGGGCTACTGTCTTCTGGTGAGTGCCCAGCTTTAATGTCAGCTTTTCCTTTTAATGATTTGAGGAATAATGCACAATTTTGGACTGTGGATCAAGTATTTAAGTTAGATATTTCTGCTGAAGTGATCAGTGTACTAAAGGGTTAAGACTGTCAGTTAAAACACTGGAGGTTTTGTGGTCCTATATTTGCTAGAAATATGAATGAGACTGTTCATACCTCTTAAAGTTACTGTTTCATGTGAGGTTTCATTTTGTCATGTAACAAAAATGTAAAGAGATTTGAAATGAGTTGTGTCTGCAACCAAAAGAGCAACAAATATATTTTAAAAAGAAACTTTCTATTTAGGAACAAAGTTTTGTGGAAGGAGTAGATTCTGCAATAGGCAATTAAAGAACAGAAGAGACTCAGGCTTAATGAGCTCAATTCTGCTTGACCAGATTTCAAACCAGATGGCATTTGAAATGGTGACAACAGTGGCATTTTACCTTGCAAAAATGAGTTGTGGAGACTGGAGAAACGATATGCACATACAGGCCTCAGAAAAAAAGTCTGTCAGGCTCTGGAGAAAGAGTATGAAGTAGAAATGAAGCAGAGAAATGTCACAGTTCAATAAAATTTCATTATAATTAATAAAACAGGCTCTACGGCTACCTAAGCCTGTAGTTAGGGTAACTAGCTGCTAGTATTGTGATTGTTGCGTGTGCAAAGGCTGCTTCATCTAAACTGTAAAACCTCTTCCAACCTTGTCCTGGTGTGGACCAAAGGTATGTTATAGTATGTTGTGTCTTAAGTCATATCACTATGCTTTTAGAGGAGGTAAAGCTGAAAATGTTTACAGGGAAGCCTTCTATTCCCATATAGGAAATATGTTTAAGTTGGTAGGGAATTTACCAGGTTAATTAAGTGGTATATGTTATGTTAAGCAAAATAAGAAAAGGATTTACAGACCAAGTTCCTATTGTCTGTGCAGGGCTCTTCCAGATCATCCTTTCCAAATCCTGGTTTAGCCGTGACTTTTGATAGTTTTGCCAAACAGATTTCAGTCTAAAATGTGTAACTCCCAGATAAATTACCAAGTTAGTCCCTAAGCCCAAGTCTGTGCATGCGACTTGTGCTCAAACCCAGCTGCGAGTGCCTCAGTGGTGCGTGGAGCAGTGATCCTCGCTAGTAGCTCCACCGTGGAGGTGCAGATATGCTGGCATACTGGCCTTTTCTCTTCGTTTACTCCTTTCCAGAAACTCAAAGCTGAGCTTTGCCAGCATAGTTTTCATTCAAGGAGGGTTTTGCTGATGTAGAGCTCATTACATGCCGTGACAGAGTGCTTCCAGTCTAGACACTTCTATCTCTTTTCCACTAAGAAGAAAATGAGTAAGATGCATGAAAACCTGTCACAAATCCTTCGTGTCCTATCTCTGCAGCGCGGGAAGTACTCATTGCCATTATGTTGTCTGATTGGCATGTGAAACCTGTAAGAAGCCGTACTCTGTATACTGTTGTTATTATGACTCTTTACCACTGCAGGGGAAAGAAGTCTGAAAGGCTTGTGGTTTGGAGTGGAAGAAAGAGGCTTTTTTTTTTTTAAAGCCACTAAATCACATTAAAAAATCTTTTTAATTGTTCCAGCCCTAGAGCCAGTTTTAGGCAGTAGAGGACTAATTAGATTATTCAAATGAAAATTTCTGGTCACTATTGATCATTTTAGTGCTTAAACAACTCAAGTCTTTAAGGAGATGATTAGGATTACGTGTCTATAGCTTTTTCCAGTAAGCCTCTTTCAGGTAGATGCATGATTATGAAGATGCTTCTGTAATGCCACAGTTAAATAAGGCACAGTTTCTGCTTAAAATTTAGTTAAAAGTTTTAATTAGGAAGAAAGAAAAACATCACCCATTCACATGCTTCTTAAGTAGGAGAGAGTAGATCTGAATTATAGAATTTTGTGTCTGCATATAACAGGATAGAGAATATTTCCCTTGAACAAACTTATGGTTATTATTGCACAAGAAATCAAAATCCATGATTATCGGCAGCAGAAAGAGAGCAAGGGACTGAGAACACTGCCAGGGTTGTGGAGAGATTCCTTCTCACAGAAGCAGAAGGAAGGTCGCTGTTTCAGGCAAGGGTTGCACAGTGTCTTTACTGCCCATCTTCTCTTGCTTCTGTTGCTCTAATTTGTTAGACATCTGGTTAGAGTCTGTGGCCTCCATGAGGCTCTTCAACTCTGGTGCTGCTTGTTGCACTTTATGTTAGTGATGAGACTTGCTGGGACAAGATGCCATGGCCCAATTAAAGTTCTTATATATTTTTGGGGGGTTATTTTTTCAAAAATTCTTTTTTTTTCCAGAATTGATTTGGGTGAGTGTCTACAATGAACACTGGTTATGTGGCAAAGCTAAGGCATTTTTGTGAGTGTCTGGGATCTTAGGATGTTAAAGGGGTGTGTCCTGTGAATTGAAGCTGGCAGAGAAATGGCTTAACTCATAAAGGTAGGTTTGTTTGTAGAAGCTGCTTTGTGCATCCAAAAGCTTGTCTGCTTTTTCCAGTGATATCAGTTGGCCTAACAAAAGACATGACGTCTCAGTATGAGCAGGGAGTCTGTTTTATCCTTAGACCATCTTAGCCATGATAACACTATTTCCCGACTCCTGCAAGTTAGGATGATTGCATTTCTAAGGTGTTTAAAAAGCCAGGATGTAAGTAGTTTTAGTAAGTACATTTCAATAGGCCTCGCTAAGTGTAAGAAGCTACACGGGCTCGCTGCAGCATTTCTGACAGGCACAACAATATCCAACTTTTCTCATTTTAAAGTATATACTTGTGTGGCTGCTTATGGTGGTGATAAAACCACTGCTCTAGATATACTTCCAAATCTCAATGGGTAACTTTCTTAGCTTAGAGTCAAAGCAAGGTTGTCAAATATTTCCTATTCAACATGAATGTTAATAACTAAAAGAGACTACCAGTTAAAAATCATATGTAAATGATATACATGTGCAGTGAGATATTGTAATTGATGCTTTCAAAGTATTAGAAACAGGACAAATCAGTAATGCCTATTTTGAAACCTATAGTATTTTACAGTACATGTACATTTTACAGCATTTTACAAGCATGAAGTCTACTGTGAAATCATATAGCCAGTTTGTCCTTTATCCTACACTAGGTTTCAGTGGGTAGGTCAGGGATAGTGGCACTTTCCTGCTCTGCTGTGCTAAAGCTCTAGCTAGACTAGAGCTTTTCTGGAAATAGCAGGGGAATGGACCAGTCTTTTTGCTTTTCCTCTGCCTGTACCAAGCTAGCGAAGCAACTTCCTGGAAGTTAAAGTACAGGGATGACTTTCCTCTGGACTAACAGAAAAGCCTAGTTGTCTCTCATTTATCCATTGCTCCATTGTCTCTTCCTTTCACACAACCTTTCTAAGTCAGAATGCCTCCTCATACAGGTATATCATACAGTATATCATCCTATGATTATATTGCTGAAGTAATTTTAATGGTTTTTGTAAAATGTTTAATTGTTGCAGTGTTTAGCTTTCCTCATTAAAATGTTCTTGTTCTGATGTTAATGAACAAAACTCCCAGTGGTCATCTGTGCAGAGTGGCTCTACTTCACTGCCCTGTTTTCCAGATAGCCAGATGATAGAGAGAAAAGAAGAAATTGTGGGAACAGAAAAGCACTGTGAACAACTTCCTAAGCAGGAAAGATCAGATGTACAAAGCCAAGATCGTGCTAGTACTAGTCCGGTGCTACCAGAGCCTGCCAAATTTGCAGCACTGTAAGGCCAGTTTACTTTACGATTTTGTATTTCAAAGATGTGATGTAAGCTGTTTTGTTTCACTGAGTAGAAATGACATAAACTTTTAATTAACCTCTCTTTCTTTTTGTCTTATTGAGAACAAGAAAAAAGTTCCTCATAGTAGTTTTGAAACATTTTTGTGTCAAGTTACCAGGGCAACAGGCAAAGGCAGATTATCTACCGGGTAACTTCTCAGCAAGATAGTTCTGTTTTGCAAGTAATAAGTGGACCTGAGGCGTCTGTACAAGATGAGCTGTCCATGGATGCAATGCATGTGTTCATAGATGAAAATGGTGAGTTTCTGTATCTGGAATAATTACAATGTGTGAAGAAATTCCTAAATAAATCATAGACTCCTTTTAAAGATATTTCTATTATTGTCTGTTACTGGTGGTGTTTCATGTGTACATGGATGAAAATGGCTTAGCAGCTTCAAGTCGGATCACAAATAACCCAAGAGTTCAAAATACAACAGGAACCATCTCTCACCTGAGGTTTACACAGTCCCCTATCTGCCAGAAATCTGACCCATCTTCCACACATCATCTTTAAGGAATGCAGATTTAGGCATGTCTTTGCTGAAGATCCCATGGCATTTTCTGCCTGATGAGAAATTATGCCCTGGAACAACTGGGCAAAATGTTCCTGTTTTAGGCTGCTGTGTTCTTTAGCTGAGGGAAGAGTTGCTGGCTTAGACTGAAAACTGTCTCTGATAACACTGGGGTTGCTCTCATTCAGAGTCATGGTCTGCTACCTCTCCCAGGAGAATTAATGAGTGAACTAGACTCTCTCAATGCCCGTGCCTGGAACGCAGCTACTCCACAGCTATTTACTAGAGATTGAAGCTGTGGTAGTTTGAACTCCCTGTAGTGCCCTGTGCACTGCTGGCCAAATACTTCGGAAAGGCAGCATCTTTTGCAGTAAACTTATATTGGTGGATGGGCTTTTCATTTATTTCACAAACCCTTAAATACTGTGGAGTGCATAAGCCTGTAGAAAATTGGTTTCTTTGAGTCCCCGTTTGAGTAGGATTCCCTTTATTCTCACGCAGTCTCATACTCTTCAGTGAGAAAAGGAATCAGATTTTCAATATACTTTCTCTTTTTATTTATCTCAGGTTTCCAATTGTTTGAGGGTTAATTTGCTTTCTGGATTTTTAAAACAAGCTTTACTTCCAAAATGAAATCTACATATTAATATTTGTGGCTTAATATACATTTTTAATAAATTTTGTGTAAAACACATGATCACATCACATAAATGATTTCTTTCTTTATATTTCCTAAAGGGGAAATTAGATCCTGTTATTTAAAGGCTGGCTGTCAGAAGGAAGGAGGTTTTCGCCATCAACTATCAAACTGTGGTTGTATTTCAAATGCTCAGTAAGTAAGCCCTTATTTTTAAATATGTTAAGTGTTACCATTGCTGGAGGCTATGAAGCTGATTGTAGGTGTGAAAGATGCATGAAAGAGGAGTACTGGAGAATAAATGTGTTAATCTATTTTAGAGGAGTCAAAGCATGATTTTTTTGTTCTGTGCTAAAACACTGACTGCCTTTTAAGAATATTGATATGAAAAAGTGAGAAAAAAGGCAGAATTAGCCAATTTGTTTTCATTATTTTCTATGAAAAGCCAAACTCAAACGAAAAGAGTTTGAGTTTTGCAATCTCAAAAATGAGATTGCAAATAAAACTATGTATTTTAGGACTGTTATCAATTTATCTTTCAGCCTTGTCTTCCTGTTCATTTGCCCGTACTTACTAGGTCTTTTATAGATATTACTATTGTATCTGTTATCAGCCTGTGGACTCTAGCAGCCAAGCCTTTCACCTTGCATGAAATCTGTACTGATTATTTCCCACTCTGAAAAAGTATCTGAATGATTTTCCAAGAGTCTTTTCAGAGTGACCCTATTAAATTCTGTATTTATTACTCAGATTTCCATTCTCTCTTATATGATTTGTTACTATGCATATTTGTAAAAAAAAAAAAAAAAAGACTATTCATAAGAGTTTTTATTGATTTTTTTTATATATATTATTATATAGTATTTTGAAAATGGGACGGTGAATAGTCACTAATAGCATAGAAAATATTATTATTATACTATATTTTTACATAATAGTAAATATTGGTCTTAAAACATTTGGCTTTTGTTGGAGACTTTTGAAGAGTTTGGGATCTGTTAAGAATTCCACCTGTGAGGTGGAATGCCCAGAGTCTACTGTTTTCTCTTGAATTCAACGGGCAGACATTAAAAAAAAAAAAGATCTGAGTTCGTCCCTAGTAGAAATATTTTGGGTTTCTTTAGAAAACTGAGAATGGAAGGTTTCAGTTGTGACCTAAAATTAGACACTTTGCTTTGGGGCCGTCTAACTCTTGCAACTCCTTTGTTTCACCTTGTACAGAATATATTTTCTCTCTTGCTCCCTTCCCCACATATAACTATGTACCGAATCTGTCCTAAAATCACAGTTTTGGGTCCCATGACATTTATTGGTTAATTTTTCTTTTGCCAAAAAAAGAATAATTTCCATCTTATACAAGAATTTCTTCTAAAGCTGTCTTTGCTAGATGCTCCTGCGACATGTTTGTCTTCCTGTACTGTACTAGATCCTGGTTTGTAGTTTGTGGTTTGCAGCACTCTAGGAATGTGAATTATTTTTAAGGAGTCTACTAGATGTTAACTACAGCGGGTTCAGATACTCTCAACTGCCGTTTACATACATGTAGTTTCTAAAGATTTGCACCTTTGTTAGAAAACTCAGAGCACAGTAACTGTGCAAACTGTGGAACAGAGCAAGTCAGCAAAAATGGCTATTAGTGGGTTCCTGGAGTGTTTTTGTTTAGAAGGCTGTGGGGAGGCAGGACACAAGCTTTTATAAGAACAGAGCAGCATGAAGGAAAGTACAAAACAGAGTGTTCCCATGGAAAACAAGGAAGGAGGAGCAGGAAGCATGAAGTGTGCTCAAAGTTAGTTTTTGCAAGGGCAGTTTGTAATGTGATTAGGCCAATCAGATTACATAAAGCTGTTGGTCCAATCAGCAATTTTTGCTAATTATGCATAGATTGAATGGTAGCAAGAGAAGGAGTTTCTTTGTTTTTCCCCATGTGCAAGCACACACAGCATGCAAGTCAGATTGTTCTTTTTTTGCCCATGATTAAAGCTAAGCCAAATAGTTCCATTATTAACTAATAATACTTTATTACCAAAGAAAATATGAATAAACAGAATAAAACAAAGCAGAAGGCATAATCAGTGACTGCTTCAGGTACTCTGAGCCTCTCATCTGTCTCAACAGAGATTATTCCTTAGAGGCTGGACTTTGCTCTGATGGAGCTGTTCAGCATTAGGTAGGTTAAGATCACAGTGTACGGGTCTTGTTTTGTGGTGTCATTGTGAAGGGCGTGTTACTTATATATCCCATAAGTTTGTCTGTTGTTGCGTTCTCCATTGTGCTAGGAGCCCATATCTACAGGACGTGCTGTTCTTGTGAAAAGGCATTAGAAAATAAGCATGAAAGCATCTTGAAGTGGTGAGCCTATTTTCCAGCCCCAGCACAAAGCTAACTGAGGAGAAGATGAGAACTCTGAGACTTGTGAATACCTGAGAAACCCCCATGCTCTTGTGTCCACACCCTTTGGTGAGCCATCCAAATTGGATCTCATGAGTTCAAAGCGTGCAGGAGAAAAATGACCGGACATAAGCTTTTTGGTGAGAAGGGTAGAGCTTTGAGCTAAAGTGAGCTCAAATTTCAGAAACCAGGAAGAGCGAAGTCTATGGAGAATAGATAACCTAGATCTGCATGAATAAGTGCATAAGCTTTTACAACAGTTTTTAACAGTCAAGCTTTGTTTATAGTATTAGGATGAAGCTTGCTCCCAAAGGGAAAATGTCAAACTGAGTTGAGATGGTGGAGTAGTTACATGTATGTGCATGGACTGTACTCTTGAGGTCTTGTCTGTGGTAGGAAAATCATGGGATTTTTCCCCAGGCAGGGGGATGTCAAGAGTACTCTCATTTTGAGAGTAGATCAGAGGTGCTGATGTGCTTGGAGCTGTGGCAGTTCCATGTAGCAGAAGAATTTGGGAAGGAGGAAGGAATTTTGATTGGAGAGAGTATGAACTCTACCTAATTTGTCAAGAATAGCCAAAGATAAATGTTTTTCAAGTAAGTCAGGTGAAACTTGAGAAAGTATTAAAATCTATGGAGTATTTAAATATTACTTAAAAGAAGTCATTAAAGACAGCCTTGAGGCAGACTAATGATTAACATTTTTAAATTCCAATTATAACTCTCTATTCCTGTCCATTGAGTGTTACTATTGTCTGCTGCAGTAGGTAAGTCTTAATTTCTGTTGTGAAATGCTGGACTGGTTATTAGGAACTGAATCTACAGTAGTATTTTTATGACCTATAAATAATAATCTAATCTTTTTGGCATGACTTCTGTAAATCTACGGCTGACAAATAATACCAGAGTCTTAACAATGTCACTGTGTCACATAAACGATACTGTGTTGTGACTTTTTGTCTTTACTGTTGTGTGCTTGTGCTCTTTGTTTTCAGAATCTACATGAACAATCTGGGAGAGTGAGTGCAATGGTCCTCATAGGAATTTCTCACTATTGCCTTATTAATCTTTTCTAATATCATTCCTTAGTTCTGCCAAGGCTTATTGAGGGTTAGAATTGTTTCAAAGTGTCACCATGTTTCTAGCCACCAAAACAGTTCAGCTCTTTTAATATTTTGAAACTTGTGTTAATTTTAAATGGAGACTTTTACATTGTAATGATGGTCAAAAAAAAGCATTTCCTTTTCCAAGACAGCCCTCACTTTGGCAAGTGATTCCTGATATCAAGTTTGGTGGTAAGTTATCTAAACATTGGCAGGTAACTGATCAATTCCCACTTACAGTCCATGCGATTACTATAGCCTCACTTTTGTCTGTTGTCTTGCCTGGGCTTGCTGAGGAATGAATGCCCTGCTGAGCTACTTGCCTCCAAATCTGATGCTTCTGTTATGTGGCCAACCTCACCTCTAGCCATAAACTGCTTTGTGACAGGCTTTGACTAGATAGAAAACATGAACACATGAATTACATTAGAAACTAGTTACAGAAAGACCATTTCAATCTCTTTTGGAGATGGAGATTTGACATAGCTTTCCCACCACACACAAAAAACTCTTCTATGGTCTTTAGTAGTCTTTCTGTCTCTCACACTGAGTTTTTTGTAAATGGTTGCCTTTTGGAGAGGGAGCGAAAAAAGCTCATGTTTGTGTAAAACTAGTGCCTGACATAAGCATGAACTGCTGTGTTGCTTTTTTTTTTTTTTTTGACCAAAAGGTTATTAGGTTTACAATTTTACCTCTTACCTGTATAGCATCATTAGAAGTTCCAGTTATATTTCATCATCTTGGATGAGTGTTACAAAGTAAATCAATCATGAACAATAGCACATCTCTAAACATATGAAGTGAAAAATGTACGTGTTAAAGCAATGTTAGAGATGAATATTTTCAGGGTCAGTAGAACAATTTGCTGTTGTGAAACACCTTGCCTGTTACTGACACCTTTCTGTCTGACAGTCTGTGACAGAAGGCAGATGTTTCCCAGGAATTTCTTTAATTATTTTGAATTAAATAACTGAGCCGATTATAATAACCATTAAAAGAGGGAAATGTGAGCTATTGTATTATCTAGGTGTTACGAAGAAAGTAGCCTGTAAATATCAAAGAACGCTTAAACCTCTAAAATTACAGAAATTGTAATTAACTGATTATTTTTGCATAAGTGTCAGTGTGTAAATTCTACAGGAATTGTGTGATCTGTATATACTTGCTAAATCAAGCTAAAATATATTCAGACACGTCACTGTATTACTAAGCATGATCTCTTTCATATTGAGGTATCAAACAATTTAAAAAATATTTCATATTCTCAAGCCACCCCTAATGTAAAAGAAAATCAAGGGTCAATATTTTTAACCCTGAGTAACGCAGCTTTCTTTAATGCATGTTTGAAATATGGCCCTTTTAAGGATTCCTTTTACATTTATTAAGAGATTGATCTGTACGAAAGCTATTGCCTCCTGGCTTCACTTCAGTGAAAAGCTCCATTTAATTAATGAAAATTGTTGTGGTTTATTTCCCAATTGTCTGATTCTAAAGACTATGAAAATTGGTCATTGAAAAGGATTGATCATGTATTGAGTGAGTGGGGGTGATCATTTCAAGTTTCAGGAATGGAATTCAGAACTGTTTCCGTATGTGTGTTCTTCACTTAACGTTGCAAAAGACAACAAAATGTAAATTTGCAATAAACTTTGGGTTATTATTATAACATAGTTTATTATTTTGATAGTTTGTATGTAAATCTGCTCCTGCTTACTGTGTGTAAAATTGCATTTTTAGTAATGAAGGGAATAAATGCTTGGAGAAGGGAACACGACATCCTGTATCAAAATATAATTTTGTTAAATCACTGGCTAGGTTTGCATGATAATCACAGAGCAGTCTAAAGATTATCTGTTCTTTCTACTTTGCCATTTCAAATAATTCTGTAAATTTTCCCACATAAAAAATGAACTATCCAATTTTTCCATGTTATTGTAAGAGCCTGAAGCAGTTACCAGGCAAGGCACCATGATGGCCCTGTAAAACTCAAATGCTTTCTTTCCTTCGTAAGTTTTATTGATGATTATCATAGTGGATTTTATTTCACTATAGCGTTATGACAGCTAATGTGAAGGAACTTATTTTTGATAAAGGCTGGATTCATTTGCAAAAAAGATTTTTCCTATGCTCAGTTGTATTGCAGTCCATCTCTGACATGTCCATGGGTATTGAAATCTGAAATGAGACCAGGTAATTAACCATCCTTGAGGAGCCTGCCTGTGTGGGGTCATGCTAGATATTTGTTATTACTTAAGGGTGTGTGAGCATCCCTATATTTGCTTCCATTTAAAGCATAGAGCTTCTGGGTGTGTAAGCATAGGTATGTGCTATGGTTAACTGCACTTCCAAGAATACAGAAGGTGGTCCACACACAAAAGCCTTTTGTGGGTTTGTCCACATGAACCCAGGAATGATTTCTGTGCAGCTGAAAAAATGAGAAGTGTATAGCTCCAAGGCAGAGTGCTTTTGTGGATTGTTTTTTTTTTCCTTAAGTTGGAAGAAACTGAAGGCTGCTTTTTGAGGACAAGCCAATTCTATCTGTCAAATAAAGTATTGGATCTTCTAAAGGCAACTGAAATTGTGCCCATACGGTCTTTGCAGTCATTTGAATATATATGTCTTTTCTTTGGAAATGGTCTAGGTTTTAGAGGGTATGATTTACAAGAATACTGCTTGTGTTCTTTAACTTATTTCCTTCTCTCCAATATTAAGCTTCTGTGAAGGAAACAATTTTGAGAACTCCCAAGTCTATGCAAGATGCATCATTATATGCATGCATAGATTTTAAAGTGATAGAGCTGGTGCCTTTTTGAATCGTGACTGGTAAAAATGTGAATAGTTCCAACATGAATGCAAAAGCTCTTGATTCATTCAAATGTATGTGTAGGTTTAAGTGGTGGATCTTTAGTTGTCATTTCTCACTTGTCTTGCAACAGTCAGTAGTAGCCATAAATTGCATGACAAGACTGCTGTGTTGTATGAAAGTAGAAAACTAGAATTTAACATAAATAGGTAGACAAGCTGGAGAAAAGTAAATATGACATGCAACTGAAATATCTGAGAACTGGAGCAGAGAAAATAGTTTGATTTACTCATCCCTGAGGAAAAAAAGATTCTTACCCACAAGAATCCCTTTCCTGCTTAAGTGATAAATGGCTTTTCATTTGGAGTCTATTATAGTTTGTTGCATATGTTGATGAAGTGTTCTGGTTTGAGTGTTCTACTTAGTAATATATCTAGTTTTAAAAACTATATAGAAGCTATAGAACTATATAGAAACTATATCTAGTTTCTATTTATGTAATAATCTATAATAAAGTTGCATAGCTATAATTATATGCATAAAATAATATGTTTTTTAATTAGGTATGTTTGCTCACACATACTAATACAATTCATGCATTCTTATTGCACTACCTGTGTTTTTGGCACTCTGAGCTCTTCTGTTTGTTAGGTGGGACCTGACACTACAGCCAGGCTTCTAAGAAGCCTTGTTATATTTGGATTTAAAATGCCTTCCAGTACAGAGAACTGTTCTGGAGGAGGAAAAAAAAAAAAAAAAACCCTTCTGCTTAATTTACTTTGTCAATTTGTTTTCATGATTTTTTTTTTTTTCAGCAACAGTAGGGCCATAGGCTAAAATGAACTAATTGCAGCAAAATAGTGAGTAACAAGTCCTTAAAAAAAATAATTTAAGCTACCTGCCAGCATAGCTTTTAAATGATTTAGAGTGATAGAATATCTGCCCTGGGCAAAGAGAAGAACTTCAACTCAGGGAGTTAAGGTATTTGATTTACATTCAAATGCACGAGTAAGCTGCTTTGAGTGCTTTATGCTGTACAAAGGCATCTATCTGAATGCCTTAGAAATACTGAATATCTTCCATGTAAATCCATTAATACTTTAACTCCCCAGGAGAAGAGTGGTTGGTTGGTTGGTTGGTTTGTTTTTCGAAATTATGTTTTAAAATGAGAAAATGCCATATCATTGAAGCATTTTTTTATTTCTCAGCAAAGTGATCAAAGTAACAGACCATCTCTGGCTCTAGTAATAGGCCGCTGACTGATGATTTCGTAGAGTTGCTTGACATGTTGTACAGTTCTGTAACAGAGCAATTTTTAAAATAGATGCAACAAATTCTGTACAGTTCATTTTGTGATTCAGTGATTTAAGATGAATTGTTCACCTTAAATATGATTCTCCTTGAACATGTAAACGTGCCTACGTGTGCACGCTGAAAAAGGTGGTGTCTGAATTCTAACAAAGCTATTGGTATTTTCTTGTTGGCTTTCTATATGCAAGAAGGAGCACTTTTGTTAGCTGACCAGTTGAAATCCTTTCCTGGATTTTTAGCTTTTCTAACCTCATTTTCACTCTTTTTAATGCAGGGTGGGGAAGTGGGTGTTTTCGACAGAATATGAGTTTGCGAGATTAAAGGAGGCCGTGTTGCCACATGATGGCAGCAAACTCCTGTTCAGCCATAAAAGCTGCTGTAGGCCTTTACATTTGGGACTTGCTTCTCTTCCTTCCCCCACCCTTCCCTATGGAGAGCTAAAGAGCATGCGCTCAAAGACTCATCAAAGATAATGGAACAGTGGATGTTGTTAGCACATTAATTCGGGTAAAGCTGCATCTTTCCAAAAGGCACCATCTTGTGTATTAGTTATTATGTTCTGTTTGCTTTTAAAGTCGTTACTACTTTTGTTTTTGCTCTGAAATATTGTAGGCTTATATGTTTTGTTAATTTACATGCTTATTACCAAAATAAAAATGTGACTACAGAGAAATTAGGGTATAGAGAAGCAAGAAGTAACCACGTGGATGCAATTCTTTCAATGCCAAAGTAAGGAGACAAGGGTACCATTCTTCCCTCATATTTCCTGCAACACTATTGATAGGATATTTTTTAGGGCTTTTCTTTTCATGTGTAATATCTACTTTAAAGATGAAGCTTATTCTGAAATCCAATGCAAAACATTAACAGTGACCCAGATACCCTTTTCTGTCTACTCTGTCAACTAATTAATATATCCAGCTATCCCATTCTGTGAATTTGGGTGTTTGATCCCAATGTGATTAGTATTAGGACTTTGTGCCTCTCCTCTCAGTTCCTTTTCTTCTGAAGTACATAACAACCTTTGGAGTGTGGAGTGTCTTTTGCCACTGTTTAGTAGTTCAAGATTGGGGCTATATTTCCTAACAGTGTTAACAAACCTTGTTAACAAATCCTGCTGTGAGTAGCAAAATGTAAACTAGATTTAAGAGAAAATTCGTCTTCAGCTTGAGCTCTCCTCAATAGGAACCATTAAGTAAGTTAAAAGATGTGTTCTAAATTGATAATGTCCCCTTTGAAACTATTAATGTGCCTACAGAAGGACAGTGGAGACTACCTGCTCTTCACAGATTTTTGGTATTTGCTGTGATCAGTTTGATATATAATCCTCAATGATGCTGACTTTTGTATATTGTAATTTTCTTATGTATTATAAGTTGTTTTTTAATTTATAAATCTTGTTATTTATTGCTGCAATTGGTAGCTAAATTTGTCATTTGCTGTTTAGAAAGAAAACTTTTTACGGCTGGTGGATTGAATTTGAAGAGGTGTAAAAATGATGGAGACATGAAGTAGCAGGGGAACTTTTTTGTGTGACAAGGAGTAAAGACTTCTGCAGTAGTGCTAGGAAGACATCAGTAATGGATCAAGTAATGGAAGTGCATTCAGGGAATGTATTTCAGGGAATACATTTAGTTAAGATGCTTATGTTAGCACATCACCTGACTGTTTTGAATGGACACAGAAGTGAGAAAATTTGGAGTTCTCACGCTGCTGTTAGTTCTTGTACTGCTTGCTTACTCAGTTCTCCATTCAGGAAGGTATTTGGAGTGCACTTCAGACCATTAGATGAGAAGTGATTGTTCCTTAGATACACAGGGAGCTTCCTGCCTTTAAACTTCAGTCTGGCTTTTCTTGCACTTTCACAGCCATTGCTGCATTGGCTTAAGAGGGTGATACTTTTAGTGAGCATTACATACAGCTTTCAGGTATGGTATAGCTGTAGAGATTTGTTACGCTTTGTTACGCGTTTGGGCACTGCTGCCCCAAGTAGTCTACTGGGATCTGTCTAGTTTGGAACACAAGAGGAACATGTTTTCCAGCAGGTTACTTATTATTGTGACTGTTGTGACATTTGTTAGAAGGTTACCCGTCCCAATTTAACCTTCTCCTCTGTGCTGGTTAAAATGAAATTCAGCCAAGCCTTGCAAAAGAACTTGATTAACCAGGGAATTCTTTGTGAATGTGCGGGATGCTTCTCTAATGATTTTATCATAGGAGCTGCTCAGAATCCAGGCTGGCTAATCCCTGACAAGGGGAGTGGCTTGGGCTGGGTTAGATTGGAATGGCTTGTGCCATGGCTTATACTGTCAGCAGTATAAGACATACTGCTAAAGAAAAACAGGAGAGTCAGAAGGAAGTTTCTTCCTGGGCTGCATAGTTACAATAAAATATTGTGTTGCAGGATTGCTCAACTCACTCATGTTTACTCGATGTTCTTATAAAGCTAAATTATGAGCCAGAAAAAAAAATTTAACCTTATAATCAGTTACCAGTAGAGGGTGCTATATACCTTTTGCTTTCACTGTACGCAGCTTGTATGCTTATCAAGCATATATTTATTTATTATTCAAAATTTAATTATACCTTTGCTTACATTGGTGATGCAGTTTACTGTAGTAGATCTTGATATCACTAATGTATTTCTGTAAGGGAACAGATTTTCCACTCAGTAAGATTCCACATTATACTGTGATCAACTGTTATAAAGATTTTGTGATTAGAGAGTGTTTACTCCTACTTACGTATTGTCATAAATGTATAGAATCCCATTTATAGGCTTTCAAAAGCACAAACACCACTGTCACATTTTATTCATGTTTGTTGTCAGTGTGGTAATGATATCCTCAGATGAGATAATAACAGCATCTGAGTAGCTGCTTCTGCTGGGGAGGTAATCAGGGAGGTAATAGGTGAATGTGAGAGGAGGTTGTGTGAACAGTTGGGACATTGGGAGAACAGTTGGGAGAAAAACTATGTAGGAGAAAAACAGAAGGTGATTTGGGGATTGCTCTTTTTGTAACTCTGCCTTCCCAGCTCCTGCATCCTAAGTGCCTTGTTAGCCCTCTGAAGTTTCTGACTTTTTCTCACAGTTAGTGTCCAGCTGTTTATAGCCTTTTCTGCTATTTGCTGGTACGTTGAGCTATGAATTTTGCTGTGGAAAGAAAACAGAAAACAGACTGTGGCCTCTCGGCATTTCAGTTATCTTGACGTCTGGTGGGAGATGATTTGATCTCAAAGTTTATTCTTGGAAGAAGTCTTATGAGCCAAATGACTTTGATTTTTGAGAACTATTAGAGCAGAGTGCCTGGGGAATATCTTGACATATCTATCCATCATTCTGCCAGTTTTGTTCTTGATAAACTTGGGATGAAAGGGATGGTCCAATTTAGAAATACTCTTAGCCCCACTTGGCTTTGGTAGAAAGATAACTGAAAAAGCAGAAGGTCACTGAAGATTAACTCTTCTTTTGGAGGCTTATAGTGAATAGTTACTTGTAATCCTTCACTGTTTTGTTGAGCTGCACGGTAGGCAGCCCTGAGCAGCATTCCTGGATATTCTGGGCTAGACTTGCATTTTACCATCTGGGAATAGAGAATCCCATGGCCACTCCAGTAGTGTCTGTTTGCCAGACTCCTGGCAGGCACCTGCACAGAAAAGGAAGGGAGCAACCTGTCTGAAGAAAACACACAAACAAAAATTAAAAAAAATGCCTTTCAAAGTGAATGAGATTGCTCTTCAGCAAGGCTCTTCAAAATACAAAAAAGACCTGGCTCTCCTCTATAGTCTTTATCTGTGGTTGGGCATTTTGGGGAACTTTCTTCCTTAGAGACTTGCCTCTAGACTACCTGTCCCTTCTGCCTACATAAATCTGTTGGTTAAGATACAAGTTCTTGGATCAGTCCCTTCACATCTCTGTTGTTTTGTTTATGGCTGCTGACAAGGTGCTATGCAAGACTTGCAGAGCAGATGTGTCCTCTTCCTGATATCTGCCTCATGGTTGAGGCATCAGCTGTGTCATGTGGGGCCAAGTCCCTGTTTCCCACCCCTATCCAAAGGATATGTGGTGGCTGCCCTGACTGTGTGGAGCAACTGCCTGAAGAAGGCAAAGTTGAGGAGTGCTGGGGAAGCCGTCCGGCCTGGAACAGGGGGCTCAGCTGGCAGTTCTGTCAGGGTTGCAGGTGATAATATGAGGTCTGGGATCCATGGCTGAAAGCAGTGGAGGACTTGAGGGGAAAAAAAAAAAAAAGGTTGCATGGCTCAGGGTGGCTCCTGTGGGTACATCCTGGGGCTGCTGGAGGTCCCTGTTGGTCCAGGCAGAGCTAGAAAATCCTCAAGGGCAGAAAGAGAAGGAAGGAAAAAAAAAAAAGAAAAAAACAATCCATTTCAAGCTCTTTGTCAATTTAGCCCTGTTTCTAAGAAATCCAGACACTGAGCCTTATCCTAGTACAGCATTGGCCCTTATAACTTAACTGAGCGACCAGTTATGTCCTGGACAACCAAGTAACCTTGTGAAGGGTTGTAAGACAGGCTTTGGAGATGACCCCCAAAGGCAAGGAAGGTTATGTTCACTTAAATTACTAAAGAGGCTTGGGGGCAAGTGTAGGATGTGCGATGATTGACTTTCATTCTTAATTCTGTCACAGACCTTGTAGATGACTGTAGGCAAACCACTTTTATTCTGCTTATCTTTCCTCTGTGGAAAACAGAGGTACTGCCTACCTTGCGTGAGGTAGAGAGCACTGCAGACTGCGTGCAGCTTGGATCCTAAAGTAGTAAAAGCCCAAGGCAGGCACCCACAGGCAGGGGAGTAATGCTCAGAGCAGGAGCCTGATTTGTAAGCCCTGTTTAGAGGCGAAGAAGCAGGAAGTATTCAAAATGAGAATGCTGAGAGCCAGTCGGTCGTATCAGACTGGCAGAGCTTTCCCGCAGCTCAACAGGTGCTTCTGCGCCCCCAGATTTCCTGCAGCAGACGATTTCTGTGGCAGATCTGCAGCACAAAGCAGTAAACCTGGCGGGGGGAGGCAGAGGGACAGCGTCTTGCCCAGGGGCCTCCAAAGATAAGTTTATACACCTTACAGGGTAGCGTGTGGTTATGTCTGAGCTAGCCCAAGGTGACCTAGCTCATGTTTTGTAGGCATCTTACTAGAGCAGAAAGAAGCTCTGTATAACCTAAATTTGCCATAGGATAAATTAATACTTGCTGAATTCAGTGTGGCTGAGACCTAACTAGTTTTGTTGTATAAACAAACTTGTTTTAAAGTTGCTTCAGGATCTCTACAGTATCCACCCTTCTCTTCTGTGCTGCAGACCAGGACATCTTTTGACCTGAATTATGGGGGAAGGTTAACAAGAGGAGAAGTTTTACAGTAATAACAGCAGTGTGCCTGGGAGAAACAGAGTTGTAGACATGACCAGAAAAAGAATATGGTGTTTGTGGTGTTCGTCTTCCCGAAGCTGCAATGAGTAGTAGTGATCTTGCAGTACGCCAGACTGATGTTTCTGAAAATAACTCCTGAACTAGGCATCATGACAGATGACTCTAGATGTTTACTGTGCAGACGCTCAAACCTGAACTTACCATATAGACTCCCTTTGCAGTCAGTGAACAGAAAATGCACTTCTGAAGTATGATTGATCTTAGGTGTTCGTCCTAGGATGAGAAAAATCATGATACGAATGGATCTGTTTCTCTGTGGTAAATGCTGTAAGCTGTATATCTGAATTTGAGTGGTAACTGCTTTAGGAGCCTGGAGTAGGTTTCAGGTAAGAAGGTGGAAGGCCTCCATGTCCTGTGAGAGAACTAGTTCTCCTGTAATGTAAAGAAATATGAAGAAAGTGCTGCTTCTTAAAACTCTCATCCCTTTCTCCCCTCTATGCAGTGAAATACAGTTCAGCTCCTCTAGTACCACCACTTCAGAGAGCCAAGAACCATCTTCAGGTGATCAAGCAGCAAGCGCACTTCAGCAGCAGCTCTTACTGATGGTGGCACGAAGGACCCTTTCAGAAGACCCACGGGTACATTGTAATATCTCAGTTTCTAGCATTTTGATAAATTTCATTTAAAAAGAAATTCTGCAGATTTGTTGATGAAACATTTCTGTTGGTTTTATGTTTATACTCGGTACTATTTATTTGGAAGGATTTGTTTTACTCTGCTGCAGTTCAGCTGCTTTCCTACTAATACTGAGTAGTGTCTTAGAGGAATGATGTCACTGTTTTGAAGGGACTGTTCACAGAGCATGGAGGAGGTCTGGCCACATGAGTGAGAAATCCCTCTGCAAAATGCAGAGTTGTAATCTGTACTGAAGAATTAATCACCTGCTGAGTCAATCTTCTGTCTTCGGGCTTATTTGCTTTGAAAGGAAGAGGGCATAGCTGTTAGGATTTTAGACATATTTCCAAATTTTTATATGATGACATGCTCACTTCTCAGATTCATGTCACTATCATAATGTCACTATTTTAACTCACCTCTGATATCACTTTTCTGAATACGGTGGCGAGATGTCTGGTAATATTCTGAATGTCTGTTGTGGAGTGCCAGAGTCCCCTCTCTCAGTCAGTAAAAGAAAAAAGGACTTGACTTTACACTCACACTTTAGTTTGTATTGTAATGTGTAGACATATTCTAACTTGATAGTATTTGGGGTCCATAACCAATTATGTGGTCTGCTTTTGTAGTTCCTTTCATAATAATGTTAACCTTTTTCTTTTGTTCCAGAGAGAGTTCTAGTTTGATCTTTATGTATAATAACCTTAAAATGCCAGTAAAATATTCTTCATCTTAGGTTTTGAACAGGAGCTACGAGCTTAAAAGCAAAGTGTGTAAAGGAACCTGTTTTAAGTTATAAATCAGGTAATTGTCCTTGTATATTATGAATGCGAATACTTCAGATTTGGACAGAGACTTCTGCCTAAATTTTTAGATATTTTCCAGGTATTTTTAATTTTGTAAATTACTTGTAAATTAGAGAATGATTATCACCCTTCTTTGGCTTTTAGGAAAACTGCACCATTAAAAAGTGTATTGCTCAAGACCACCTACAGTTTGGTAATAGGGCCAAGCAGTAATGTCATGACTTCCTGGTTTCTGAATTTTTATTAAATGTGAAATCCTGAGCCTGTGCAAGTCAGGAAAAGGTTTGTCATTGATTTTATTGAGTCCAGGATATCAGGCTGTCTCTTGACACCATATAAATTTATGAAGCAACGTTTTTATAACCCTTTTTGTGATAGGAGGCACAATTTAGACTTAGTGACTTTCCCAAACATACAGTGGAAAAATCTAGTCTGGCCCAAGTACTGCAAGCTTTAGGTAACTGATTTTATTGGTATTTTACAGTTCCTCAGAAGCCAATGTGTGCACTTACCTGCTCAGTTAAATGTTCTGAGTACTAAGCAATCAGATCTTTAGATGTTTTCAGTGGACTCTTTGCCACTACTTTTTTTTCTTTTTGTTTTCAATGAACAATATAGAATGAAAGGCAGGAACTAATGATTGCAGTTGATCTGAATTTCATAGTGTCTTCTATTGGCATGGGGGACCAAAGAGATACAGAATTGTGCCAGTATTTAGCAAATATTATATTAAAAATACATCTTTAAAAAACAAACAAACAAAAAAAATAGTGACTTTTTAAAGTGATAATAGAAATATTAAGTTGGGAATATTTGGATTACTCTTAGGTTTTAAGATCTCTGTGGCAGAGAGATTGCTATCTATCTCAAGGCTTTTATATTACTTGGAATTATTAATAAATGACAGAATGGCTAACAGGCTATCTTTCTCTTGCACGTCTGAAAACACAGGTGAGTTGCTGTCCTTTGCTAATATTAGCTGAACTACTAGGCTTTGAGTAGATGTGCACTTTTGGTCAATTGGAGGCAGGAGATACAGTATGTAATCCTGAATCTCCTTCACTGAAGCTGAGGTATTTTACCTTGTGTTTGCTAACAGACTGAGAATATCAACATGTCTGCTCTTGTGTCTCAGTAGTAATACATGAGGCCATGATATGTCAATTAGGTGTAAGATTTGTTTTCCTGAAACACAAAGAACTGTTGGAGAGAAAATCAGTTCCTATGGTCAGGTGGACAAGTTTTCCAAATATCTGTGTTTTGCTTACAGATACAATTCAGGAAGGTGATAAATTTCTTCACATGGGGCTGATACAAAAGGCATTCTAGGATTAGAATGAGATTGGAGACAGCCAATAGTTGACTCAGAAAAGCGATATTGCATAAGAAACTGCCTAAAAATTAGAAAGAAATATTAAGTATTTTTAGGATGGAATCAATAGAGCTTTGACTAGGAAAGTTTATCTCACAGAAATAACTTAAATGTACACATTGCATGCAAGCATTGTATATATGCTTGTTATGTGGATTAGTTATCTTTAAGAACTGAAGACTAAAAGAAGGTAAAAATATCTACTAGGCTGTACACTGATTAAAAATCTCAGTGAAATTCTTTTTCAAATAACTTGTGGTTTTTTTTTTTCAGAAGTGAGTTTTTTCATAGAGCCAATAATTGTTGTGTGTTGGAAGGAAATTGATAGTTTGCAGTGTTTTTGTTGTTGTTGTTGTTTTCCAGCTTTGCAGAATGGCTCCTTCCTCATGACTGTGGAAGTAATGCAGGTATAGAGTTGAAGGTCTGAAATGCCATAGTTCAATTGAATAAACCCTTCTGAATACTGCTGTATGATTATGTGGGTGCGATTAGAGAATCATACACTAGTGATGTTTGCACTCTTTGTGTTTGCAATTTTCTTTTGCCTCTTGCTGTTCCTGAAGATGCACACCTGATGTGTCACTAAAACCATCTCAGCAAAGAGAAGCAAAGCTGCAGTTCTGTAAGGAGTTGACAAGTCACATCTCTAAAACTTAAAGCCTGTTTGAATTCTTGGTTAGAAACAAACATTTGTCTTTTCATGTGGTTTTGTGTTACACTGTAATTAGCCTGCCACACAAAAAAGTCCTAAAAAAAACCCTCTTCCCAACAACAAAAACAATTAAGAAAAAAAATATAGACAAGTAGTAGATTGGAAGCAATGTGAGTAATGTGTTTAATGAATATTTAATATCTATATTTGTATTTAAAGCGTATTACCACTGTTGAGCTCAACAATTGGCGTAAATCCCATCCATCTGCAAAAAGTTAGGCTGATGCTGAAGTTAGGCTTACTTTTTTTCTAAAATATAAATCAAGGAAATAACTATGCTTCCAGTATCTCTTTTAAGAAACAATATCTAAAACTTGATGTAATTTCTGCACCTGTTTTGCAGCCAGCCATAAATCAGTATGTAAGAGTGTTTTGTTTATTTGTTTGTTTTTAAAGCAACCCAGTCAGGACCTTGAGGATTCTTCATGTTCTTCAGTACAACAGAAACTGAACAAGCAGTTTTACAAATTTATTATATTTCCTGGCAAATGGATTAAAGTCTGGTATGATCGTCTTACCTTGCTGGCGTTGCTGGACCGGTAAGCTTTTTGCATGCAGTTGTGCAGTATTGCAGTATACATACATATATGGGCCTCTCTATGTCCACAGAACTAACAGTAACAGTGCTGATCACTAGAGGAGCAGAGAGTGATAGTCCTGTTACTGTCTCATGTTCAGGTCAAGTAGGTCTAATTTGAGCTTAACTAGAAGAAAAAGTTTTTCTTCAGACCTGTTTTTTGTTGTTGACCAACCTTCATCTTCGAGCAGATCCTTGGATTCCTGGGGGCATCAGGCCTGTGGAATTGTCCTTAAATTTGACTGTCAGGCCTTGACTTTGCTGCCTCTGTGCATTCTAATGAGAAAATCAATGTTTTGTGCAAAAATATGGAAGGGTTCCAGGGAATTGTCAGCCAAGTATTTCGATCTCAAAAAAAAAAAAAAAAAAAAAACGAAGGAAAGAATTGAGGAGGGAATCGTTCAGCTTCTCCCTCTGTTCTAGTTCACCTTTATTTGTTCAGAGAATTATTTTTTTCCTCAGCATCTCTCTGTTTCCTAGTCTCAGTCTCACTTGCCATCAACTATTTTGCCAGTGCTTTCTGCTATTAGATCCCACCTTGTATTCTCTAGTCTGCAAGCTACCTCAGCCACATTAATCTGCAGGCCTCGGGACTGCTGGATGGCTACAACAGTTTTCATTAAAAGAATGTCTTATTTCTGTATTAAAAAGTTTGATATATTTGAATATATGCTTGCATTATATTCAAGTCATCTCCACTGTGGTATCCTATCCAGGAAGGGGGATTGGAGGATGCTGGTATGTACTGAAAGACAGCAGCACCTGTGTCTTTGGTCCACGTGTTTTACCTGCCACAATGGCAAGGGTGCAGAGGTGAATTGTTCTTCTACATGGAGATGTAGTTTTTGGGAACAGAACCTCAAATCCAATAACTTGTGATCCTTCTGGCACTGACAGTTTATACCAGCTGTAAATGGGGCTGGCATACTCTAACAAATATAAGTATTTTTCCTCTTAAAATATTTCTATTTTATTCATACAGGACAGAGAATATAAAGGAGAACATATTATCTGTTATTCTAGTAGTTCTTGTTTCACTCCTTGGATTCCTGACCCTGAATCAAGGCTTTTGTAAAGACATTTGGGTTCTGCTGTTTTGTCTTGTCATGGCCAGTTGCCAGTATTCTCTACTAAAGGTAAGAAACAAGTTCATACCCAATTGATGAATTCTCTTCTAATTTCTGTGAAGGCAAAATCCTTTAAACAAACTTTTTTTCTGTTTCATTTTTAGAGTGTTCAGCCTGATCCTGCTTCACCCATTCATGTAAGTCTCAGCCTGCAGAACAAGTCTATCTGCTTCATTATCACGAAGCAGTTGGCTGTTCAGTGAAAAACAGATATAGTTAGTTTCTGTTGCACGTGGTTTATGAAAACAAGCCTGTGATTTTGAGACTTTGTTCTACATTTAATTAATTTTAGGTTATTTGAATTTATCACTGCTATTTGAAGAATAGTTTTTCTTTAAGCTAAAATGTACAGTAAAAACAAATGCACCTGGACTAGTTAGCTGAAATTCAATCCTGTGGCATCAGACCAACTTTGTGTTTGTTTTCTGTTAAGTCACTGAAAACAGCAGAAGTTCCAGATTAGCACCTCAGTCGTCATTGATCCATTGAGACTTTACATCTTTTTTTTTTTTTGAGATTTTTTTTTCCTTTTTTTTAAATCTGGTATTATTAATTTGTACTTTACTAGTATTATTAGATCATCAAATGACATAGGTTGTCCTTTTGTTATAGCATGGGTACTGTTTCTTTGTTTGGGGCCTGGAGGACTGTCAGCCCTGTGTCTGAAGACAGGTTATGGGAGTGTGTGCTAGTTCTTCGGCAGTAGAGTCACTGCTTTGAGAAACTAGTCTCTAGCAGTGACAACCACCTTGCAAAAAGACAGTATTTTACCCAGGTTTTTCCTTGTTATAGGACTGGTTTAGGAGTATCAACCTACAACTGCAAGCTGACCTTTCATCCGGTTCATTTCGTCTGCGTTTTGATTTGCAGACATCTGAAAACATTCTAGTAGTCGAGGGCCTCACTTCCGTTTACCCCTTCTGCCAAGATGCTACATTACTTATTTAGCCCTTAGAGTCTTTCTGAGGATCTCTTTCTTCCCTCAGACTTCCAAAACAGCATGTTTAAAACTGCAGGTCTGCTGGATTGTTTCCCTTTGGTGGGGAGCAATTATTTTTGTCAGTTTAAGGGCTAGAAATACTGTTTCAACTTGAAATCAAGTTTATTTCCAAGTATATGCTATATATTATACTTTATTTTTCACCCTATTCATTATGAGGTGAACGTACAATATTGTTGGTTATAACGCTTTCACAGGCAATACATGTCTACGTAAAAAGTGGTGAAATATTCCTACCTCAGTAAAGAGCTGGGGTTGTACAAATTAAAATCAGATTGTCTGTCAGTTCAGCTAGCACATATCTAGACATAATAATGTAATCAAATTGATTGTTTTTACACAGACACTAGTAATGTGAATATTTTTAAAGTGTATGACAACTGGTTTTGTTAAAATTTCATTGTAAACCTGTCTAGCCCACATTTTTTTGTAGTATTGAAGACAAAACAGCTCATGAAGTTTAATCAAAGCAATTTTTTTGTGCAGAATCCAGGTTAGCGTTTCAAGCTCAGACAACAATATTGTTAGAAGCATTATTCATCATATTTTATTCTATATGTCATGCAGCAGCACAGCAAAATATTAATAGATATAATTCCAACCTCTAAATGATTTGCTAAAACTTTATGAGGGAGAGTTGCAGACTTTCTGGTGCACCACAGGAACTCCAAAGAAAATGTAATTATAAGAGCTTTTCTACGCAGGATTTTAAAGATGGAAGGTATTATAGCTGAAATTAAGTGGGAAGATTAACTATTTTTGCATTATGTCTTTGTAACACAATAGGTATTAATAAAGGCTTGCTTGAGCTAGTAAGAGCCATTAAAAATAAGACAACAAAAAGACAAGAAAAGATACTCCATGTACTGTTTCATAATTTATATGACTACATTAAAATTCAAGTGAAATAACATCTCTTGATGCTAATGTAAGGACGCAGAACAGGGATATTAAAGAATGATCAGTACCGTGTCCATGAATGAAAATGCAGATGAGATTTTTCAGCATGAAATAAACCGTCGGGAACCACAGATTTTCACACTGAATTAATTTCTATTCCTGGATTCATGAGTAGCCTCTAGTGCCTTGTGTTATCCATGCCTGGCAGGGAGGATCCAAACTTACTCCCTATCTCTCGCATGCAGACTTCCTTACTGTTTGATGTGGCTGTGTTGGCTTGAGCCTACGCTGTTTGAACAGACTGCTGTAGGAGACTCTCCCGTGAGCTCAGACAACCCAGTGCCCAGGGATGCGGAAGGCTTTTGTTCTGAACTCCTTCCAAGTGCCAGCCTATTCACTTCCTTGGGTTGAGTAAGAGGTTGACTAAACTCCCCACAGTCTGGTGCAGTTTTATCGGAGGTGAGGTTGTTTCTTCCTCATGCCCATCTCCGTTGATCACTTGCCAGTACCTTATGCACATGGCCTATGGTGCCTTGTGTCCACACCACAAACGTGAAGTTTCAGCTTATAGGAAAGAACCTTTCTAACTGTGGATCATGTTTTGATTTTCACCAGTGTTAGCATTGTTCAGAACAACTTTGGGGGGTTAAGATGGGATTCCCTGTTTTCTGCAGCTATACCAGGTCTGTAGCACCTACCTGCTACTGGATTTATTGTGGCAGCAGATTTAGGACTGTTTCTTGTTACAAGATGAAAGTATTTTTTTGTGACCCTTTTCAGTTCTGGTCAGCAGGGAGTTGATGGCCTTTAGTTTCTCTTCACACAGGAGTACCTGATTCTGGGATAGCAAAGTTCTGGAACTGCCTCCTCCCTGGAGCCCTGGGGATAAGAGAGTAAAGATCATTTCAGAACTGAGGTTAATCAGTGTGTTAAAGGCATAGCGAAAGGAATGTGCCCAGGACTGAAGAGAGTTAGACTGAGAGATTCACGAGATCCATTCTGCGTGCATTTAAATGAAATAAGCAAGCAGGGTTTGGTAAGTGCAGAGGTTTTTGATACAGTAATTGGTACCAGCAGCAGCAGCACACTAGGCAAGAGAGGCTGTGTCTATAGTGAGTCACTTGACAGAAGGATCAAGAGTAGGTGTTTGTAGGTGCCTCTCCAACATCTGCATGACTTAGCACTGAGCTCAGGTTTGCAAAGGCATTTGAGCTGGAAAGATTGTGATCAGGCTCCCGGTAAGATTTACAGAATCATGTAGGTAACTTTGGTGGCGGTGGCATCACCTGCCAAAGCAGTTTGCTGACTCAACTAGGTAACTGTCATGGGCAGTTTTGTAAATTCCATAAGGCACTTATGGTATTGTTAGTATGTTCCTGTAAGCTTTGTTGTAGAATCCCTATAAAGATAAAAGTATATAAACACATATATGCATACAAACACATATAAAGATTTCTGTCTTTCTTCTTCACACAATTAAAAAACTTAATTTCAAGCTATTTTCAATTTCACCTTCAAATGCTTTGTAGTTATTTCACTAAAACAGTTTGTGAAATCACTCTAGGTCTGTTGAAAATCTTAATACTTTCATGAAAATATGAAATGCATCAGTGTTGCGTTTGTAGGATCTGAGAAATAGGAATCTGAAAAACATTTTTTGGCAGAATTAGAGAAAAAGAGGAACAATTTTCACTAAATTTTTTCAATGGAGAAAAAATGATTGTTAATTTGATAACAAATTAGGTATAAATTACAACAAAAATCCTGCTTTGTTATATAAATGCTCCTAAGGGAGATGCAGAGCAATTTCATCAAAATAAATCTGTTTTGTGTGGAAAAACTGATCAGTCTAATAGACAAACATCTTACTGGTAACTTGTGCTGCCATGTGCCTGTTTCAGTGAAGAGCTACCTCAGCTTGGCCTACCAGTTGCAGGCATGAAGGGCCTTCATGCTTTTCTGTTTTTTAAAACCTTGAAAGAAGGAAATGTCCTTTTTTCCCTCAGTCCTAACTAGTCCAGATGCTATTAGCCTGATAACATGGATCTGTTTAGCAGTGAGGGTTAAATCTATTCTGCACACCTGGCGGGATCTGGCAGTGCTCTGCTTGGAGCTGCACGACATGAGGAGCAGAACCTCTGCACCTGTAGTCCTGGGGCAGCACCAGCCCTGTCTTACTCAGCTGAAACAGTCGCCGTGCGAAGGAAAACCTGGGTCCCATAGTTCAAGAGATAAGGCAAGGATGTGAGATTACAGTAATACACTCTTCGATCTGCAGTGTGTGTCAGTATATCAATCACTGACCAATTGTTTAGAGACGATTTTAGTGTTTTTCTTTTGAGTCACAGCTTGTATTAAAGATAAATGAGCTGAAGCTTAAAAACAACTAGTAAATAATATTTTAAGTGATATCTTCATCTTTCTAATTGCTTTTGATTACTTTTCCTGGACACGTGTCCTATGAAATAAAAAATTTGTAAACTTTAGTAGTATTGAAACTCTGATTAAATGCTAACTAGAATTTGTCGGTTGGACTTCTTATTTCATGAAGATAAGATGCAATAGAAATACACTAGTTCTGTGCAGTCTGTCACATTCTTAATTGTTTGAGCCCCAGAGAGATTACAGATCAGTTAATAGCAATACTGACAAACGACCTTGGCTGGCAGCCAAGCAAATGTGACTACTGTTTCAGATCAGTAAACAGAGTGAAAAGAAACTCTCTTAAATTATGTTTTCCAAATACAAGCCGTTTCACAGCAACTATTTGCAAAGCAAATCTGAATCCTTGTTGCTTTGCTCCTGCTTTTGCACGCCCAGGTGTGTCCTTAACCCAGTCCCCATTTCTCTGAAAGACAGTGCAGTGCCTGTAACAGCCTCCTAATGTGCCAGTTTAATGCTGGCTAGGAGGAAAGAGGTTCCACTTGCAAAGGCACCTGTGACACTACCCTGTTTTAAAGAACAGCAGTGCTGCTTTTCCTCAGGCGACAGGGGAGATGAGGAAAGGGCCCCAGTGGAAAGAATCAATTCTCACAAAAAAAAATAGGATCCTGAGGGGGAGACCTTAGTATTTGGTTTAGGAGTGACAGAGGTGCCTGCTGAATATGTGCTGTGCTTTAAGGGCGTGCAAACCAGGTAAAGTAGCAATGCACTCAGACTTCTCCCCAAATTTAAAATGACTGTTTCTAAATTTTTGCAATTTGATATTATTCTTTACCTCCAGCTGGGTAATTTCCAGAAAGATATATTGCTATCCTTTTTTATAATGTTTGACTCCAGAAGTTTAAAGGCTCCTAGCACTAAGCAGGCTCAAGACAAGATCATTTAATGCCAGGAAGCACTTGAAGATGTATCAGCAAATAGGAGTCAAATGGGATTCTGACAGAAGGGAACACAGGCTTGTTTTGAGCTATAGGAATGCCTGGAAAGCTGGTGATCAGGGCAGAGCTGATTCCAACTGACAGCAAATGTAGAGGTGGACACAGGGTAAGGACATGGAAACAAGTGTTCTGAGGCAGGGAGCAAGCAACCAGCTGTCAGAATCAACCTCCGTGTCTCACCATATACTTAGGGGATGCTTTAGTATTTTTTAATTTCTCAGGGTGCAACTAAAATATGAGTTATATTTTCTATGAAGTATAAATAAAAAGCCACACTAACTGAAACAGACACTCCTTAGAATAAAAGTAGTATAAATATAAAGCTTTCTACTGCAAAGAGAATTTCAGATAGCTTCAATATTTTTTCTCCACAAAAAAATGACTACTGTACCAATTAATGTAGTTCAAAAGGTTGTTTTTTCAAACTACACATTATTGCTGGAGTTAGTACCATTTGAAATCCTCCTCTGGAAAAGATAAAATGTCTTATTTCATTTTTATCATTAGTTAGTATGCATAAGTCATTAAAATATTTTGTCTGACAGCTGCCCCTCTCCCCGGTGCTGTGTACACAGCAAGAAAATAAAACACAAAATTCAAATACTTTTTTTTTTTTCCTAGGGGCACAATAAAATCATAACTTACAGCAGACCTGTATATTTTTGTATATTGTGTGGCCTTATTTTGCTGCTAGATGCTGGATCTAAAGACTCAAACTCTTCAGTTTATACAATATATGGCTGGAAGCTCTTCTCACCTGGATCTCTCCAGTCAGCCAGAGACCATATAATAGGTGAGTGATTTTTTTTTTTTTTGTAAGATTATAAAAATGAATTAAGTATTAGCTGCTGAAATTAATGTTTTCCTATGTTGGCCATCAAATGCATGCTAGGGAGGCACAGCTCTTAAGATAAATTGATAGAAACATTTGGAATGACTTAAGACACATGCAGTGGAGGCGGGGGGACAGTTGGCAACATTCCCTTGTGTAAAAGCAGCTCTTTATGAAATGAGGCTCATAGCTGTATTCTCTGTAGAAATCTAGCAGTCACTGATGTTATTAGCAAAAGACATCATCTGTGAAATGCAGTTAATCTTTGTAAGGACTTGTCTATGTGGGGCAGTTACTGTAGCATAAGCTGAGGTTTAAATTTAATGCCTGAAAGCTGTTCTGTGCCAGGTCCTCAGGTGGACATTCTGCTTGTGAAGAATACACTTTTTCTTGGTTTAGTTTAATCTTAATATGCACAGGAGGAGTTGATGTGATGTGGCTTTTCTGCAGTAGTTTTACCAGTCTGCTTCCTTCTGTAGTCGTGTCCTGAGGTGGCTAAGGTATTCCCCCAAATCAGGACTGGTGCTGCTTGGTTGCTTGGTTCTGACTTGCACCTTGCACAGCTGGATTTTTTTTTTCCTCATTATACTCTCGTACTCTGTAACTGTGATACTAATTGTGTTATATATCTGAATGCTGCACTGGAATTAGATCAAGTGGCGTAAGATCAAGTAATTAGGTCAAGTAGGTTTTTGTTTGTTTTGAATTTAGAGCTAGGAAAGCCTCCTATTAGAGGAAAGAACTGTGTGGTCCGAAGCATTTGGCTTTTGAGGTCTCTTCACCTGTGACTGTTGTGCTTGCATTTTGCTATGCTTCAGTCAGTCTGAAAGGCCTACTACTTTTAGAAAAGTCTTCTACTCCTTTGTATAGGTTCATTGACTCCCAATCCCTCTTACGGAGGGTAAACAGGGGAATAATGAAGATCTCCATCTCACTTATTTTCATTAGCTTCTTTCATTACTTTCCTTTGGTTGTCATTAAAGTTTCTTCTTGTGTCTTATTTTCTCTGCCTGTCAAAGGTGAACAGTAAAAATGCTGATAAATAATTCAATAAGAGTCTTACATGACTCCTGGGATAGAAATAAATGAAAAACTATAGCAACTAGTATGAAGGGGGAAAAAAAAAAGAGTGTAGTTATAAATGTGCTAATTTTGACCGGCCTCAAAAGAGATCATGGAGCAGGTTCTTAGAGCAGCTTAGAGAGGGATGAGGGAAAAAAATACAGGCTTATCTCACCAGCTGGAGTCTCTTTAAAAAGAGACAGGAAGAAAGAAGGAACTAGTTTCCTTTGTTTATTCCCCATTTTTATTTTACCAGTTCTGGGAGCAGGCATTTCTGAAGCTATATTTGCTGAAGTGATATTTGGTGCCACAGTGTAGCTCTTCCAAGCTTTATCTTTACAGGGATCTCCACTTTTGGCTCCTGTGAATCCTTGCAAGTTTTCACAGTGTGGTCATTTGTCTAAGCCATGGCCGTCTGGCATTCTCCAGAGTCTTGCTAGGTTTTGGGTACCATTTCTTTTAGACAGTGAAGGGACACAAGTATTTGTTTTAAGTAATAAAATTGGGAAGGAAGTTAGTCCTAATGCAGACCAGTAAAGCATTGTTATTGTTTTGCCTTTTTACCAGTTTGTTAAGCTTTTTTTTTCATATGTTGACTTCTTAATTTGTATTTTACTTTTGTATTTAGGCTAAATTTAGTATTTTATTTTTGTATTTAGAAATGATTTGTTGGGAAATTGAGAAACTTTTGACAACCTGTCACAATAGTGAGAAAAGGAAGAGTTTTCCATTTTATTTTGGATGTTTTCTATAGAGAAGTTGTTAAAGTAACAAAAATTGAAGAAACGACTGACCAAGAAACTTAAGTGATGCTGTGTAGAGCAATCTGTTAAAAGTCTTGGAACACGATTGTGAAACAGAATCAGTGGAAATTTGCTAGACGTATGATTTTAACAGGTCCATTTCTAGTAATCAACCTATTTAGAATCTGATTCTGTTTTAAATTGGGTGAAATTATTTGTCAGAAGCGTCAGAAGAGTATCAGGTGATGGCAAAATCTGGCAGTAGCAAATCCTCTGCCTGTCGCTTCCAGCATAACAGAGGTTGAGGAAGAAAGCCTCTGTGAACATTCATCTCAGTGATCTTCAGGAGGGGAAGAAAATAAAGAGCATTTCTCGCCAAAATAATGTATTTTTTCCCATTGGGAAAAACAAAAAGTATGTATTGTCACATAGCAAACAGACCAGTGCTAAAATATGCCTATGTCTTTTATATAAATATCATCACCTTTGCAACTTCTAAAATGCCTGCAGTAATATTGCCACTGAGCTACCATTCTAGACTTCTCAGGAGCTTGTGCGAGTCAAAACTCACTGAACTAGCACAGAACACCTGCAGATTTCAGTGATCCAGTGCTTAGAGAAGCTGCTGTATGGGGGATCTTGCTCTGCTTGAGCAGATTCTCTCTGGAATTCATCATGCAATTCTAGCTGATGAGCCAGCAGCTTTTATTGCCTGCTTCCCACGGAGCAGCCTGGACTCTTCTTATAAAGTCAATGGCAACTGCTTGTTTTCCTTTACGCAGGATAAGGTAAACAAAACTACCTTAGCTGAGGAAGTTGCTAGGATTACTCAAGATATGATCAGAAGAAGGGTGAGGTGAGGACACTGATGTAGTCATCCAACCCACCTCTCCCTTGTTTGCCTTTGCAACTGTTTATTCTGGTGTAGGGCTACTGAGCGGGGTCCCCAGCCTTGTGCTTCTTCCCTTTGCTGCTGTTCAGCTTATCCTTAACGCTGCAACAGCCAAGGTGGCATCACGGGGACTGCACTGAGCTCTGTTGGGAATCCTTTGCGTGAGAAACAGGAGTTCCTGCTCCTGGAGATTGCCTTGGCTTGCTGAGTAGTTTGCCATCCTACTATCTTTTGTGAAGAGCGCTCCTTGCGGAGAGGACATTAATAATGGCATTTGCATGCAAAAGACTGAGAAGGTAGTAATTCCTCATGTTTTTATGTGTGTGTAATTTGTTGACTGCAAGTCACAATGAATGGTGTATTGTTAATGCAAATATGTTTAAGTGAGCCCTGTTTGTGTTTAACACTTGAGTATGTCATTTCTCTTGTGTTTGACTCCTCAGCAAGATAGTAACATATAATGGAATGAATACTGCCAGATGAAACTCAGTGTATTGTTTTAGTTTAACACAAGATACATTGGTAAGACAAATTGAAAGTAAAATGTGAAATTAGCAGCCAGCAAAAACTACAAATCCTACTGTTACCTTTTTAAATTTTGAGGAAGAAAGGTGAATGTTACATTAGTGATTGACTTAATCTGCTTTTTGCCAGAGGAACTTGCAGCCGTCCTATTATGCACAGTAACAGATGTTTGTTCATGAGGAAGACTAGCCAGCACAGAGAGGTTTCTGTATAAGATGTAGAGCACTTTGGTACAAGTACACTAAGACGATAGGAACGGGCTTAATGCTGTATGTGCATCCTTGAAAGTTGAGACTTATGTCAAGCACATGCTAAATGCTTTGCTAGGCAGCTCTCCTTAGTGTTTCCTTGTTGGACATAAGAGCAAAGGATGGGAAGGAGGGATGGCTGGAAATGGACAGAGCATAAGGTCAGAAGCACTCAATTATCACTTTTCCCTTTTCCTTCACTTTAAGGTAAACTAGCATTTTGTTTGTTTTGTTTAGAAAGAAACTATGTAAAGATGATAGACTAGATTTTGCCCCGGGTTTCTTTGCTATTTTAATTGTGCATCTGGAACTGCAAAATCAAATTATGCATTGAAGGAAGCTTGGGGGAATATTCTGCGGAAGTATCTCTACAAGTGTGCCCCTTTTCTTAGGTGTTTGCAGTTGTCTGCTGCTGGAGGCAAAATAACTGTGATAAACATGATACTATGGATCTTAGCAATCAAAGATTTTGGTGTTTAGAATTTTTAGCTATACTTGAGTAATATCACTGCTCTGATTGAAAGAGGAATTTCCAAAGTCTGCAAATGAAGATTTCTTTCTGTATTTTGGCTCAAATAAGTATAACTTTGAAATGTTTAAGAAACAGTTAAGGAGGCTAAATGATGTTATTTTTCTGTTGTTTCATTTTCCAAAATAAAGCTGAAATTTAACCTCTGTGTCTAAATGTCTTGTCTGTAAAGTAAAATAATTTTGTATGGATGAGAAGTGAAATGTAATCTTTTCTACTAATGTTAAAATATGCTGACTTGAGTAATCTTCAGAATTTTTCGGAAGGGTTGTCTTAGTTTAATACGCATTTCTCTGTTCTTCGTGCACTGTAACTTATGCACATGTTCTAACATGTATCTTTTTATTTCCTTTAGTGTTTTTGTATTGCTTTCCTGCAATTTCTCTCCTTGGTCTTTTTCCTCAAATCAACACCTTTTGTATATATCTCTTGGAGCAGATAGACATGTTGCTTTTTGGTGGCTCTGGTAAGTAGCTTATGGTAGCCTGAGCTGTCCCTTCCAGAGCTTGTGGCCTTAGATGGAAGTACAATGTTACACGTTTTCAAGTGCAATGCTTGTTAAAGGTGGAACAGTTAATGATAATCTTACAAGAGTGGGATAGGTACTGACAGGACCACCTCAATTAGATTTCTTTTTGCTTTTGAATAGTTGTATCCTATCTGTGCTATAGGCTGCAGAAGATAGCTGCTATCAGAGAGCTGTTTTCTAGCACATCCAGTATAATTTTTATTTCTATTAAAAATCTATTACAAAACAACTTTGCTAAAATGTTTTTTAAAAAAGAAAAAGATATGCTGCACTTTGTCTGCATTGTTCCATAGTAAGGGTTTTCATGGGATACTGGAGGTGACCATGGGTGGCATTCTTTCAGTCAGAGATTAAACAAGACAGTGTGCTCTGCTTTTTTATGGTGGTGGTGTTTTTTGTTTCTCATTTTAGCTAAAATAGCAGAGAAGATTGGGTGCATCTTCATTGTCACCTTAGTTTGAATCTAACAGCCTTCTCAATGCATTACTCTACTTGCTGCTGCAGACGTAGCCTTTGGCAAATGGTTAAAACTAGCACAGATAGCAAGAAGGGTTTTTGTCTGTTAACATAGCAGAGCTGGAAGAAATAGAAGTTCTGATCCCATCCACAAATGATGATTGCACTGCATATTGTGACCCATAATCAGAGCACTGTTTTGCAGCCGATGTATTTCCATGGCTGAGATTGCTGAACAACTGATTCTGTGTGACAGCACCTCCTACCCTGATTGTGGAAGCTCTGAAAGTTACAGCAAGAGGCCAGATGGCATCCTTCTCTCTTCCTTTAAGCTCATTCCTGTATCCTGAATAAGAGGAAAATCATGGCTGAGAGTTAAGATGCAGCTGGATACGAGAGGGACCTGTGTCCCAGGAGCAGAGGGAAGGATGAAAATTCCATGTGGCATTGACTAGAAAATTACCTTGGGTCTGTTTTGAAGATTGTTTCATTCCATCTGTGACACAACGTGCAGGATAAAAGGCAGTAGTGTGGGATCTCATGGCCATGGAGAAAACATTGAACAGAGTGGCCTTGGGCTTGCACTACTAACTGCAGACAGTTTTGCGGGGTTTTATGGAGATGCTGAAGGTGTTTTTGAACAATGCTTTCTAGTATCTGCTTTTAATCTGTACTTCTGTGGTAATGAAGCATTTGTGACTTTGTTCTTTTTTTTGTTTTGATTGCAACTTCTCATTTAGGAAGAATTTAACAAGCATATAATGTCTGTGTTTCAGCTGCTGCTGGGTTCATGTCTGCACTGTACAGCATTTCTCGAAGTTTTGTGGTTTTAATTGTCCTGTATGCCTTCTGCTTCAGTGCAGTGAAGGTAAGTTAGAAAAACTTCAGTAGTATTATGGACTTTTTACATTCCTTGTAGACAGCTCAAAATTTATCTAATCTAGGGAGAGCAGGATTGTCTTGTACTGCTGTGAAAACTGTTCTGCATTTGCCTAATCTGTTGCCTTCACAGTTTTGTAGGCCTCAACCCATAAAACTTGAGGCCTTGCTGAGGCCCCTGTAGGGCTCCTCAGCAGTCTCCTCTCCAAACTGAAGAGTCCCAGGCTTTTTTGTGTCTGCTTGTAAAGCACCTGCTCCATGCTCCTAGGAATAGCTAAGGTAGCTACCGTACTTTATGCCTTCTCTTACTCCATTGCAACCTTTCTATCACGCGGAGACTACAACTGTGTACAGTGTCAAGTTGTTGGTTTACAAGGCCTTTATATGCAGTCATGCTCTCACTACCCTTCCTGGTGATGCCCAGTGTTTTGTTGTTTTTGTGGCAGATGCTGCACACTGAGTTGCTTTCAATATAAAACATTTATTTTTTTGCAGTTAATGTATATGTGCTCTACAATTTTTTGTTTTATTTAAAAATTCTTTATGACATTATAGCTGATTTCAAGTCTGACATGGAATTTCCAGTGACCACACTGAAACCAGAATTTCATCCTTGTCTTTTGATGAAATTTCTCTTTTCACAAATGTGCCTTTGGTAGCGCTACGCTGTAGCACTGTAGCACTGTTGCTGTCAGTGCTAGTGCAGAGGTGTATCAGGGTGTGCAGTGATTTTTTCAAACAGCTTTCAGCATCCTGCACTGCAGGAGACGGTGCTTTCTCATGCTACACATGTGTAGCACACACACACAGCCCAGTAGGAGATTCTGCTATGGCCACGGATGCATCATGTCAACACCCAGCGTAGTGATTTACATGGATGAGAGGTGCTAACAAACGATTCTTTAAGGGGAATTTTTTAAGAGCATAAATATTTTTGTAATGGCTTTTAACAGTATTCCACTTAAAATGTTGAATAGGAGCCTTAAATCAAAAATGCTGACGTTTTAATGCCATAGTGGTGAATCACAGATGGTCAGAGCCCACGTAGCTGTCTGTGCTTGGGTTTTAATCATTCCCACTTTTAAGGTAAAATGGTTAAGCAACCATTTGATCTTCTGTTGAGGTGGCTTCAGTCCATACTCAAACTACTAGACAACTTAGCTGCTGAGTAGTGCTGTGTTAAGACCCTCTAACTTGAGTATCTGTGAATATCTGGCCCACTCCTAGGAAATCTGTCCCCAGGCTCACCGCAGTATGGGTTATACTGGTTTGACCTGACCCAACTGCACGATGCTGGAAAGAGCAACCGCCTCCCTTGCACAGTTTTCTAAAGCAGCTCGTACTCTTGCTATCATTTCCCAACTATATTAATGAATTAGAAATTGGTGGATGGGGAGTGAAGAAAGTGCCTCTTTGTGAGGATATAGAGGGAGTGACAAAAATGTCTAACGAGGGAGGAGAAGCAGTAAGAAAAATGGAGAGCTACACAGGAGGAAGGAATTGAGTTGATCCACTGGGAGGGAAGTGTCTGAGAAATGATCACTTCTCCCCTTCAAGTCTGAAAAGGGAAGATTCTCTAGATGAGGGCAGGGAAGCTGAGTGATTTGATATTTTAAAAATAGTTTTTAAAATAGTGTTAAGGAAAAGTGTCTTGAAATATTCTGCAGACTACTTTCTCAGCTAACAGTTTAAAAATGCAACATGCAGGTGGCTTTGTAGATAAGCAATCTCCTTGTGGATTAGACATCAGACTGCCTAGAATTATGCTTTTAATGCTACCCTGAAGTTGCAGAGTGCTATGAAAGATTTACAAGATATCTGTTGTAAATTACCAATATTAAGTGCAGACTTTCTGTTCACACAGAAATTACAGGTAATTTGATTTTTTATGGCACTGTTCTTGTGAAGACACTTCTAAGGAACTTAATTTAAATCATGTAAATATGATTCCATTTACTTTACTTCATCACTTTAGTGTACTGGAGTGTTTGAGATTTCATAGATTTTTCTTCTACAAGTTATGAAAAGAGCACTTGCATTAACCCTCCTTATTCTTCAGTCAGGTCGAAAGCTTTTTGTCTTTTGGGCTGTTATTTAGAGCATTTCAAGGGAATGATTCTGTCAAACTTATGTGTTGATTGGTGCAAGAAAAGTAAGATTTGCTTTAAATGTACCAGAAAAATCTGAGCCTGAATTGGCGTCATAGTTAAAGGTAGTTGAATACTACCTCCGTCAGAAAGAGGAACTGTTTTGATGTGCAGTGGGCTGCAACTTCTCAATCCTATTCAAATCCAGATTTGGATTTTTGCCTAGTCTAACTCAAGATGGGCAAATGTGATAGGGCCTATTTCATTAAGTTGATGTTTACACAAAGGTGATACTAAGTATGTGGTTGTCTTTAAGATACAGAAGACATCCCAACCACCTTTAAGCTTTGCAGTTATTGTTTTGTTTGTTTGTTTTGTGAAACAGCATCTAAGGAAGACATTGAAAGACCACTGCTGTGTCCAAAAGAGGTGAGAAAGAAAATCTTGAGTATCATGCTGGATGGTGCTGCAAACACAAGGGCAAGACAATTAGGAGGAAGAAATAACAGGAAACAAGAGGGATTTTCAGGAAGGCAGAGGTCCCTGATCAACAGTTGTCTAATCAAAGATGTTTTCAAAAAGATCTAGATTTTTACCCATTCTGCTTCTAACGAGTTTGGCAAAAGCGGCAGACTAAATCAAAATTATCAGTAGCTTATGAAGGTCAAAAATCATCCTTGTCGAAAAGATTTATGACAGAGAAACAAGATAACCTATCTCTGGGGCAGGATTTCTGAGTTGCAAAGCTTATTACTTGGCTGAAATGTAGTTTCCTCAAATCCATACTGTTTATCAGCAGACTGCCTTATAGCTCAGCAGGCATAACTGGCAGAGTTTGGTTTCCTGAAATAAATTGAAGAGTAGAGAGGAATGGATCTCTTGTGCTTGTCTTGTTTTTACTAGTGGACAATTGCTCAGACCAAACACCCAGGCTGAAGACTCATTCTATGAGTAACAGGTTTGAACTTTAAATGCTTCTTGTGTTTTAATTATTTCCCTGCAGGGTTAAATAATCTAGTCTGATTTTTCTATGTATGTTCCAGAAGGAGGGATTTTATTCATGAAAAAGCTCATGAGAAAACAAATTAATTTTCCTTTTCTTTTAATGAATAAGTATTTGCCCATTTTATTATGGGTCTGTGTTCTTAAGTGAGCTTTTCTTGTTCATTTTCAGAACAGAATCTATGTATATGACCCACAATAGTGGCATTATTTAAAATCAGTTTTTGAAATGATCTGTTTTAGAGTAATTCACATTGATTAATTCTTTCCCCTTGATCTTCAATTTTAGAATAAGAAAGAAAAAGAAATGAACGAGATAGTTCAGAATATGTCCACACAAGAGTATGACTACTTAAGTTAACTTTCCTTATGCCAACTTAAGCTCTGATAATTGTGGTAAATCAGTCTGTGCTGAAATCCTGCACTTTGGATTGTGTTTTTCTTTGCGTTGTGTTATACAAAACCAAATGGGGCTCTCTATAACACAGCACCTGCAGAGTAGGCCTATCATTAGCTTAACTTAATAACAGTGTTTTTATTTTCTTCCAATATCAATTGCCTGGGCAAATTATTAGGTAGTATTCTTGACTGGGAGTTCTTCCTACAATCTGCAGACAGAATTTGGCTTGCCAAAATTAACAACTAGCCCTACCACTCTTTCTACAGGACCTTGCAACGCCTTCACATGACCAAAAATGTTTCTCTCTCATAGAGAGAAATGCATATATCACCTAAAATATGATGAATGGATCTCTAAACTTGTGCTAGCAGTGAATGTGCAATTTTGATCATAGGCAGTCCCATTATATGACCTGATCAGAAGCATATACTGCATTTCAGAGGATGTCTGCATACTGGTCATCTGGCAGATAAAGCATGTTACATGCTCAAACATGTCATTTCCATGCAATTAAATTAAGGAACAGCTCATTACTAGACCAAATGCATACCTCACATGCAGTGGAGAGGCCTGTGGTTGTGGTGTGTGATGAGTGCACTCTATCTCTTGAAGAAGGAAGGGGAACACCTGGTTTGGAAGTGACTCAGAAGTGAGAGGGTTCCTTCTCCATGGCCATGTGCTCATTCTCCTCCCCAGGGTGCTTCTCAACAGCTTTGTGCTTGGTTGTTGCTTACATGGAGGCACTGTGTGTCTGCTGTTAAAAACCCCAAATCTCAAAGTAGCTGGAGTTTGAGATCTCAGTTTATGCATTTGAAGCTATCAAGATTGATGGACTGGATTCTTTTCATCAGCATTGGCAAAGAAGCGGATTGTGGGAGGAACAGATTTTAGAGTCACTGTCTTGTTCTGGTATAGCTGGCGAGCAGAAATCCTTCTGTCTGTGATCATTCTAAGTCATTTGAATGTACTTCTGTTTCACAGTCACGTTACCACAGTCATGCAAAGATGTTTCAGCTACATCTTTTAGGTACTACCAAGTATCTTTCCACATATCCTATCACGTGACACTTGCCTGTCATGAGGGATGTGACACCAGCTGCTTATCCAACCGTACACACAGTGCTACTGCCTGCCATGAATTTCATTTCAGACAGACGTGGAAATAAACGTCTTGGCCTGTCACGTACAAAGGCTTGAACCTTTCCTGATTCCACTGAGATTTTCTCTGTTCAATGGTACCATCTCTCATTAATCTGGTTCTTTCTCATTCCTTTATGAACTTTTAAGCTTCATTTAATGAAAAGCTCTAAAACCTGAAACAATTTTATCATCTCTTATCATTCCTTGCACTGTTACATCTAATTTCTCAGCTTTCTACTTATTTTTGAACCTACCGGGTAACTGAGTTTAGTTTAAATTATCTATGTTCACTTCAGCATGGCATTATTTCTGCTCTCACCTTTTATCTTGAAAAGAAATTGGCAGCTCTAATAACTGTCTTAGCTTTGATGTATGAAAGGGTTATCTCTGTTTCTTGGAGATTTTATTTTCAGATATTATATCCATCAGATTGGAGACAGAGGAACAAATTCTCTACTGTTATCTTTTTTGCTTGACTGAAATTGCATGTTGTGCTAACTTTTGTCTCCCACTCCATTTCTTTTGTAGTTTGTGCCTGGTATTTAACAGATACAAAAAAAGTATTTTTTTCTTCCTATCTTTTTCATGAATATTCAATCTGCAGTGGAGCCATCTTGGTATCTGTCTCTAATATTTTGGTGACTGGTACATCAGTGTTTTGCTCTGAGGCAGAAGAGCACATCCCAAAATGTTCTACAGTCAGTTCTTCTCTTCTGTGCTCTGTTTCAGGCATCTGGTTTGGATTTGAAATTTATCTAGAGCTGGTTAATTATTTGTGGTTTGTTTTTTTGGTTTGTTTGTTTTATTTATTTATTTTTAACTGCTAGAAGAACTTGTGGGTTACCTTAATTAGCCTGAAAAAAAAAAAAAAACAGAAAAAAAAACAGATACAGAACTTGGGTCAAAAAAATAGACTGAAGTGAATGTCATCCTATATAGCAATGCTGCCCTCCTCCAGCTCTGTTTAAGTACAGTTTTTTTTTTAATGAAAGTTACAAAGTTCCCATAATTGTTTCCTTTCACTTAAATGAAATCTGTGGTATTTATTTATAGCTTCAGTGGATAGTTACTAAGAATCCGGTGTATATTTTAAACCATTCGTTCTTATCAGCTGACAATTGATGTAGATTGATTTGTTGTCTGATTTGAGTTCTGAACTTTTTAATCAGAGTCAGAGTCAGAGCAATGCTTCTTGATTCCTGTTTTCAACAACAAAGCCTTCATCTACGTCCTAATTCTGACGTATTTGTCTTCAGGTCTTATAAAGGGAAAGAATTGCACGCATACGTCCCCCTCAATCTGCTGAGGCTGCCCAAAGATATTTCTAAACGGTGCTGAATGGACCTGTGTGTATACATTCCCTGATGCTTAAATGATGAAAAATAAAAGCATAAGAATATTCGGTTCCTTTGTTTTGACTGCATCAAATACTTCCAGCCCTGCTGGAGGTTTTAAAGACAAGGCCCATCAATTTTATGTACCTTCCAATTTAGAGACCCCTGAGGTTCAAGCAAGAGCTATTAAGAGTGTTAATTTTGGAGAGAATTGTCAGGTATTATGCCTCTCAGTGAGTGATGATGTTTTTAAGTATAGTCAGACTCCCTGTGCTCCTATCTTTCAATAGGTGTGCCTGCAGTTTTCTGTGTGTGTAATATAAAAGTAATGCCTGGATAGTAAATTGTCTGCAGAATCTGAAACGGGCCAGGGTTGCTTTGGTTGGTTTATGTAACTGCAAAGTGGTAGTATTATTAGGATTGTAGAAATCTGCACTTTCTGTTTCGAATAAGCACACCACTATGTAAAAGAGAGTATTCAGACTTCAACTTGAGGTTCTGGGTCACCTCCCCTCTAGCCTAAGAATCCTTAGCCACAGACTGGGGCCTTGTTGGTCAATGTGGTGTTTGCAGACATGCTCACCCCTGCCTCAAGTCCATTGTCAAGGATTTTGCAATTTCTCCATAGAAAATATGGTGGTTACAGATGGCAATCAGGATTGCAAAGAGACAGCACTGATCAGGATGGGTAACAATAGCAATGGTCTAGTAGTTCATTTAAGAAGCTTTTGGAGCTCTGGTGGGAAAGGAATGTTTCGTTTTCTATGGATGATAGGAGGATAAGACTAGAGGGGATCTCTCCCTGGAAGTCGTCTCTGTCAAGATTAATGCCAGTTCCATATACAATTTACTTTTTCTGGTTGTTGACATTCACTGAAAACAGACTGTTGGTGGTAATATTGTCAAGCTTGTGCAAAATGTGTTGCAGTTACCATTTTCATATATTTTTGCAGGGGCAGTCCTTTCTTATACGAAAAATTCAGAAAGTAAATATTTTTTTAAGTTTAGAAGCAATATGATAGTGTTTCTTATAATTTAGCATCACATATTTAGACATTTGAAATAACTAACTGTCAACAGCTGTCCTCCTTATTACTTGATATGAGCAAAAGTGTTGATCCGTGATGGAGTTGGGACATGGAAGTGAAGAGAAGGGCAAAAAAGTATTGGGTTTAACAGTGATAAAATCATGAGAGGCTGGAAAACTAGAAAGTATGTGCACTTCTGAAGAATGACATGGATTTGTCTTTCAGTGATGCAAATTCTGTAGGAGTCCACAGAATCGCTTTTGAGTTGAGAGCGCTATTCTGTAAAAAAGTAACCAGTATTTCTACTTATCTCAGTGGTTCTGCTTGTGTTCAGGATATTTGTTGTCTCTGGAGTAGGACACATGATTTATGTTAGCATATCTTTGAAAGATAAAAGTTTGCAACAGTTTCTAAGGAAAGGAAGAACAAAAAGGATAAATTATATAAGATAGAAAATTACTGTCTCCACTTTTTAAAAATTCCCCTTCCTCCTCACCTTCACCAGTGGTAAAAGACTCTAAGTTCAAAGCAACCTTTATCTTCCTTTTCAGTGGATTTATTCAGGATTAGGTGATTCTGTGGCTGAAATGGAACTTCACCACTGCCACCCCCACCTGCCTGCCCGAGTATCTGCTTTAACTCATTACTTTCATCCTTAACTCTGCAAGTCCATTCCCCTTGTTTTAGAAATGTCTACGTGAGTGTCTGCATCAAAGTTAAAACTGTATATGAAAGCGCTGCATGTCACCTCAACCAAATGAGGTAAAGTAGGAAGTCAAACTCCCTGTCTAGTATGACAGATAATACCAGCTTCTGAGAATAAAACCTGTCATTCCTGTTTTCCCACTGAGAAGAATCATTGTGCAATTATCGGCTATATTGGTATTTTTTCATCTTTTTTAATTTAAAGCTCTATCAGGCATCATTAGTGAGGGGAGGAAAATGACAAAATGGACCAGAATAGATTATTGCTAGTTGAAACTGTGATATCATAGCGATGCTGGAGAAATGGCTCCTTTATTCATTCTCCTCTTTTGTAACACACTGTGTAGCATTACTCTGGAAAGTAAGGCTCCCTGGGCCTATGTCAAATATTGATGACTCCCCTATTTTGGCATGGGAGTACAGACCATCTAAAAGCAGAAGTAATGCACGACGTGCAGAAAAAAAAAAGAAAAAGAAAAAAAAGAAAAAGTAAAAAATGGGGGAGGTCTTTAGAGATATCTTCAGATATTAATACGACGAATCATCTCTGTGGTATTTTACAGGAGAGAGTGGTGGAATAATTCCTCAAACTGGATGCTAGATATTGGATACTGATGGGCTTCTTATAATATTTTTGTCTTAGAGAGAAGCTGCAAGATGAAGGAACATTTTATGCTCTAGATCCACTGCTGGGTGGATCTGACTTTAGTTATGCTACCCTCAAACGTGGTGGATGTCTAAATAGACTCTGATTCAGCCATTTTTAAAGCATTTTGGATTCAGTTATTTTTCTTCAGTGTTTCAAAGACTATTCATTCATTCATTCAATGGAAACTAAACAAGGGAAAAATTAACACAAAATATTTGGCACAGAATTTGGAAACACCTGTATAAAGAGTTAAAGTGGATGAAGAAATTTGTCGCTTTTCACTTTTGTTTGCAATAGCTATTCTGGTTAATATTGTCTAGCAAAACTAGATGCTTCTCTTTTATCTTTGTGATGTTTAGCAGTATGTAGAGAGGAAGGTGATTCTTGGAAGTAATATTTCTCTTCTGTAATACCATTTCTTAAGAAATTGCATAATTAAACTCCAAAGAAATCCCATGTTGTGGTAGATTGGACCACCCCCTTAAAATCCAGCTAATTTGCCTTGTCCAGATGTCATTTTCCATGAAAGAAATAGAATAATCTTAGTGTAAGTTAGCTTTGGTAAGAAGTCACTTATACTTTTGTGCCAAAAAAGATGAAACACTTTATTGATCAAATTTATATTGATCAACTATAAACTGTGAAGCTTTTCAAGCAAAAGATATATGTGGAAGGTGACTTGTTCATGCTAGCTGAACAGAACTGAATATTGGAGAGATTGTATTAGTATTGCTTCTGAAAACCTACCCAGAAAATGCTTTGGTGACCCTCATATTCACTTGATCAGGGAGATAGAAGTTGTACAGTAGCATTGAACAAGCCTGTTGATTTAAACAGCTATGGTCTAAACCCCCATATTTCTGCATCTTTTCCAGCCAAAATCTGTGTCCTGTTACAGCCAGGACTCACAAATATTTCATAGGCTCCCTAGCAGGTAGCTGAAGGCTTTGCAGATGAAGCTGGTTTTGATAAATATGCAGGGTGGTAGCACAGTTTGGCGATCACTCCCCCTATACACAAGGCCTGCAGAGCAGCAGGGAGGTCTAGGAGTGAGGTCCCCAACATCAGATCTGTACCTAGCACCTTATTGGCATATAGTGAAAGCATATAGTGAAAGCAAGCTGTCCACAGGTCAAGTAAACTTTGTATCACTAGGAGTTAGGCAAACAGCGCAGTTCATTTTGCTCACATCTCATTTTAATGAAGATTTGCCCCTAGTGTTTCACTGTATAGAAGAGGGAAGCCAACTTGCATGTGATTTTCCTGGTTTCTTTGCTAATTGCTCATTGCAGAGGAATTGCAGTACCTATTATAAAAATGTGCCTGTGATATCTCAGCCTTTCTCATAACAATAGACTTTGATTTAAGAAAAAAATTACAAATCCTTGATATATAATGTACAAATTTAGATACTATGCATCTAGTGCTCATGTACGGCATAGTCTACTTGATTAAAAGAGAAGAAAACTAAGTGCTGCCTCCTTAACTGCCGAGCACTCTGCTTTGTGTCCTCCTCAGGAACCCTGGGATGCCCAGCACATTCCAGCACTTTTCTCTACGTTCTGTGGCCTGCTAGTTGCACTTTCTTATCACCTCAGCAGACAAAGCAGCGACCCGTCTGTACTGATGTAAGTTGCCTGCAAATGTACTTTTCTGATGGCTTCATGCAGCACACAAACTGGGGCTTGTTCAGAGTGATACTGGGGTTTCATAACCACAGGGACTGTCTCCCCAAGGTACTATGGTGAGGTGGGAATCCCTCACCACGTTTAGCTGGTTGGTGTCGGTCCTGTAAATAAACAAACCGTTTCAGATACGTTTGTGGTAAAGCTGGTACTTTTTACCACAGCAATTGCAAATGCTCTGAGGCACATTGTGCCCCCTGGGAACTGGTGTCACTGTGCATGTTGAAGGCAGCCGTGTGGGCAGGGGGACACACTGATTACCAGTGTTGCAGGATATGCATTGGGTAGCACCATGGGAGGAAAAAGGGCATTTCATGCGTTGGGAAGATGGATAATTTGTGTTCTTGCTCAAGGTCAGTTTTAATTGGCCGTGCCATGCTTTAGAGATTACCTCTTTTCTTTTCTGCTCTGATGTGAGTTCTTAAAGCTGCTTTAGGAAAGGTAGTTTACGTTAAGAGCTGACACTGGGAACAAGGGAGAAGTCCCGATATTGTCATCCCTAATTGAGAAAATGCAGGAGATGCTGGTAAAACTATAGGTCAGGGCTAGCAAGAACTTTGCCATGTGGGAACTGTGCCATAAGACTCAGTCATGGGGGCTGTGGTGATTACACAAGCAGCTAGTGATCTAAATTCATGGGATTAAGCAAGTGTCATTTGGGACCCTGCCTCACAGAGAGCTCTCCTTTCCTAGGCTATTGCAAAGGGTCTATGGGGGAATCAAGAGATTTTCCCCCTTCAGTTTGATTTACTCTGCTGGTTGTGTCTTTAGGTGAGGCTGTCTAGCGGATGAGGAGTTTAGTAGTCATGTGGTAAATCAGAGTGGCCACACACTTCTGTCATGCTGTAACGAGAGGAGGAAGTGGAGGGATTTTTGGGCCATTGATGATTATATTTGAAGAGAGAGACTTGGGGAAAAGGAAAGGAATTCTGATGGAGTAGGAAGAGTATATAGGGCACTAATAGTAATTTACATCCTTATAAATTTCGCTGCAGAGCTGAGAAATTCTTTCTTCCAGAAGATTTGAGGAGTCTCATACTTACGTATTACTAAGTTGTGATGTGGCAGAGTAAGAAGAATTGCTTATATTATTGCCACTAACTTTATTTGAAGGCCACTATATCTTGCATTGACATTAAGACCTGGATCAGATTGTATAAATGCTTTTTTACTTCATAGAATCCACATTACAGTGTGAAATACAGGTATGAGAACAGAGGGAAGAAAGAGAAGCTTTGTGTTGTATTAGAGAGATTTATTCACATTTGGAGTAGATGCAGGCAAGTAAATTCCAATTAACCACGGAAGTATAAGCTCTTACAATTATAAAGTAAATATATTTTCTCCCTTACCCTCTGGAAAGGAGCCTCATTTCATTAACTTCTGTAATAAAACAAAAGCTCTTGTCTCTTAAAACTATTTTAAAGGAATTTCTTTTAAGCCCTTAAATAATTTCACCTTTTCAATTTAGTTCGTGATTCCATAACATTTAATCAAATCATCAGCATTTGAAATGGTTGTTAAATATCTTGTTTAGGATTAAAATATATGTACGACATCATCAAATGCTCCTTGGGGAACCATGATGAAAATGTATAATCCCTTAAAATGGGGGTTTAAACTATTTTTTTAAACTGCTCTGAACTTAATTAAAGGAAGTTAAAGGGATTTAAAACAGTATTTAATGCATGGCCTACAGCATAAAGTTCAAGATGGAGGAGAAGGTAAGATACAAATCTTAAACTAGGGATTAGCATGCAATTTATACAGAAATGACCTCTTTGGCCTTTTTAATATGACTCCACAGAGCTCCCATATTGGTTTTAGCTTAGCTGAAGTATTTATAAAGGGAATGAATGCCCCAATACCCTCTCAACTCATTCCTCTAAATGGCCAAGTAACATAACTGAACTACTATGGCTGGCAAGAGAGTTCCACTCTGATCAGTGGTAGAACTGGTTTGTATCAGTTGCCAGCTACAAAAATATACGTATATGCTGTGTGTATAAAGAAGGAAAACTGAGGCTGCTACTTTTCATCTGCCCTCTCCAGGAATATCTGTATGTATTATGTGTGTTCAGAAGTATGCTAACTAGTTCATTTATTTATTTTTAATAACAGGTCTCTTATTCAATGCAAGTTCGTCCCTCACTTTCTTCGTCAACATTTTCAAGATCCATCAGCAGATCCACTCCCAGAAAAGATGAGAGAATCGGTGGTAAGACCTCTTCTTTCATTGCTTTCTGTGCAAAGCTCTTTTCTTCCCTTTTTCCACACTGAGGAGTCATTTATATATTTTCACTAAATATATTCACTAAATTTAAATATATTTTCTAAAAACACAGAAAGCCAGAGGAGGTTCAATCTGTTCTTCTTTCTACTGAGGGAAAGTAAAGGAAGCTCTTCTGTATCTCTCTCTTCAGTGAGGCAGGAATGGGAGAAGGGAGGTTTTTGTTTTGGGAGGGTTTCTTTAGAGGAATTGGTAATGTTGGTTCATGATATATCAGTGTAAATTCAGTCTTATAACTTGGGGAATAGGGCATCACATCCCAGTTCTGAGAGGTGATACTCCTGTATGCTGCACAGAGAGTTAACCTGGCAACCCGGGGTTTGAAAGGTAGGATGAATTGCTCAACAACCATTCAAAAAAGCGAGCAGCTCTGCCAACCTCCCAACTACATCAGAGACTCTGCTCCTAAGGAAGACCTCAGGATTTGGTCTTCAGAATTGCTTTGTTTTTAAACAGGGCATTTCACTTCTTCCTCTAGACTTAGGACTTGACCCAGTTTGCAGGAAGTCCTTTTTTCTTTCACAGAAAATACTTCAACTGAATTTTCTGCCCCAGCCAAGCAGAGTACAGACCCGCCTTGGCAACCAAAAGTGGAAGAAACAAGTGAAACTTGGTTAGTTTGAGAGGAGGCACATACCTGGTGCCAGGCATTGCTCATTTTCCTTCTTTCTTTCCATGGCAGGCTACTCCTTTCTTGCTGCCTGCCTCCTCCTTCTAACCTATGCCAGATTCTGGGCTATGCTACCACTTCATCCGAAACATCCAAAGTGACCCATCTTTCTTTTTGTGTTTTTTTTTTATAATATAAAAAACCTAACCTGTACCTAAAGAAGATTCATCTCCTCAGGAGTTTGTGTGGAAGATCATCAAATTTCCAAAAATATTAAGGGGCATGATATTTTTCCAGAGTTGTGTGAACTGCCCTGCTTTCCAGACATCAGATAGAGCCTTCCTCTGACTAAATCCCTAAGGCTTGCAGCATAAGCAAGTATTCTTAAAATCCTGACTGCCCACAGGAGCAAGGAGTGTTCAAAGAGTGCACGTTGCCCTTTTTTGACCCTCAGATGTGAGCTGAGATTCAATAGGATTCAGCCAGCAGTACTGGCTGCTGGGTTGGTAGTTGGCCTGGCCTTCAGAGGGCTGCACAGAGGTGCCGTACATCTTGTGTCTTATTTGTTGACCACCTTATATGGTGTTAAACTGTGTTAAGCACATGAGTTTTATCTCGCGCTTTCAGAGGTTTCTACTTTTCTTTGCCAAGCTGCTGCTAAATTGTTATCTTTTACCATGTATACTGTTATCTTACAGTGCTTTCCATATTAAGGTCCACTTAAGATTTTACGTGATAGGTCTATTCCCTTGTAGCTTGTTTAATGAACTATTTTCTTGCAAATTAAACTGTTGCAACAGGAACACACTGAAAAATGAAATGTGCAGCTAGTGAGCAAGGGAGCACAAAAAAAGTATTTATGATAAAGGTTCACTCACATTCTGTGGCATTTGTGGCATACAGTTATTGTCATAGTTCATTGTCCATCAATCCTTGTGCACAGACAGTGTATGACAGATAAAAAACATCTTATCCACTCTAATTTATATCTCACTTGTATCTTTTGCTAATAGTGTTCGCGCTGTACAGTCTCACCTCATCTCCTAGAGTTGAGTTGATGGAGTTTTGCCAGGGGACTGAACCAGTTAATGTGGTTATCCTCTTAACTGGTTTCATTTCACAGTACAGAGAGAAATGCACTGGGACTTCAATACGTTGAAAACAAGAAAAAGAGAATAAAAAAGACTAAGATTCTGGAGGTAATTCCAAAATGTAGTCATGCTACAGCTGTATTATCACAGGTTGTCCATCTTCTCCTATGTCTGTGCTGGTGTTATCGGGTGTCCTACAATAATGCAGTTATCCCATGGTTCCCAGGCCCTTGGGCTGTTGGGAAGAGCACTGTAGGACTGGCCAGGCGCAGCTGCTCCGTTTCTTCTCTTTTCACTGGCTCATTCCCATTGTGCCCTGACATTGACTTTTGCATTCAATTCAGTGAGATACTTGGCACCTTTCTCTTTCTAGGACATACCTGTTTTGAGGATCTGCACTTTTCTGCACAGTACATTTGACACTCAGTCCTATTTCTGTAGACAGAGTCTGTTTTCATTCATTGTTACTGGGACTTCCCGTTGCTTCACCTTCCTCTTTCTTTCTTCTGTCCAGATTTCCTGCAATCTGTATACAAACTGTAAGCAAATGTGATTGCTTTTGATGACAATTAACGATGCTAATTCTTCTTCACTGAGAGATCTCTTGAAAGAAGAGAGGGCACTTCTCAATTTACGCATAATCTTTGTGTAACCTCTGTTTCAATTAAACAGTTTAATCAATTTGCCAAGGGACTCCCACTTCTGTCTCACAGTGCAGTGCTTATACATCAAAGAATGTCATGTTATGTCATCAAGAACTGAGACAATAAAAAAATGCATGTGCCACAAGTCCAAGGAACACCATCAAATCACTCTGATTTACTTCAGCAATAGGAACCATAAAAGCCAATTTTAAATAGCTTCCAGAGTTTCTGTAGGGAGATCTTCAATCAGTTCAGGAATTGGGAGAAACAATATATCTGGATTTGAAGTAGAAGATTTCATGGCGCGCCTTGGAAATCACTTTATTGTTTTAAGCGTTTTGTCTGAGTGCTTCTCTGCGAGGAGAGCATTCCTAACCCTTGGCAGTTACAGGAGGTGTCAGAATACAACAATGACACGCCCTGGCCTATATATACGTTTATGGTGCTCATAACATGCCATTTAAGTAAGATCCTTTTTAATCAGAAATCCTTAGGTGTAGAAAACCAATTCTCTTCCTCAAGGAGCTGAAAGCAAACAAGGTTAATACTGAAAATTAATCTGTTGTGTTCTGTAGCGGTTTTGTGTTAATATTAGTAATAATAAATACAGCACGTCTAATGTTTAGCTCTGTGACCTTTACTATTTTCCTTTGCTTGAATAGCTGTGTAAGAATTGTCAGCTTTGGAAGCTGGAATTATAAAGCAGCTGTGATGGATAATTGACCATTCAACTTTAAGAATGGAGCTTCCTACCATTATAATTAATTTCTATAGGCATCCAAATGGTTGATTAACCCATGGCCTGAGGGTGTTAATGTGTTACATTCAGACTCAGCTTCCCTTCTGGCCTTTAATACAAACATTTAGATAATTAGTAAATGGATTTGTGCAGATCTCCAAAAGCATAATTGAAAACAATTAAAAAAAAACCCAAAATGCTATAATATATTCTCCATGCATAATCTCTGAAGCAAGAAGCATCTAATGTAATGCTGTTGATTTGGGGTTTCTTTTTTTTTTTTCTTCTCCGCAAGTGTAAAATTGAAAAAAAAAAGAACACCAGTTTTCACTCCAAATTATAGCGCAACGTTAGTAATTATCTGAAAGTGGCGATTTTAGCTGTGATCAGAGCTTAAACTTTTCCTTATGGGACTAATAACAGTAAGGGACTGATGCATCACATCATAAGGTCCTTCATCCTGCAGTTCATATCTTGAGAAAGAAATACAAAATCCTGCTTTGAGATAGTTGGGTTCTGAGTGCAGGATAGGGGACAGAGTTGAGTCCTCAGTAGCAGGAGAGAGTCCTAGTCTCCACCTGTGAAGACTTCACGTAGATGCCTTCATTTGATTCCCATGACTTTCAGTCTTCTCCAGAAAACAGGTGTGTGTTTTGTATTTGTTTGTATGTTCTTTTTTTTTTCTCTTCTTTTTAAAGAGTTGAGTAAGTACATTATAAGACATGGTCCAAAGAAATGATGCTGCATTCAGCTCTTTGACCAGTTTGTAGAGAAGTGGAGACCCGGTTTATTTTTACGTGAAATCATCATCAACTCATGAAGGAAAAAAAAAAAGGAAAGAAAAAAAAAAAAAGAAGAACAAGGAAGTTCTACTTCTCCTCCTGCAGGTTCCTGTAGGTTGCCCATCTATTGCCAAGGGCAGTCTTGGAGAATTTGGCCTAACTCTGCTCCTACACCTTCAGGCTGTAGCCCTTGCTGAGAGTAGTACAGTCAGAGGGGAAAATAGCTTTAGCAGTTGAATGAGTGCTGTTCTTTTTCAAAGTACATTTTCCTGAACAACCCAAAAAGGAGAAGGGGAAGGGCAGTTTTTATTGCTTTATAATTCAGCTAAACTTAAGTGGAGTTTCATGGGACAAAGCAAAAGTACTTCTTGAGCCTGAAGGCTTTTTTAGTTCTGCTGAATTTCAAAGGCCTGCTGCAGTAAGTGGAAGTGCTGATGCGTGTGACCTTTTACTAAGAAGCCTCTTTCATAACAGTGTGATAGGCAGCCTAAATATATAGTGGTTGCTACCTGCTTCTCCTGTAACTCACAACCCTTCAGTTGCTCAGTTGTTCTGTTTTCTTTTTTTTTCTCTTATTCCTGGATTTTTCTATCTCATCATTGTTTTCCTCCAGTGAAATTCAGGAAGACTGTCTAGATTGCAGCATTGCAAAATCACATGAGTTTTTTTTCAAATTAAGTGTATCACAGATTTATGTTTGTAGATGTCTTTGAATTAAAGCAAAAGTTGATATTTAAATCAAGGGCTACAAAGAGTTACTCAGGTGACAATTCAGCACCAATATTGAATGCTGAACTTAAATACCCCTCTCATAAATCATTTAAGATTTTCATTTACTCTCACAAAGACTTCTGGGTGACCCCTGGAGTATGATTCAGAAAATTATACAGCTCAAAAGTTACCTCGTTTGTTTGTTTCCTGAGAATGACATTTTAATCCCAAGAAAAATGGTCTGGAAAGAGCATGATATTTTTCAGTCTTTCAAAATGAAATTATTCCTACCTATATAGATCTTTATATAAAGGCAGACTTGTTCTTTCATTATTATTCAGTGATACTAGGAAAAAAGGATTTGTCTGACACCCCTACAATTTTGCTCAAATTCGGATTCTGATTCTAAAATCGGAGAATGAGATATGTCACGGTAGAACATATGTATTTTAACCTTATGTCTCTGAAGACATTACAAAAAAGCAAGTCATTTCAGTAATGCAAGAAAAACATAATTTGAAGAAATCTTACTGCATGTAAATAGAAAATTTATCTAAAATTTCAATTTACAAAATTAAGAAAGCCATGATGTTGTTATATTCCTTCAACAGAATCAGACTCCCCATGAAAATGTATTGCTTTCATTTCTATGATGTTAAAAATGAATTCAGAAATATTATTTAAAATTAGGCAAGATGAATTTAAATATAATCACTTTGACAAACCTAGACTGTGAAGAAATAATTTTCCAAACCAAATATTTTGTATTAGAGAGTTATGATCACAATGCAGGCTGCGGGTAATTCAGAATGGACTCATTTACTTTGCTTAGTTAAAATAATATTGGCTTACTAATTTTGTATTAAATAATTATTTTTGCAGAAAGAAATCTTGAAATCGGATCTCATTGTTTGCACAGTTGCTGCTGTTCTGTCATTTGCAGTCAGTGCCAGCACAGTGTTTCTGTCATTGAGGGTATGTATCCACCCCTTTTATTTGATTTTTTTCTTCTAGGTATTATTTGTTGTATACAAATGCCTAAGGTGCTTTAGTTGGAGAGAGACTGTGGGAGAGGACTTAGAGAATATGTATCTACTGGCCTTTTTGACTTCAGACTTTTGCTGTACAATGAAATTAATTTATGGTTCTTTATACTAGCCATGGTATTTTTCATTTAGTGTTTCTTTCCTTAAATCTTTTCGGATCTTCACCTGTGCTAGACTGGGGAACAGAATGGGCAAATGTGACCATTTCCTAGCTTCCCTCTGTTTGGGGGGAATGGTTAGTTAATTGTGAGTAATGCACATTTCAGACAGGTTTGTTGCCTCATTGCATAGCCACCTTGATATCTACATGTAGAACTGGAGAGTTTGAGGATAACAATAAAACTAATCGCACAGAAATACAATTATTAGAATTATTTTTTTTTAATAGTTTGCAGTTATAACCATGCTTCTTTCCTCTCTTTTGGCCCAGCCCTTTCTCAGCATTGTCCTGTTTGCTTTGGCATGGACAGTGGGATTTGTAACGCATTACATACTTCCTCAGCTTCGCAAGCATCACCCCTGGCTGTGGATCTCCCACCCCATATTGAAAAGCAAAGAGTATCGACAACGGGAAGTGAGAGGTTTGTAGTAAAACATTATCTGAACAGTGACTTGCAGCTTCTCTTGGTTTTAATGAGTGAGAGAGTAAGGAGAAGAAATTACACTGTACATTTCACTCTTATGAATAACATCTGCCGTGACCTTCCATTTTTAATGCTGATCAAAACTAAATCTGCATCTATCGAGGTCTCCTGAGACTGCTTCACAGAACTGCGCAATGGCTGAGGTTGCAAGTGACCTCTGGAGATTGTCTAGTTCAACCTCTTGGTCAATGCAGAGTCAGCTACAGCAGGTTGCTCGGGGTTGTGTCCAGTTGAGTTTTACTTACCTTCAAAGCTGCGGATGCCTTCACTTCTTTGGGCAACCTGTCTTAGTTCCTTACAGTAAGAAAGACTTTTTTTTTCCTTATACTGAAATGGAATTTCCTTTGCTTCAGTTTGTTCCTCTTGTTCTGACACTGGAAGCCGCTGAAAAGAATCTATAGCTCCATCATCTTTACTCTCACCCATCAGCTGTTAACACATTGATAAGAGCCTCATGAGCCTTTTCTTCTCCACAGTGAATAGCCACAGCCCTTCCAGCCTCTCTTTAAAAGTCAGTTCCTGCAATCCTTTAATCATCTTAGGGGCCCTTCATGAGCCATCATCTGATGTGCCTTTTACATCTACATTACCATCTTGTCACTTGCTGCATTGCCTACTATGTTATAATTCCTGTTAAGGCAATGATATTTAAAATAATTAAAAAGCTTAAATTTGAAATATTGATGAAATTGAGGGAGAAGTACTTCTACTTTTTGGCTTTTTATTGTGTTATTTGAGTAGCATGGATAATGCAACTTAAAGCTTTTTTTCCCTATCTTAACAATTGAAGAGCAACATTAAAATTGATACTGTAATTTCCTTGATGATTTGTTTTTGCTCATGTCTGCTGGCTTCAGTAGGTGATGCCCCAACGCATACAAGCGTCTATAAATATTTTATTATGTCAGGGTCCAATTTCCTTTTCTTACACAATTATTTCCACAAGCAGCCAATACTCTTTGAGAATCAGGGCTTTTCATCCCCAGCTATCATCTTGTCTTTGCTCCTAGCCAGAAGCTCACTTGTCATTCCTTGATGGTTCCTGTGCCTTAATCATTCTCAATATATTTTCCTGAGGTGTTTGAAGATATTGTTGTCAGAACACAGTCTGCAGAGGGACTTTAGTTTCTTCTTCAGCTAGACTACAAAAGCGTTCAGATCACTCTCTGTAAAACCATGCATTAAGGATTTAAGTCTTAAAAAAAAAAAAAAAAGTGAAATGATACCCTTGCCAAACAAGGTATGGGTATGTTCCCAAGAGACTTGATTGAAGGTTGCCTTTTAACTTTTACTGCAATATGTCAAAGAAGGTGTAGAAGAAATATAAATCTTATGAACAATCATATCCTACTGAAAAACATTGTTCAGAGCTTCAACTCCATTTGACAATCAGTAATTCTGAGGAAACCCAAGGTTTATTGTTGTTACATCAACTTAACCTAAAAAGACCTAATAAGATTTCTTTGCCTTCTCCTGTTTAAGTCCATTTTCATTTGTTGGAAAACATTGGTTTCCAAAATGCAGTGAATCAGCATTTGAAAATGTTGAGGGTAGAGATCTTGGCAGGCTTATCTCCACAGATGTGCTTCCTTTTGCTGTAAGATAGCTGCCTTTCCCATGCTATCTGCTGGAGGCAACACAGCTTTTTCATAGTCCTCATTTTTTATGCAATTATCCCCTCACTTTTGGGTTTAAGTATTATTGCAATGTGTCTGGTGCTGTGTGCTGGAAAACAGGTTTAAAATACTGTTTTGTTTTGTTTTCCCAATCCTGTGGGCTGCTGAGGCTTCTTACATTTGGAGATGACACAGGTTGAAGAAAAGGTTATGTAATCCTTTTGATAGATGTGTCTGTCACCCAGACTTTTTCTTTTACAAAACCCGTAAGAAAAAAAATGGAGCAGAACTTGCAGGCCCTGTTTGTATAGAAAAAGAAGCTCAGAAAAGGGCAGTGTCCTGTGTTTGTCAGGCATGGACAGGGAAAGAACAAGTACACAAAACAAGGTGTCTGTATGGAGCTTTTGCTGCATGGATACTTCAGCTTCTGCCTGTCTGCTTTTGACAACAGAGGTAGTGAGAACAAAAATGGCTTGCAGTTAGATAAGATTGTCCTAATGGCAGTTCCACAGATTTGTTCCTGACTTTGTTTCACAGAGTTCAGGTGAGCTATTTAAACTTTCAGGCCCTTCACACACAAAATACTAATTATCAGAGCAGTTCTGATAATGTCCCTGTGAGATACCTTGTTTGTTACTAGTTATTGTTTTGCCTGACAGCGGGAAGAAAGGCTGAGCTTATAATAAATGTTCTTATGGTACAATAAGCATGTAGAAAGTAGTGCAGGAATGAGTGAGAAGCCCTGAAACACTAGAGAACATGTCTGTTTTCCCCTTTCTTCCTCACCATTTGTCTTTTCCCTCCATATGCCACCCAACCCTGCCCCAAAGCTAACTAATTTCTTTACTTCTTCAGTATTACTGTACCAAAATGCTGATAATGTGGTAGAATGGCCTATTATTCTCTGAATTTTTATTTCAGATGCTGCACATTTGATGTGGTTTGAAAGGCTCTACGTGTGGCTTCAGTGCTTTGAGAAATACATCTTGTATCCAGCTATTATACTGAATGCCCTCACCATTGATGCTTTCTCAATTAGTAAATACAGGAAGCTTGGTGCACAGTAAGTTATCACTCATAGCATGTGAGTAACTGACATTAGATTTAGACTAAACACCAAGAGATTAAAATTGTTTCTTAAGTCTGGCAGTTGCAATTTGCTTTTGTGTCATTATTGCTTATCTATACAATAATCACTAGCTCTGCTGAAAGAGAGAATCAGAACTACCTCAGCACATGCTAAGACATGACTGAAGTGAGAGAGAAATTAAAAGATTAAAGAGCTATATATAGATGTATATGGAATGTCTCAACGTCAATTAAAAGTAAGGCACAGTATGCCAGTCTGTAGGTGTTTTGATGGGTGTAAACACAATGGGGTAACTAGAATTCATAAAATGAGAATAAGAAATGTAGGCTGGATATCAGGAAACATTTCCTAATGGTGAGCATTTTTAGGACTACAGAGTAGTCTCCCAAAAGAGTTACCAGGGCCATCATTGAAGGCTGGACTGGATAAAATATTCAACAATGTAGAATGGTGGATAGTCCTGCACTGAGTGACTTGGGAAAGATAAGGATATAAACTCTTCCAAAGGCTGTTATCTCTGATATTAAGCAGAACTGGTGATGTGGATCCATGGATTCACAGTATGATCCTTGCAAACTGCCTTTTATGGTAACCATTTTGGTCGATGACTTACCTACTGCGGGGATTCAGCAGGCTTAGCAATTGCAGGAATCCCCGGTGTGCAGAGTTCCTGCAGTCTTCTTATCAGAGTGACAGATGCAGATAATTTAAAAGCCAAGCAAAACAAAAGCCAAACCAGCCTGTGTTCAGGTTCTAGTAACAGGAAAAACTACTGTGAGGAGGAGGGGATTGTAAGCAATAGTAACAATTTAGAATTTTATATTTTAAGTAGTCTATTAAAAAAAAAAAAACTTATATTTAAAAAAATGTTGTTTTAATTTTTTGTCTCTGCTAAAGAACACTGGTCTCTGCTCTAGGGACTACACAAATATAAGAAAAAGATGATCCCTGCTCTTAGGAGCTAAAACTAAAACAAAAGTGTTAGCCTAATTCTCTGTGTGTTCATGCAAGACAAGTGCTTCTCCAGAGATACTTTCACCAGTCACTCAAAGATACTCTATGTAGTTTCCCACTGGACTGTTTCTGTCAGGCAGTTGGAGGTGATAGGGCCACGGTGGTGTAGGAGGTTTTGTGTGTTGTCCAGGGTAAAACTGAGGTCACACTCACTGCTGTGTTTGATTTTGCAAGGCTGGCTGAACTAAAAAGTAATCAAAGCTTCATTTGTCACTGGTTAGCAGACGTGACTGGATACATGCACAGAACAAATGTGTAGACTTAAGAAAGTGCTAGAAGGTAGTATTTATGCCTAGTCATTCTTCAAAGCTAGATTGCACTTTAAAGTATCACCTGCCTCAAGTGTTCAAAAGCAGTGAGTCAGTCCCCCAAAATCTTGAGATAAAAGAACATAATTACATTTGTTTCTGCCTCTGATTGTTTAGCCTTTAGGGGCATAGCATAACAATCCTTTTCTTCCCCTTCCTTATTGTGTCTGTGATCATCTTGGATTTAAAACTACCGTTAAGCAAGCCCATAAAAATACAGTTTCTGAATGCTGTTCAGAGAAACTCTGCTGAAGGTATGCCCTGGCTTCAGGCACAGAGATGCTGCAGCCTAGGGAGACTGACTCTATGTATCTTTAGTGCTGGCAGTAGTGGAGCCATGGCCCAGTGCAGACTGTAAAGCCCAAGCAAGCTATGGGCAATAGAAGAGGACTGAGTCAGGAGAACATAGGAGTGGTTTATGCTTACTGGTGGCTTTGCTGTCACAGCCTCACTGGACTGTTTTCTCATGGTGCTTTGATGTCCCCTTTCCTGCATGGATTTCCAGTAAGGCTGCTGCTAGGCATCAGGCATCGCAGCAGAACTCCTGGGGATAAATGAGGGGCTCTGGATTCTTCCTGGTCTTTTGTGTACTATGTTGCTGCAGGTGGTGCTTTTCCCTGCTTTAATGTGCAAATACACATCTCCTTCAAACTTAACCTAGTTATTTGCCATCCAAGGAACCGACACTGTCATCCCTTAGAGAAGGGAAGTTTTCTTTCTTTCTGTATTTGAAAATGTCTGAGGCGACATGGTTTTGTATTGTTTTATTTTGGAATTTTTCTCCACTTGGATATGTTTTCTAAACAGTTTCAACTTGTTATGATTTAAAGGGCTGATCCAGTTTGCTCCTCAGAGAGGGAGAAAAACTTCCTTCAGTCAGGAGTTTACTTGAAAATTCCAGGCAGATAGCACAAGAAGGAATGTATTAGGAATAATTAGACTTCCTTTAATTTAGAAAACTAATGTCTCTGTAAACATACCTGTTCTCTGAGACTTGTAGTTGTTCACATAGTTTTAAGATAACTTTAACAAATTACAAAGACAGTCTTGATTAGATTGCAGTTTTGATCTCTTGATAATTACAACCTGTCTGAGGATCAGATCCTAGAAGGGGCTCAGACATGCAGCTTGTTAACTTTTGGTCACTCAGATAGAATCCATATCCAATGTCAAGCATGTTGGCCCCTTCTTTAGTGTGAAGGAAGACCAGGCAGACTGCTGAGCAGGCTGCTATCTAGAGCTAGTCAATGAAAGCCCTGGGATGTGTCAGAAGATACTTCCCTTTCTTAGATGACTCTGACCCAAGACTGCAGGTGAAGATTCTTTGCCCCATCCAGCATGGCTATGTATGTGCTTCTCATCATTCATGCAGGAAATGGAACCAGCACCTTTCAGAAGAACACTAGTGATGCCAGATGTTTCTGCATCAGCCTACTAGTTATAACTTCCCTGAGAAGAAAGGAATCCAAATACAAACATTTCCAGGCTCCAGAGGCCCTCAGACTCTCAACTCACCACTCTAAGGCACCCTCAACTCCTTCTGTTGAAATGGTCTGCTTTGAGATAGACTTGTTGGTTTTCAGTGTGAGCACTTATTTAGGTTTCTCAATTTAAATTCACTCTCTAATGTAGTAAGGGAGAGTAGAAAAAGATTGCGTACATTTTCTAACATATAGATGTCATGTGCAACTACTTTACATCTGAGGAAGAAGTTAACACAGAGAAGAGAGAGCATTCAGCTGAAGAACAATGATAAGAGAGCTTCAAGCACACCCAGTCTGTGGATGTTTCTCTGGAGGATTGTGGTGTAATACATGATAAAGTTAGAATATTTTTATAATCTCTGTTACCAACTGTAGATTCCAGTAATGAAGACAAAAATGGAATGACTTGAGGCTGTTTTCGTGAATTAAGGTCATAATAGTAGATATACTAAAATCAATTCCCAAACAGAAATTCTATTTCAAGAGCTATATACAAAATTCTTTATCGCATTCCTGGTTCTAAACTACTCTTACAGTGCAGTATTATTTCTTTATTGCAGACTGTAAGCATGTGATAATGACAAGGAAATTTTATGTTATTGCAGATGGGTAAAATAGATGTTTTTATTAAAGCATAACAGAATATCAGTAGCAGAAATCAATAGGCTCTGTAGGATCAGTTCTACTTAGCAATCCAAATACATATGTTATGGCTATCTACATTTAACAACCTAGTAATTTCATGTTTTATTACTTTGACTTGATTGGTTTTTCTTTCTGCCTTTCTCACAGTTGTGATATTATCCTGATAACAGTTGCTGGGATGAAACTTCTCCGCTCCTCATTCTGTAATCCTATTAATCAATTTGTTACGTTGAGCTTTACTGTAATATTCTTCCAATTTGACTACAAAGACATTTCAGAAAACTTCCTGATGGATTTCTTCATGATGTCCATTGTGTTTCACAAGGCAAGTTTTTGTTACTATTGTTTCTCTGGAAAAATTTTGATTTTTTTTTTTTTTTTGTGTCACTGTGTTGATAAATATGTGCTGGTCTTTGTTGCATGTAATGAATAAATATATGGTGGAATTTCTTGCATATAATGAATTCATACACATAATTAGTATTAAAGAGGAAAAAAACTGTAAGCAGAGAACAGCCTTCTGCCTGAATGTCTCCTCTGTTTTTTTATTATAATTTGCATTTCCTTTTTGCTCATATGATGCTATGAAAGTTCAGATTTGTGTTTTTTCAAGAGCAGAATCCTCACTGTGCTGCAAAGAGCCTCCTGGGTCATTAGTGTAGGGCTGTCCTCCAGATCAATCGCCTGGGCTTTTTTTAATCTAGGCTTTCTTTGAATGCCTCTAGTGTTTGACTCAACAACTTCCTTTGGGAAATTATTCCATTATCTAATGATTCCCTTGATTATTAAAAAAAAAAGTGTTCCTAGGGTCAGACGTACATTTTTCTTTTCCTAGTTTTAGGCTGTTATCCTGGTTATACTGCCCTTAACCTTAACATCGGAGCTCTTTCCTGGTTTTCATTGTTAATTCTCAGTTTCTATGGACTCCATGTGTTCTCCTAGTTGTATATACTTTAGCAAAGCCTTTCTGCATCAGTCAGATCAGATCCTGATCTGCTATCTATGTTGTTCCACTGGAACAAGTTTTATGGCTTAACCATCAGTACCTGGATCAGAAAGTACTGAAGACTTGCCTCGAATGTTTTTCAGTTCTCTCGTGTTTTGCTTTTGAACTCTTTGGTTCCCCAAATTTCCTGGCACGTGATAACTGCTTTGCGTGGAGGTAACTCTATTGGGATTTTTTGTCATTTCTGGTTGTTTTTTGCTAAACTATCCCTACTATAAGTGTGAGTGTGACCCAGCTAGCATCACTTCATCTCTAAGAGGCGAAAGAAGTGGTTCCCCACTGTCTGTAGCATATGCTGTGGAGATGCCCAGTGATATCCAGAGAGGTATTTAGCCCTTCTATACAAGGAAATCAGCTTCACTTTATGCTGCTATTTACGCTCACATGAAGCCTCGTCCTTGCTAAGGAAAGGCCCAGGTTATTGGTGTTAAATTGGTAGCTCTGTAACACTGAGGCAAAGAGTGAGGCAGAATTCAAATGTCTTTTTCCTGTCTGATTTTCATGCTTCTGTGAGGGAGAAGAGGAAAGGATGAAAAACAGTACCTTAGTGAGGCACCATAGGCCCTTTCGTTTCTCTGAATCCTTGGACCACTGTCCAGTAGCGGCTTCACCTGCTTCAAGTCTCCATCCTCAGGACTCACAGTGTTGCTGTGTGGCAACCACCTCTCCCTCCTGGGGTTAGGATAAAAAGTCTGGAAGGAAAGAGGGAAGAAAAGGGGCAAGAAAAGAATCACTACCTGAAACGCTGCCATCCACGACCAATGCTCTATGATCCTAAAAGAGGGTTAGAATAATTTGTCAAGCTCCTTAACTCTGAGGGGTGGCAGGTGAGCACTTAGGAAGTGCAGGGGTTAGTTGCATTGTGGCAGACTTTACTGTATTTGTTGCATTACCGTTTTTCTGTTGTCTGAGAAGACTGTTGTTGTGCCTCAGTGGACATCTGGATGATAGCTTACTAAGTCCTAAAGGTCATTCTCCAAAAATTTCTTTACAGTATCAAAAAATTACCACCTCAGAATTGAGTCTTGTAATTCAGTCATTCCCTTGAAAATGTTGGCCTTGTGAGCATCTCATAAAATATTGTTGAGGACTATTGTATGTTTTTGGAACAGAAAGTTGTAAAGATTTTAATGATTCTTTTTTGAAGTTACTTGGATGGTTTGGATCTACTATTTTAGGTAGAAAGACTAGTTCTATATAATTCTTAAATCTAAAATTTTGCAGCTCATTAGTTCATCAGGTGGGCTTGTCCTTGTGGCATTTAAAAAAAAAATGAAATTAAATGGTTGAATTGTTTATATTACAAAAGCACATGCACAGTTACACAATGATCATTAAAGCCAATCTGAAAAATAGCATTGCAGATGACGGTAATTAAAGTCCTATTAATTTCAGATCATTAACAACATAGATTTTCTTTAATTACGGTCTGAGTCTTTACTAGTTCACTGTTACGGAGCTTTCTTAAAGGATTTGTTCACTGAGGATGAAGATGAATGTTTGTTGTCCATGTTATCGTCTCTAAGCAGGCTGCATCCACCCGCGTTCCTGAAAGTGTTATGGCTCGTCACAGGTTCTCTCCATCCGGAGCTCAGTCATTTTCTGTTTGTGACTATTTTTAGGAAGACAGGAACCAGACCCAAAGTAGTTTCTATTGTCGTCCCTTCAGCTCTGCAGAAGTACCAGTCAATGTTACTTCGTACAGGCTCTCTCAAGGTTGAACTTTTCACCATCTGATAACAGAGAGCTGTGCAAGTTCTGTGTCTTAGTCATATTGATGGCAATTTTTAAGCAGAGTTATCCCATGAAAAATTATTTGCATATCATCAAAGCTGTGCTGCAGTAAGCATTTATTATCTTTAGGAGAAGAGCTGTCTAAATTGCACTAGTGAATCTTGAAACAGGTTTATGTTGAATAAAACTTTGCTAATAATGTTGTTTAGAACATTCCTGAATCTCTCTCTGATTGTGCTTCCCTCATTTTCTACATTGTGCTGTTGATTTAATGTAATTCAGTCAAATCAGAGGCTCCAAATGAACGTGATTGCTGTCTGAACAAGTTGAGGTATGGGAGTCCGAAGCCTTGCTTGCAGATTTTTATCTCTGTTTGCAAATAGCCAAGCCACCCACACTGGAGTTGACAGAGAATGTGAGAATCCATTCACTTCTATTTCTGGGGCTTTTTAAACAGCATGGATTTTTGGATCTATTTTAACACTGTAGGTCTTATTAATGCCATGTGAATAATTCACTCATTTGTTAAAATCATTAACTGTTTACATTTTGTCATGTTGCAGAATGTAAATTCTTAATGCTAAAATGCGATTAGACATGCACTGAGTATGCTGTTTTGTTTTTCAAATTGCCATGGGAGAGGTGCAAGGTAAATGTTTAGAAAAAGCTTTGTTGTTTGCTTTTTTAGGAATAATTTCAAGTGGAACAGGAACTTCTCAATCTTTCTTGTGTTAAGATTGTCCATATAGCCACCCACGGCTTGTCTCATTTGCTACAACCTGGGATTCTTCAGTCCAAAAGCTCTCATTGTCTATACTCATATATATATATACAGTATATACACTGTATATACTGACTTAAAAATAGAGCTGAATGGCCTTTTCAAAATACTTGGTGGCTTATTTGGGAATTGTGGGTGTAATGCTCTGGTGCGTACCATGTGGGAAGTCAGACTGGATAATCAAGACAGTCTTGGAGGTCTTTATTACTCTGTCTAGATGAACCATTTTTTCTCCCTGGATTTCTTAGTAGTATAATATCAGTGCAAAGGTTAATAAGGATGTTCATATTACCTGAAAGAAGGAAAACCACAAATAATAGAGAATATATTCTTCAGAGGCACAGAGAAGATGGACTAGATAACAGGACTTAAGGGGTTTCTTCCCAAACTTCTAGTAACTAGAAAATCAGTAATACTTTTCTATAATGGGATAAAGATTGTGGGAATATTATCCAGTCACAGGGCATGGAAAGAATAAGCTCTTTGGGGAAGACGTGACTGTTGCTGAAGTGGAATGCGCTGCCTGGCCCCGACAGACGCTCGGTCAGCGTGCAACTTCACACGTGGGGCCTGCTCCATGCGCCGCGCCAGGCACTGACTCCTCACCAGGTCTTTGCACGTGTCCTCACTGTCGGGCTGTTGGGAAATCGGGTGTTTCCTACATGACTGTCAGGATAAATATATGGAGCAGGGTCGTCATCCCCTTCAAAGATATTTGGGTGTTACACAGGTAAAGGGTTTAAGTGCTTGACTGCCTTAGGTTGTTGAACCCCCAATGACATGAGTTTGCATCTAGTAGGTCTGGGGCTCTTGCCGTGAGTTTGTCCTCTCCGAGATCGCGTTAGCTCTACCACAGCCACTAGAGGTCTGGAGTACTCAGCTGCCTTAGAGTAAGCCCACATCTTTTCCTGTACTGTAATAATGAAGTTTTGGATGTGTAACAATGGATTTCAACATTCTCGTCTGAGATGTGAACCTCCTTGCTTATACTGAGTAGATTTTAGGCTAAAGGGACTTCAAGGATTAAAATAGCTGCTGTAAGAAAAATCTTATGCCAAGATTGCAAGCACTGTTCTGCTCTTCTAAGCTCTATGCATCTTAACTGGCCTTCTCCTAGAGACAAGCACAGGTTGTCCTGCAAACTCTGCAGTGTTTGGATGTTTGGATGCTCCTAGTATACAGCAGCTAGCAACCTGCCTGAGATCACCATATGCCAAACCCTCGTGAACTAGTTCCTCAACAGCAGCTCTTTCATTTGTAGAGCACAGCAAAAAGAGACCTGTTGAATTCTGGGGTTTGGAAAAAAAAGTGAATTCTTGGCAAATTTGTCTAGCTGTAAACTTTAAAGAAAAAACCTCCATTTACTTATACACTCCTCTACCACACAGACTCTGATGGGAATGCTAAGATCCAGTGTCATTAACCCTTCTTTTCCTCTCTTGTACGATACTGGCAGGCAATTTAATGGACTCTTAATTTGCGTGTATGTGGATGAACTAATAAGCAATACTAAAATATGGAATCACCTTATATTTTCTGATAGTCAGTTCCTCTGAGGGTTCTGAATTTGTCTTCATGCATAAGACAAAAAAAAAAAAAAAAAAAAAAGAGTTTGTTAAATTTGCCTTCATTAACACTGAATTCATTTGCCCAAGTACTCTTACCCCTGCTGGGCTTACAGTTTCCCTGTCTGATATTTATTCTTTCCTAGAATATATTTTTCCAACCTCATAAGGAGTATACTTTTTTTTAACTTTGTATTTTGAGCAAGGATGTTTCTCTTTCGATATACTTATTTCTGCCCTAATATCCTATGTCATGTATCTCTGAACGATGATCCTTATGTCAAAGTAACTGCAGCTAGGTGAGCCAGCTGGTAACAGCTTGCCAGACCTGTGCTGGGTGGGCCTCACTCTGTAAGAATTCAACATTTGCCACACAGTCCGTCAGAGAAGGAATTACACATAATCTTATTTTCATTCATTTATGAGAAAGTGCTACTGCTGATTTTGGTGCTTCATTGGAGCCGAGCAGTTAATCTGTTGAAGTCTTTTACTGCCTTTGTGGCTACAAACTATGGACTTCTTGGCTAGTCTGCATGTCCAAGGGCGTTTAGATGCTGCTTATAAGACCAAAGCCTCACTTTGTTTCCTTCCCTGTTCTATTCTTTTATCTACTCTGAATCTAATGTTTCACTTCAAAGCTACTGGCTCTAAGTCATTTAATTCATATTTTAATCCATTTCTTGCCATTCATGTAGACTGAAATGCAATGTCTTAATCAGCTGTACCCTCTTAGCTCATGGCATTTTCTTAACTTTTGATATTTGGTGTACAATCCCTGTTAAGACACTTTCTGTTGAGTAAAATACCCAAGGCTACATCTGATATTTGACAGGATAATCCCAGTGGTATTTTCTGCAAACTCCTTAGCTCTTTGTGCATTGTACAGTTCATGTTTCCTTTTAATATTGGTTTAATTGATTTTTCATTCACTTCTTCCACTGAGCTCTACTTTAGACTTCATCCCTGACACTCATCCCAAGTTTCATTTTCTCTATTCTTTTTTCCTTTAGAATGGGGAAAATGCATGGATGCAGGAAAATGTACATCCATTCCCTTGGTCAGTCTAACTTGTTGCACAGAGAACAGTATTAATGTGCACTCATACTGTTCAAAGCTTGCTCTGTGACTGATGGTGCTGACATAAAAAGAGAAATCTCCACCATCTGATGCTTCAGAGTGCAACTATCTCTGTACATTTTTTTATGTTCACTTTTAGTACAGGAGGTTTCTAGGAGGATTCTCTGTGGGCATGGGCCATGCCTACAAATGCTTCACTGAAACGGCTGGAGCAGCCCAGCCCCCATCCCAGGCATTTCAGCTATCTGGCCCATTGCAGATTGCCCCCATAAGCTTGCCCCTTCCTTGTCCACTTCAGGAAACATGGGAGATGGATTCGTCTGGTACCATAGGCTCCTTCCCTGGACTGTTGCCTGCAATGTTGGGAGAAGCAGCCTCTGCCCCTGGAGCAGATCCAGGGCTGTTCATTTTATCATCTCTTTACTGTCATGATCCTCCTCATACTTATCTCTGCCTGATGGTTAATATTTGGCTTAAAATGTAAGGCTTCCGAAGCCTGTTACTCAAGCTGTTCGCAACATGCCTGTTTTGCACAACTTCAGTGTAAGTGCTGGACATTGTGTTCCAGGAGTACAGTTTTAATTTCCTATCACATACATGCATGCATGAATACACACATATACATGCAAGTTTTCACTCTTACTGTATCTTAATTTTTATTGGCATGACTATGCATATAAACATGCATACAGAAAAATAGATTAATTTACCAATAGAAATTGCAAACTACTTCTAAAACTCAGGTACCAGTTAATTGCAAGTAATTTAACATGATAAATTAAATGCCAGCATCTCAAGTTCTATCTTCAGCTCAAGTTCTATCTTGAGTTCTCAGCATCTAAAATACAAAGAAATACCTTCACGAAGTGCTTTCTACATTTAAAATATTTAATTTCTCAGTCTTGTGTTGCACATAAACCAGGTAGCATTTGACAGCTATTTTTTGCTTAAAATCAATATATATGCACACACTCTCTTAATACCCAGAAAAACAAAATCAAGCAAAGTCAAGCAAGACATTTTTTTTACACTTTCTTTAGTCTCTGTACTGCCAAGTAGTTGCTTATATGGAAACCCAAAAGATGCTGAACAAGCAGACAGGCTGTCCAAAGCTGAAGGCATTGTGTTGTCTCCATATCACAATCACTGTCTTTTAAATTCAACTGGTAATATCTCCACCTAGAGTATTGAAATCCACGAAACTGAGAAAAGGACATTCTTACCACATTCTAGTGGTATTTTCCTCAAATCTTTATTTTATATATAAATATATATATATATAATTATATATTATGTATAATAATATATATATATAAACTGCAATTTCCAGTAGCTTCCAGATTCTAATAATGCTTACATTCAGTAAAACAAGGAATAAGTACAAAAGAGAAATCATGAAAAATTAAGTCTTTACCTCTGCTGTGTTAGATGATGATGATGTATGATGATAGATATATAGGATACTATCATATGTGCCAGAGTTCTAGAGTCTTTTAACAACTTATAAATGATGTAAGTATGAACTGTGTGTCTACAGAAAGAATGAATGAAGGATGCATGCTCTGCATTTAACTTGACAGGAAATGTGGTAGTTTAAATTTACTGAATATACTGAAAAAATCTGTATCAAAGACTTGAAAACTGTTTACTGTGCAAAACTGTCACGAGTAGAGATCTCTAGGAACTTTAGAACTTTGTCCCCTAAATAATATATCATTTTTCTGCTTAGAGAATTGTAGAAAACATTGAATGTCTAAGAAAGCATAATAAAAATATGCTTTGATAAATCATCTTAAACCAGAATATAGAAGTCTCAAGGAAAATTAATCATTTATGCATGTTTAGGGAAGAGAACTCAGCACATATTTTTGAAGAAGTTTTCACTTTAGATGGGAATTTTCCCCCTTTGTATCTAGCACTGTTTAAAAGAATACTTTACCAAGGATAAATTATGTATTTCACAGAATAATGAAGATTGGAAGGAACCTCTGGAGATCAACTTGCCCAAGCTCAAAGAAGGTTCAGCTGGGGCAGGTTGCTGAGGGCTGTGTTGGGTTTGGAATATCTCCAAGGACAGAGATCCTCTCTTCCATGTGTTTTGGTTTGTCTCTAGTGCCTCTTGTCCTGTCAGTAGGAGCCACTGAGGACAGTCTGGCACTGTCTTGCTTAGTCCTGCCATTAGGCAGTTATACAGGTTCATAAGATTCTGACCTGAGCCTTCTCTAGGATCAACAGTCCCATCTCTTTCCACCTCTCCTTGTCAGTCAGATGTTGGAACATCTTAAATAACCTTAAATAACTCTGTGGCCCTTCCACAGACCCACTCTAAGGATCATCCATGTTCTTGTACTGGGATGCCAGGCGCTGGACCCAGCGCTCCAGGTGCAGCCTCACCAGGGCTGAGCAGAAGGAAAGGATCACCTCCCTTGACTTGCTGGCAAAGCTGTTCCTAGTTGCTTTTCTGAACTTCACGAGATTATTGTCAGCCTACATCTCCAGCCTGTTGAGACCAAGGTGTGGCCTCCTGCTGGCCTTTGTGCTGCTGCTCAGAACCTTCTGAGCCTGGCCGTTCAGCCAGGTTTCACTCCACCTCGCTGCCCATTTTCTGAGTCTGTATCTCATCAGTTGGTCTGTGAGGATGTTCTGGGAGACTGTGCTGAAAGCCTAACCCATCGAAAGTCAGGATAAACAAGAGACCCTGCATACCACTCATCCACCAAGCTGGTTCTTTCATCATAGAAGGCTCTCGGGTTGGTCAAGCATGACTTTCCCTTTGTAAATCTATGCTGGGTGCAGTGTTGTAAGGCTCTCAAAAAACAAGAGTTATTTACTAAATTGTTTGTCTTACATCCATGTTCTTGCTAACAAAAGTGAGGTCTGTTGCCTATCTTATCAGAGCATTAGCTGAAAGGAAAGTGGCAAAACAAATAACAGCAAATTCAAGTAGTGAATGAATGTAGAAGTAGCAGGACTGGTTATAGGCAGCAGAGAATATAGACTCCATGGTCATTTTGCAAGAATTGTAAAAATTAGAGAATGATGAAAATGAAGTAATGGAAAAAGAAGCCAGAAGGATCTCCTCCTGGATTTGTTTTCCTAGCAAATACAAAACCTTATTATATTTGAGGCTTAAAAACCTTTTGATGAACCCTTTGCTTTGAGCACAATTAGGCTGATCTATGTCTTTCTGATGTCAATCTGTAACAGACAGAGCTTTTGGTGGGTTCTGCTGCAGCACTGAATTTCTGAGATTTCAAAAGTGAGTCATTACCTTTTTCAGCACTTAAATCTTTAGCAGATATATTTTTTCCCAACTGTTCATTCATACATTTCAGATGAATAAGGATTAAGTAGAACAAAGTAACCATCCAATCTGTTAAGTGGGGTTTAAATAAATCAAAGTCAATTTTAGTTTCAGTTCAGTTTTACTTATCTGCTTTATCTAATGTTATAATTTTCAAGTCGCATGTAGTACTTTTCACAGAAATGAAGTAGACTATCTCTGAAGTTCTCATAGTTAAACTAAGGAGCGAGCAATGACCAGGCTGTACCTTGGAGAGATTGTAGAGCTTGTTTTTGTCAGGATTCGCCTCATTTTGCATATGTACTTATGCAGAATTAACGTAAGCTCCATTCTGAATGTTGCTCCTCATTTGAGTCATGCCCAAACACCAAAGCTCGTAACTCATGTAGCGCTGCTTTCGTGCCAGGCAGGAGGTGTAGCAGGGGTTACATGATGCGGCTGCTGCTGCTCTGGTCCTTCAGTAGCGCAAAGACCAGGACATTTCAGTGCTATTAGTCATTCTGTGCCTCCCTCCCAATTCATTTGCAGTTATTTACAATGGAGTTCATAGAGAGGCTCAGTGAAAAGTCCACTCAGCACATTGCCAATGTGGATACAAGGTGATCAAGCGATATTTTGGGAGTGGCAATTTAAGGGCAGATATAAAATGCATTAGGTGGTGAAGATGCATCCTCTCTGGCAATGCACATGCTAGTAAATATAGCGTGCCTAGAGCCATGCTCTGGAGAGGCCATCTGCCATGCAGAAGCATCGTCGATGCATGTAGACTCTTCTAGCCTCTCAATAGGGTGCAGGTACTGGTTTTGGCTCAACTAAAATGTTGCTAGGGACCATTCTGACAATGTAACTACATATATAGTACTAATGCCTGGGAACATTTCCTGGGCATATTTTATTTACTAGCATTGATATAGCCTCAAGGTCTTTCAAGATGCTGGCAATATCATGTTTTTCATGTAAGCAATTGAAATGTATATTATAAGAAACTCAACATATATTGGCTACAGGAGCATGAAGTGCTATATATATTATTTCATTCTCAAGTCGTGTGTGTGTTTAGTGATAATTTCTATTGAAGGCCACCTATTTCCTGACCATATTTTATCAGGAGCCTATGCTGCAAAACAGATCTGATGACCTGAAGCAGGCAAGACAAGAGATCTGTTCAGGGCTGATGCCAAGAGAACTAACAGAGCAAAATATCTATCCACACATACCCTTTTTGAACCAGAAAGTGGTGGTTGCACCATGGTGCATATTTTGCAGGAGGCTAAAAGTAAATTCAGTATGTTTTTAATTGGTATTATGCAAAATGAAAAATTGATGTTAATACAGCCTTTCTATGATAGGATGGTTTGATCTGAAAATGTAACTACTTGTGCGTGTTTTCATTAAAAAAAAAAAAAGAAAGGCTTTGTTGCTTGGGTGACTGCATTTTACAGATTTCTTATTATTTCTAATGTGATATTCATAATCTTTTCTGCCAACTGAAAGTCACAGCAAACATTGTTTTGGTAATACTGTACTGGAATTCTTTTGAAGAAATTTCCTCTGTTTCCTTGAGTTACTGAAAGTTACTCTTAAGACAAAGAAGTGTTTTGCAGAAAGACCGAAATCATAAAGTTTTCAATTCAATGAAGTAATTTCTATTAGCAAAAGAAGGGTATTCCCTGAGATACAGTTTTTTCTTTCCTTTTTTTTTTCCCTATGAGAATGCTTATAGAAGTACACAGAAGTTACCACATAGTGTTACAAGTTGGTAGGTAGCTGCTATGTTAACTCCTAATTAAACATATTTTTTAAGAAAGGCAATCTCAGAACTAGGATTCAGTTTGATAGTACCTCATTGTAAGTATGAATTTCAAGTGAAACTAAATTTTTGTTCCCTACTGATGAAGGGTATTAATGACAATGAAAATTAATGACTAATCTCTCACATTCATTCAAATTTGGAAAAAAAAAAAAAGATGTGTCATTTTCACATGTCACATTTGAAACTCTTTCCATACCTAAGAAGTGACTGAGTCTTTGTTTTTGTTTTTTTCAGCTGTGGGACCTACTGCAAAAGTTACAATTCATCCTGACGTATATTGCTCCTTGGCAGATTGCCTGGGGGTCCTCGTTCCATGTTTTTGCTCAGCTCTTCGCAATACCTCATATCCTTTATAAATTTATTTTTCTTTACTCTCAAATTCCTCTTCATGTATGTACAAAAATTTCTTTACAGTGTTTGGACAAGATGTGAAATTTCTAGGTAGTTTTTATTTAAAAATATGAAAATTCTTGAACCATTACCTCGGAAAAGTGATTTGCGCTTTTGTTTATGTGCAACTCTTGCCTTCATAATATCCAAAACTGGGAAATTATATTCTGACCAAGACTGGTCAGAATGTACATTTATACATATATATATACACATATGTATATATTATATATATGTTAATATATTTACTTGTATTTATACAAGTGTAGCTTACACTTAGGAAAATACAGCAATTGCACTGAACATTTCAGTCACAGTGCAGCTGTGATTGCTGTTGTGAGCCTCTGTCAGACGCTCACAGTCATGGTGCTGGACATCCCCAATTGCCAGGAAGGAATACCAGCCTGAAAGCAGTTCAAGCCCATTGCTTTCTTCAGAATTATTTTGTTACTTGAGTAGCTTTTCTACTCTGTGTTGGGCTGAGGCTCTGGCTAACTCAAGGAGACATTCATACTATTTTGGGGAGAAACATTTATACTGCAAATCAGTTGTGATACAGTGAATTGAGGTAACTGCTTATCTAAATCAGAGTTGAGCCTCAGCTTTCCATGCTACAGCTGTTGTCAGTCAGAGCCTAACTTATCCCCTAAGCTTCATGTGCACAACACACACGTTTCTCCTGAGCCTTCCTTCAACCCCCTCTTGGGGCTATTGGTTGGGAACAGGGAATTAAAATGCTCATTTTGGGATACCTTTCTTGGCTGGCTGAATGAACTGACTAATCTCTCCCAGCAGATAATTGAAAGAAAGAGAGAGTCTTCTGGAGGGATTCAGATCCTTATCTAGATGCCCCAGTTTTCCTTTGGGGAAATTATCCTTCACCAGTAAGTTAAGGATCTAAAGCTGGATATCATTTTTTTCCAGTTCTAGAATATTGCAGGGTATAAATGGGCATGTAGGCCAGAGGGATCTGTAGACAAAATAAGCACCAAAGGGAAAGCTCCAAACTGACAACTTAGAAAAAGTGAGCATTAAAAAACAAGGCTATATCTATATACCTTAAGTGACTTAGAGCAAATTATTACAGAATTCTACCATGAAAAAATGAATTCCATCTCTGTTGTAGATAGGAATTGCAGAAGAGTCTGTGTGAGGATATTCAGAAAAACATTTAAGAACTAAGATGGTTGTTTCAATGAATTTCTCTTCGATCACAAAGTTTTGCACAGTGGTAACTTTAGTCTCTTGATAAAAGTACCAATTAGGCTTTATAAAATAGAGAGCAGTTAACAAAGCAGGGTTAGTTTATTTACACAGTTCTTGCCAAAGTGTATCTACATTAACTTTCTATTATTTATATCTATAATATCGTTTGTAAATGCAAATCTGTCCTTTAAGGCAAAGTTGCAATTAAGATACTGGTTAAATGCCCAAGTTACTGTTCCCACAACAACAATAACTCTGCCTTTTTGTGTCTGCAGTGTTTTTATTTTTTGCTACTGTAACCCTGCAAACAGCACTAATAAATGCATGCTGCAGTTTGCAGAGGCACTAAGTTTGACATTTCTTTGTAGAGTTGATTATTTGTGTCTCTTAATTGCCTAAATCACTTTTGCAAATGGGAGATAAATTCTAAAATTTTAAAGTGCCTCAGTGAGTTTTTACCAGAGAGCTTAGTGATGCGAGGAGTTCTGCTGGCTTCAGTGTACTCAACTCAGCTGTGCAGGGTGTTAAGGGAAATGCACACAGAGCTTTGCCTAGAAGAGGTTGTAGACAATCCATCTTTAGAGATCTTTAAGAAGAATTTAGCCAAATATCTGTCTTGAGTCCTCCTGCCTTGGGGCTGCTGGATGGACTAGGTAACCCCATAAAGCTCCTCCTAATCCTGTGATTCTGTGGGTTGAGGAAGTTGGCAGGTATAGAAGTGGGCTCCTGACTTGACTTAAGGAAAGATCTGCTGCTTTGCTTCCTTGTGTCTAAATAGGTAAGACATGGTAATGTCTTACACCCAGTAAGTTATCTGCACACAGATAAAGTCAATTTAGTTCATAGTCAAGGGTGAGTTTTATGTAGTAAATCAAGAGTAAGATTCAAAAAACAAGGATTCGTAGTTTGGTTATATCCTGCTTATGAGTTACTGCTCTGGCCATTTCAGAGTTTCAGCTCTAACATGGGGGAGGGAAGCCACTAAATTCTCCCATCGCTTGTACCTGGAACTGAGGAAATTTTTTTGAGTCCATGGTAATTGCAAATAAAAAATGTGATTTGGGGAAAAGAAACAGTGAATTTGGGATGGATTTACCACATGAGGAGGGAAAATTTTGATTACTTTGTTTTGAAGATGTTGTGAATTTAAACAGATTTGTAAATAATATGAAGTGATCTTCAAATTATTTCATATCATGCAACAGCTTGTGTTGTTAAAAAAAATTGAAATTTGGCCACCTTACAAAGAAAATGCAGAATTCACAAAGAAACAAAGTCTATTTCTACACAATATGTCCTAAAAAATGGTTTGCAGGAAAATTAGATTTGGATGTAGAACACAAAAGCATGTCTGTATATTTATGGCACTTAACTACTTACACATCATTAACAGTTTGCTATAAAAAGAGAATTGTCTATTAAAAGGCAATCAAGTATCATGAAGTAGGAAAAAAGCGATGACAAATATGTTACTTGCTCCCATGCTACATTTGCATATATGACACACTGAATTAAAATTATTCTTCACAAGTCAAATAGGAAATATTTTGCAACTTCACATGGTATGATATTATGTCTTTTAGTAAGAATGAGACTACTGATACTGCTTTACGTCTTTCCTGCTAACAGTTCACAGTGGAGGCTTAAATATCTTAGTTCATGATGGTGGTAATGTTTAAATCAATCAGTGCATTAAAACTCTCTTTAGAAAGTTTGATATACTGTCCTTATCTGTCCTCCTTGTTCTCTTTTTCTCTTTTCAGCTCCCATGCCTCCTTCACTTACCCGACACTTGTAAATGTTTGTGCATCTTTCACAGCCCGTGCTGGTTATGACTGCAGTGTGATGTGACGGATTAACTTGGTTGACACACTTGCTTCCTCTTCTGTGCTCTCTTTTGCTTTTTGTACTTTCAGACTCTGAGGGCAGCTCATTCTGCAAACTCAGTAATGTATTGAGACACCATTCCAAACCACTCTCTTCTATAGGTTTGAGGGGTTTAAGAGATATCTTTTGGCAAATACTTGTTTGTAGTTACTGCATGTTGCTTTGAAAGCATGGTTAGTTAGCCTTTTTATGAAAACACTGTATCACAAATGATGCTATATATGTAAAGGCATTTACTGTGAAGTTTAATGACCGTAAGAGGAAAGGATTTGATTAGAACAGGGTAAGCTAACAGTCTGTTGTTATAGGTTGATTTTAACTTTAATTTTAGTTTGAGATGTACCTGCTCTCTGTACTTTAATAACGACTCCATAGTTCATGGCTTTCTTATATAGCATCTTCCTCCCAAGAGAGGTGCAAGGAGATTACTGGTCTGGCATGCCAGCTTGGAAACTTTCTGTCCTGAGATTTCATGGAGCCGATATGAATTAAAGGGGAACTCAACCCCAACATATCATTAGTTTGAATTTTTTAATCCTGCTCCTTTCAACTCATGTCTTTTTTTGTATCTTTATCCATTTCATAATTTGCTTTCCAGTGATAGAGAATATGAGTTGACATTTAAAGTAAGCAATGGATAATGAATACCTATTCATTATGATATACATGATATTTATTTTGAGCCACAGCTGGATTATGGAGGCATAGCTGTTTCTGCACATACCCAAAACAGGCAGTAATTCACAAAATGAAATACTGGACTCAACTGGTATCAGAAATGAGTTTCCACTGCGGAGAAACAAGAATTTCAAAGCAAATCAGGGAAGTTAGGGTCTTTTTTAAAAGCTCTTCATGCCAGGCTCTCAAAAGCACTCTGTGTTGTGGAAGAGACACTAGGGAGCTGCAAGTGGCGCTCGCTGCTCTGCTTGGACTTCGGATGTCTCCTTTGGCAGAGTTTAGGCAGGGTCACCCTGTTCATAACATGCTCCATTTAGACACATGGCCTTCATTGCCACTCTGCAGAGTTGAAGAACCATGGATTTCATGTTGGGAATTGGCAGTTTGGCACTGTTTGCCGGCCTTTCCTCCCCCTACTTCTCTGGTAAAATTAAAAATGTAAAGGTGAAGATAAGTAGTTTGAGGAGCTGCCTGAACAATGACTAGTGCTATGATGAAATCATTTGCTTTACCTTAACTTGCCGTTTCAGACTCTGCTATGCTTTTTTTTCAAACTTTGGCCACATCAGCCTTTTCTACTCCAATAAGCCCATTTCTTGGTAGTGTCATCTTCATCGCATCCTACGCAAGACCGATCAAGTTCTGGGAGAAAAACTACAAGTAAGACTGTTCAAAACTTTTTTACATTTGTTATTTTTAAAGGTTATGTTCTCATTAATTTCATTTCTGGAGATTTGTTTCCATCAAAGATAATACCAAAAGTGTTGTAGGGCATGAGAGTTACATTTTTTAGCCTGAATTCTGCTGTTTTACTCTTTAGTGCTTATTTGGTTATTTCTGAAAATATATTTAAACAATTATCAGTGTGTTACAGATGAGGTGTCATGTTGCATTTGTCGTACAGGCAGAAAATAACCGAGCTGTGAAAAAGAAATCAATAAAAGTCTCAGTTGTCAGCCTTTTTTTGTCCTACTAACTAGTTTTAGCAACTAAATCTGTTAAACCTTTGGCATTAGAAGTCAGATTGCATTAATATGTTTTACATTAGCCTGTTACCATTTGAGATGTAGCAAGTAATTCTCAAGGTGATGATGAGTGTACATTGTAATTAATTGCTACAGCACATCTTAGAGTTTGACATAAGATTTGGTTGGTTTTGTCAGAATTTAGTTGTCACGCATTCAGTTGCACAAGGGCATTAACTTTGAGTACTGAAAAAAATGATAAAAGATGTTCTGCTCCTTTTAGCCAGTAGATTTTCAAAGCACTTGCTAATTGGGATCTAGCAGATTCCAAGTAGGAGTAATGAAGGCAGGAAAACAGTTCCTGTTCCAAACAGAGGTACTTGACAAGGATTGTATGAGCTGTTGGTCCACAATGTTAAGGGAGTTGGTTGAGCTGGTAAGTCTTGTGTTCTGGGCTGTACATAAACTCTTCCCCGACTACTAAATATAGCCAGCCTCAGAGTCAGTTATTGCAGCTGCAGAACAGCAGTTTGAGGCAGAAAAGTGAAATACACTGGCTGAGGCAGGACTTCGCCAGAACAGCACAAAGTGGTGTGTCAGCACCTTGTCTCAGTATCACTGAGCTATCTGAGCACCTCGAAAGACTTCAAAATAGAATTTACAGTCCTGTGGAAGAATTTTATCTTCCACAGGAAAAGGTCTGATTAGCTTAAAGTTTTATTTTTGATTGAATTTGACCTGGGTCTAGAGTGAAAACATACTCATCTATAAAGAAGTTGCTAAAACAAAGCAAAATTAAAGCAAGAGTTTTGTTTCTGAATATCATGAGATTTCTGGAAACCTTTTGTGGGGAGCTGCATTTTGAACATTTTAATGCAATTTTCAATTTTTTCACACACATCCTTCTCTGGGTCAACAAGTTCAGGATTTCACTGGACTGAAGTTGGAGGGAAGTCATGGCAAGGCAGAAAGCTATCACTAATCCCACAGAGAGCTTTATGTTTTTGGACAGAATTTTGCACCATAATAAGAAGGAAGGAGAGACTAGAACATGTGTTGCCTTTCACTTCAGAGCTTTTTTTTTTTTTTTTTAAAGCATGTATCTTTTTTTCTAGGTACAAGTTAGAGAATCAGGCCTAGTATCTGTAGGCAAGTTAGTATAGGTTACTTTAGATGAAAAATAGATGAGACTTGCTTTCAGTTTGTCTAGGAATTTTTGGACAGGAGATGAGCAGAAGAGAAGACATTCAAAAGGACTTTCCAAACATAGTGCTTAATCATTGATACTTCAATAAGGGTTTTTCATTTTTATCAGAACGGACCATCTGTGACTGCTGCGAAGATACGTGAAGCAGGTGGTGCTAATCATTTTAGAAAACAAAACTATTTTTTCCGTATACTATAAACTCCCAAATGTGAAAATCTAACCCTTTTAATACTTAAAATTACCATTGCTTGTCCTTTGAACACAAGCAGTAACTGATGCTTTATCTTCAGTGTGAATGCTAAAGTTAGGCTCTTTGTGAAAAATTTATGCTGTGTTGTTAGAAATTCTAGTCTAGTCTTTTAGGCTTTTCTCACTTCAAAAAAAATGCAAAAACTATGTAAGTGGAGAGCAGCCTTGTAGAAGATTCAGATACCCATCTGAGTGAAATCAATGTTTGTCTGAACCTGTGGCATCCTCCCAAACGCACGTGTAATCTCTCCTCCTAAGTATATATTCATTTTGTCACTAGCATTTCTGATCCTCCTTTGCCTCACTTCCATTTCAATATTTCATTGCTCACATAAAGCACTGAGCAGAGTGTGAGTTCAACTGAAAAATTCCTAGGTCATTAAAAGGACACAGTGAAAACACAAGGCAGGGGAAGGGAGTAGCATTGTATTAAGAATAGATAAATCTTCTATAAATGGATTGAAATAATTAGATAAAGTCAGACTGGCCTGGTCTGTCTGGCTTTAATTCTTATCCTTCTACATGTACAAATTCAAAGGCTCTGTGGTTGCCCGTTACGGAACTGTGGAGTTAAAGAGTTCAGGACCTTGAAGGAAAGTTGTTCTGGTTCTTCCACTGACCATTGTGGAAGACCACAGTGTCTTAGGATAGGCCACGCATACACAATTTTCAGGTACTGTAAGAGAAAACACAATAATTTGTGCAAAAGATGGGAATATGGTGTATAGATTGTATAGATTTATTTTCTGGAGAGTAGATTGACAGCTGTTTTTGCCAAGTTCAGCTCAGTGCATTCGTGGAAAGTCACAGGTTTGCTACAGTGGAGTCCGAGATACACTCGGATAGAGAAGAATTTTTTTTGTTGTTGTTTTTTGTTGTCATTGTTTGTTTTATATATATACATATTTTGCTATTGCTTATAGCCTGATAACAGGAATTTTTATTTGGGGAAGGGCTACCTTTAATGTGCTCCATATACTGGGTTTTTTTTGCCTAGTTTGCATACTCATTTTCAAAAACTTCCTTACCATATTGATGACTAAATTAAATTATTTCATTTATATTAGCTACTCAGAAACTCATTTATGTTTACATGAAGTGATGCAGGAAACTATTTCCATGTTATATTTTTTATAACTTAACCTTGTAATTGCACTAACCAAAAACAATTCTGGCAAGAAAACCTGTTCTAGGTTAAAAAGTTTTTGCTTTTCTCCCAAATAATAAGTAAGGCTGCTTTCTCAGAGTGTCATTTCTGTTCATCAGCATATGCGTACTTCACTGCTGTCAAGCACTCTTCAATTTTTCTGGTTTCACATAAGGAGAACTTATTTTCGCACACCCCCTTTTCACTTATCTCACTAGGTCCAGCAGTTGAAAATTAGTTTCGGTTTTCCTAAAGTGAATCTGAGGCTGAAGGTCTGGGCATTAGTCAGGACAAGGTAGGGCATTCCTGGAGGAGAGCTATGTTATTAGGCCAGTTGTCCATGTGGTAGGCAGTGCTCCAGCTGTTCCTTGAAGGGCAGTTTTGGTTGTCTCTGCCCAGTGTTTCTAAGCATATACATAGACATCTTGCATTTCTAATGTTTCTTTTAGTCCCACTTTTTCTACTGACTAAAGAGAAGTTTGATTTATCAGTTTTCTGCCTGCACATCTACCATTCCAGATGATGTGGTCTGGAGCTGAAAGTCAGAGAGAATTAAGATAGTTTGCTTGTTTTTCCAAGTAGATGGAAGAACTCAAGTAGGTTTAAAAAAAAAAAAAAAAAGTTAAAAAGGGAAATGTGCATCTTGACATCTTGACAGAAAGCAAACCGTGAAATTCCTAACGAGCTCTTCACAATTCAGGGGCCGTATTGAGCCTAGCCGTGCTCTCGTGGTGTGTGCAGACACAGGTGCTCTTCCCCAGAATCAGTAGATGCTGTTGGTTTGCAGCACACACCTGCAAGGTCCAGTCCAGCAACACGTCACAGAAGTGAGGAATCTTTCTTGGGGGAAAGGAAAGGGTGTTTTGCAGAACAAGAAAATAATGGAGAATAAGGAAGGGGATTAAGGACACCAACTTCTCATGCTGCCATTTTGTTTACAGTTTTTGCTGCTATCATTGTGGAAGAGAGAGGGGTGTAAAAGTGGAAGGTCAGCCGGTCGCTTGCCAATTAATTGCTCCATGGGAGTCTAATTATGAGAAATTATCTCTGGACAAAAAAAAAAAAGGTTTGATGCAAGACCACTTTTGTGCTGCCAATAGCCTACATTCTGCTTCCAGTAAGAGTCCTGTTTTATTCTTTATTTTCACAGCTGTTGGAAAGGTTTGGCTGTAGATGTCAGAGAAAAGGAAATGGCAGTAAATCTTGTTTAATGTATAGGCAATTTAAAGCCTAAAGTGTTTGTTCAAAAAGCTGTTGTTTCATTCCTTTGCCTTTTTTTTCCCCCCCCTTTAGTACTTTGTCATCCTGTAGCCTGGCTCTCTTTCTCCTCCATTCCTCTTATCTTACTTTGTATCTTGGACATGGCAATGGACCGGAGAGGAAGCTTACTTTCATTCCCCAGTGGGTCTAATCGCTGCGTCACGTAGAGCAGCCTGTTCTCTGCTGCAGCTGTGATTTGTCCCAGTAAACAGCAAACTGCCACCAGGAAGCTGGAGATCTCTCTTCTCTCGTCTTCTTTCATGTTTCTATTCTTTCACTGTCATCTGGTTCAGTGCCTATATTTGGGTAAGGCCAGGTTGCATTTCCTTTAGGGGGTCTCTAATGAATTACTATATGGTGTAAGTAAATTAGATAAGGGTCTCTAAAGAGGCTGTGATTAAATTGCCAGTTGTCTCAGAATGGTATTACCAGAAGCCTCTCTGTATCTGAGAATATGTGCACAGGTCTTTCTTTTTTCCATCTTTTTTAAATATATCACTGTTCATTGTTCTAGCCTTTGTGGTCTGGAAAACAGCCACCTGTAATGTTAATGTAGCTGGGAATGGAAAGTGAGGAAAGTCTGCCTGCCTCAGATTTAGTGCAGTTAACATTTTCTTTTTCCTGCTGGCTCCCTTTCCTTGTCTGTCATGGGCAGGTGGCATGGGAAGAGTTTCCCTGGAGTGGACATCAGTAGCATTGACCCAACCTTACAGACACAGGTGGGAAAGGAGGTGTGAGGTGTACCCAGCTGCTCCCTCCCTTTCCCCCCTTGCCCCCGTAAATTAACAGCCATTCACTGCCAAAGCTTATTTCTAACACACCCAAGTGCATCTGGTTTATCTGAGCTGCCCATCTGGTACGGCTACTAAAACCCATCTTATGGATACAAAAAGCCATTCACCTATATCTGTCCTCATGCCTTCTTGGGAGCTGCAATCTCAGACTTTTTATGCCCTTGTTTTAAGATCTGCCATCTTTTCTTACAATTTTGTTTGATTTTTCACATGTTCTTAGACCTCCATAGTTGTGTTTACAGAGGAACAACTGCAGCAGATGTTTATAGATCAGTAATCTCTGGCATTGATGTATACTGAATACTTTAAAGGAAGGTACATTAAGCTCTGCAGTGAGCAATGCTAGCACATTTTAAGCACAAGAGAACCCTTCCTGCTTAATCTGCAGCTGTTAGCATTTGCCTTTTTTCCTCAAGTATCTTTTCTGCAGTGTTATGTTCTGACTAGTGTCACTGAGTGTTCTCCCCACTTAGAGCTGAATCTTTTCTGAGTGCCACCCGCCTCCTGGCCTCCCAGCCACACCAGAGGCCTGAGTTTACAGTTCACTGCAATCTTTTTAGTTTCATCTTCTGAACTACTTCTGCTTTCTCAGGTAATTTTTGTTTGTGTCTGCTTCTGTTGCTGTGCTGCTTTTATGAATTCAGTAGAAAGAAGCCCTCTCTTGTGGTTGTGAAGTATTAGAGTAGAGCATGCTGCAGTTGTAGCTTTTCCTTGTCATTTATTACTTAGCTTTGCATATGTTAGCCCCCTTGTTGGCCATGGCTCCTTTAAGAGAAGTCTTCATTGAGCTGGTCTCAGAGCTTGTCCAGGCTTTTCTTTGGTGTTTAGTTAATTTAGAACTCGGCAAAATGGTATAAATATGTTTCAGCAGTTAGTTAAAACAAAAGTGTCCTTTGGCCGTTGTTCTTCATGAGACCCCTGCAGTTGCATGTTACTTATTCATTTGACTGTCTTCTCAAGACCTGTCCCTCTTTCATCTGTGCTGAAGTGCCGAAACGTTACACTCGTTCACAGCATCATCAGTGCTGCCCCTGGCCTGGTGCCTGCAAGACCTGTCTGGCCTGGGAGCCTTTAGTCCCTTCGGTGGGTGTGCGTAGGGCTTTCAGTGATGACAGACATGGTGGAAAGGAGGTGCTGCTTCAGGTAGAGCTCAGAAGAAAAGAAGCTCCTTGATGAAGAAAAAAAATCATGTTCTCCGTAATGTCTCATGCTTAGCAAATGACCTTGTATGCCCATATGCTACTCAGGCCACTTGCTGTAACACTAGCCTGCCTATCTCCTCTGTACCCAAGCCCTCCCTTCATCAGTTGACTCTGTGTTGGAGTCGCACTTCACTGGAAAAGATATGAGGGCTACTTGGGATTGGGTAGGTGAGAAGAAATAGATACCTTCAGTAGAATAGAATTGGCATTAAAATTGATTTTCCAAGTTGCCAACAGTTTTGCACTCAGGAGGTGCTATACAAAATTCAAAGCTGCATTTTAACTATTTGGCAGTATCTCTTTAACTGGTAACACCTCCTCTCTCAAATTTTGCCTGTGGCAGTCAATAAAACAAATTGAGGCTAATTGAATAGAAGCCATATGTGTGATAATTAATTGGGAGTGCATTCAAGATTCAGTGCTCTGTAGTCCCCTGCCGAGTTAAAGATGCATTCACAACTCCCATTCACTGAATCATTCTAAGAAGACAGAGTAAAGACAGAACGGAGGCATCAGAGAGAGAAGGCATGCTGAGGCCAGGCAGGAACACCAGCCGAGATCAAACCACCAGTGGGATAAATGAAAAGGGAAAGGGGTGGGCAGAAAGGGAAAACGCATGCAGTGAAGAGTCTGAGAGGATAATGCAACAGAAGTCAATAATCAGGAGCTGAAATCACAGACCTACAGAAGTAAAGAAATTCTGTCCAGGGTTAAAGAGGATTATTAAATATAATCTAGAAGAAACAGCAACAGGACATAAGAGAAAGACGAGAATAGACTAAGAAGTAGGAAACAAGTAATATTAGGCTTGTTTGGATATACAGTAACACTGAATTTTATAAGCTGTCCTTCTAATGCTTAGCTTCCAAATTATGTAAACCTAATGAGATCAAATGAACTTGTGAATTTCTGTTATTTTGAGTATTGGAAATCTGTTGAAATTAAAAAAAAAGTTGTTTTTTCTTTTGGTTTTGATTGAATTTCCACAAGAATATGTGTTCTCAAGAAACATTCATCTCATTCCTGTGATGTGTGTGTATAGGCCATGTCCTGTTTTAGATTTAATTGAACCAGACTTCCAGGGTTAAACCGAAATTTAGAGCACTAAACTGAAACTTCCATTCAAGAAGATGGTTACCCATATAACTTCTGTCAAGATGTAAAGATAGGAGAAAAGCTGAGATCACAGAAGTAGTGTTCAGAAAGCATCATTTCTTTAACTGCAGTGATGTGTAAATTATACACAGATAGCAACAAGGAATGATTCATACTATGCCTTGATGTGCCCTTATATACAAGGATATATGCTGGGCCCAATTTGCCAGAGGGCTTAGACAGGCGAATTATGTAGTGTCTCTCACTTCTTTCAGAGATTATGCAAAGTGTAGAATTATAGCACTGTTGTCACTGAGAATCGGCTCTGAATTGTTCTCACTGGGACTGTGTAGATACTGGATAAATGCTAGAGAAATATATTTTTTTATCCTTTGACTTAGCAATATTTGCTCTCAAAATACCATCTGGTTTAGGCACAGATTGAAGATTTTTTTCAGTGTGAATAAAGTAGAGACTACCATAAAGACTGCTGTAAATGATTAACGTTCCCCATTGTCCTTGCCTAGCAGTGGGGAGGGAACAACAACACAGGTGTTAACAATTTATCCCTGCTAAATTTGATTTTGTGCAATTTCACAGTAGCTCTATTTTTTTTTTTGTTGTTGTTCTTTTTGTTGTCACTGATGCTGCACTGTTGGGTTTATGGCACTTTTCTGTCTTCTTTCATTTTTTGGTGAGAAATATATACATGTAGAATCCCACAGTGATCTAAGCTATTATTTCTGATGTAGGCTTTCATTATAAGACCACTCCCCAGTTCTTGTCTTATTCGTAATTTAACAACATACGAACTCCCTTTTGATTGCTACAGTATTTTGCCTCTCTGTGCGGAAGAAATGCAGTAGCCATCATGGGCTCCCTTGCTGGAGCAGCTCCTAACATGCTGAGGATGCATTTTTCTCTCTGATTTCTCACTCTTTGCTACTCTCCTTGAGATTTCGCAGACTTTTGCCATTTCATCTGGAGCGGTCTGTCAGTGCATCCAAAATAGCTAGTGAACCAGCCCCAGCAGTGCACGTTAGCCTGGGCTGCGCACAGTAGGGGACGATGGATAAAAAATGAGGGCTAACATATACTTGCAGTGTTTCAGATGCATGATTTTTTATATATGTGTGTGTGTAAAGTGAACTCATTTGCTTAATTTAAATTAAAATCGTGTCTGTGAACCGTGCGCAGTGAGACACAGCTGGGGTCAGGGCTGAGCGCAGCCCTCGCGGGAGTGTCCGGGTGCCGGCCCCTTCTCCCTGGCCACAGGAATGAGCACAAACATCTCTGTGTGCAGTGACCATCATCCCCCGCCTTGAGCAAACTCCTCGTATTGCTTACTCAAGAATATCTGAAAACAGCAACTAATCAGACTAGACTGAAAAAAAAAAAGTAGCAAAAGAGATAGATAGGATTAATATGGTGAGGGTTGATAACTTTTCAGTGGAGTGTTAGTAAATACTTTGAAGTGCACAAATGCTGAAGTGGCCTGCTGTGTTCAGAGGGGCTCACCAGCTCCTCTGAAACCATGGGCAAGGGACTGGCTCACCCTTGAATGTCACAGCTGTCAGGTAGCCCTCTGAATTGTCTTTTACCCCCAAATTCACACCATTGATGCAAGGATCGCCAGATTTTCCTGTTTAGGAAAAGGAGACTTCAGAACAGGCCAGAATCTTAAGCAGTGTCCATAGGGTCTCAGCAAATGGCTGCAGTTCTGTTTTATGCCTCCCGTAAAAGCCAAAACAAACATAAGAGGCTCCCATAATGAATTATAAAAACTATTTAAGAAAATAAACAAACCTTAACAGCAGGAAGCCTTATTGACAATAAGGTCCTACTATGTTTTAAAAGGACTCTTCAACAGCAGTTTCTTTAATAGCTGCAACATTTTATGCCTTAGCCCTCTCCCCATTTTCTAGCATGCTATCAAAGCCACTTTTTATTACTGCTAGATGAAACATTGAAGCAGTCAGGGGGGAAAAGGAGGAGGGGAGCATGAAGAATAAAAATCATAGTGAGCTAATAGGAAGGAGAAGTTGTTTTCCTTTTTAACAGATCTTTCTTTGAGCCAAACCTATGGCATGTCTTGCACGCAACTGCTTGGAAAACCTGGAAATGGTTATGCATGAAGGGGCTGTCAGCATTTGCTGCTAACATCGCACAGAAATCATTCTGCATTTTAGCTGAAATTGATTTAAAGCTGCTTGAGCATCCTCACGATTCCAATTAGTACCATGGTTTTTGCCTTTGGTGTCCTTCAAATATTCATGGATGCCTCCTTTTCCTGCCTTTTCCCATTTGCCCTCCTGCCTTGCTATCTTAAGCCTATTACTACTGTGTTTTTAATGTTAAGCCGCCTGTTTGTGCTGCTAGTAGCACCAGACTTTCAAATAGGATTTTTTTTTCTTTTTTTCTTTCTTCAGACTGCATGAATAATCATAGAACTGCAGCATAGTAATGTTTCTCTCTGTTAGACTTGGCTGTTAGATGTCACGCAAAGACGGATTAAAATTCATTGGACCCAAACGGAGAAAAACTTTGGATCTCCCCTAGAGAAGCATCTCTTGCATCCCCCCAGAAGAGATTGCTTTGCTTTGCTTTGCTTTGTTGTCCTCTCCTTCACAGCAGGAATCTTGGGAATCTTGAATTTGTCTATTGGGGTAAAGTTCAGCAACAGCAAGGCAAGGAAAAAAAGCAAAAACAAAACGAAACCCAAGCAGCTGCAAATTCATTTTCAGCTTCTGGAATTAAGCACGGCAATGATCTATTTTTCCTCAGTTTGCCTGATTCTCACCACCCCCTGTGGGTTCCCCCAGGCTGCCGAAGAAGCCCGGGGAGCTTCCCCAGCCTTTGTTCTCCCTCCTTAATTGCAACTTGCAGGGAAACTGGGGAGTAAAGTGGGAAGAGAAAGTCTTTCTGACTTGAAAAATGAGGCAGGATTTTTGCACAAGGGAAATATGGGAAATGACTCCCTCTTTTTACAAAAGGAAGCAATAATTATAATATCATGAACAGTACTATGCAAGCCAGTGGGTTCTTGCAGTGCCCCCATAAATGCTGGATTAAAAGACAGGTATTTCAGGAACTAAGCAGGCCATTGACTTTAAAATTGGTTAGGCTTAGCTGAAGACATTCAAGCACGATCTCTTGCTGTCCAGGGCAAGTGCCCAAGGACCTGCACTCAGTATGTGTAGAATAATGCAGTTCAGGAAGAAATCCAATTACTGAGATAATTACCACCTTGGATGAGCGATACTGACCAAATTGAAAGCAAGAAACCACTGGAGGAAGCCCAAATTGCCCATTAGTCCCAAAAGTTCACTGTAGGAGATCCTCGTTGACAGCAAAAGGCCCAGGAGTAAATGTATACCTGCTTTGTCTATTAGGCACAATATATTATAGTTTAATGCCATGTAAATTCCTGTCACCCTTAAGAAAGGACAGCATAGCTTTGGTTGCTGATAGTTGTGGGAGATTGTAAAGACCCAATTGGGTTAACTGATTGAGTTAATTCAACTAAGCTAAATTTCAGGACAAAAGTGGTTCATTCTTACTTTGTTTTACAAGCTGGATGTGTTACCCCAGGTCTTCATAGGAAATGAAAATTACAGTTCAAAATATCTGTATTAATTTGTTTGTTTTTCCCTGGTAGTATCTGAAAAAACAAATCTTTTTGTATCATCTCCTGTCCTGGGGCCTGTGTTTTCCCTGCTTAAATTGGCATTGTGCTTGGAATGGAGGATAAAGCTGCAGCAGAAGCTGGTTTCATTTTGTTTGAGAGGGCTGTTCAGTTTCCTTCCCTTCTTCCCATCTAGGCTGCATTATCCATGTCCTAAAGCACTCGTGATTTTCCATAATTGTTTCGTGCATCTCTCTCAAAAAGAAAAAGGGAAGTAGGGGAAGCGAGAGGCAGGAGAAATGGAGCCAGAGCTGCATAAGGATTCCCACATACAGAGACTAGAATTTTCTGAAATTTTGCTTGATTTGTATCTGTCTTAATATGCCTCAAGAATAGAAATGCTTTATGGGTTGTTTAAAAGAAGAGGGTAAAGAATAGTATTGACTTGTACCTCATACGGCACACTGATTTCTTAGGGGCTGAAAGTTAATAAGGCATCTGATAATCTTAAAACATATCCATTTTTGAAATCAGCAACTTTTCTCTGCTGAGAATAGAAAATTGATTGAATTCCATAACCTAATCTTTCTGCTAACCGTTTCATAAGTTGTAATTGAAGGTGCGTGTGTATCCGGAGAGAGGAATTCCAGCAATCTTTTTGCAGTTAAATCATTCTTTATACTCAGAATTGCCCAAAAAGCCCCCCACATGTAACCATTTTCTGTTGCATAGGAACTGAAAATGGCAGTTACAATGAGCGGAGCCAACCAGAAGCAGGAAAATAAATAATGCATCAAATTCACTCTTAATGTATGTAGATCATATGCTGGTATTAATTACAAATAATTCTAATTAAGTAGCATACTCCTTCCAACTGTATTTCTTCCGGAGTGAAAACCCACTCTTTTTAGGGGAAAATCAGTAGCCTGCAGGGAGTAGTGACAAAGCAGATTTGTTCCTCTTCTGTCGAGTACATGGAAGCCACTGTATAATTTTCTGGTTGGTCAGTTTTCCGCAGCCTTCAGGGAGGAGCTGATGCTGGAGGCTGGATGAGAAGACTTTCTGACGTTAGGAACATCAAGTGGCATTCTTCTCCCTGAGCATCAGCACTATCAGATCAGAAACTTCCAACCTGTTAGATAGCTTGTATTGAGTTAAGAAATCCTGGGAACCAAGGCTGAGCTGAGGAAAGCTTCACAAACGCCAAGTCCAACAGGAGATTCTCTGTTGTGCTTCAAAGACTGTGGGTTTGCTCCATCCTGGCTTGATGGTGTTTGTCTGGTCTGAAAGCCCCTTGTGTAACATAGACCCTCGCTACCTCCCTGGGGCAGGTCTGTATTCGGCTAGGGAGCAGTTGGGTTTCCAGCCTGGCCATACGACCTCTGCGCTCTACTTGGTGCCGCGAACACCTGCCTTGCGCAGCGATTCCTCCTTCACCGGGGCTCCGGAAGGGCCCTGGGGACAAATCCGGCTCTCTTCAGTTCCAGAGCCCGGATTGGGGCTGCAGTGGGCCTTTTTCCCAGCATAAACATCCTGGTGAACAGATGAGTGTCGCGTTTCTGCCATCTGTAACCTTATGCTGATCATGGCTTGGGCCAAGTAGCTTTGTCTCTCTCCTCATTCTGTCTTAGCCTTATTTTCGAAGGTAAGGTAGAATTTGCCTCTCTGACAGGACTTCTACTGAAGTTACAGATAAAGGGTAGAAATTTCTAGGCAACGGGCTTAGTGAAGATGCAAAGTCCAAAGTACCACTTTCAGAGCAGTATTTTTAGGAAATAAAGTACTTTTTTCTATAGTATCCTAGGCTTATGCTCATACTTTAAGTCCTGCAACAGGCTTTGGGTTTGGCTCCCTGAATATGCCTGCCCCGCACAACCACTGCTCCCCTCTGTTGGACGCCCACAGTGACTTTATCATTTGTTATCTTCTGGCTTTGTAGGTGCCCTTCATTATAGGCAGGCGTAAAGGCTCAGTCCGTCGTGCAGTTGCCTTGTGTTTTGTGACTGTTTTTTCCTACTTCCAGTGGAACTATGGAAGTATTGAATAGGGAAAATGTCATTAGTAGAGAGAAGAGTCAGCATGTGTATGAAGTAAGACCCTGTATTTCACTTTCTTTCGAGAAATAAGATGAGGAGGAACTCCCTCATTGGTGCCTAGTTAAATAAGAATCTTTTTTCTTTTTTTCTTTCCTTTTTTTTTCTTCCAAGATATTACACATGCACAGGTATATTCCCACACAAACAAACAAAGCCCTCGAGTCCAGCTATTTTCTGTAAGGCTTAGATAGGAAGAAAGACTGATTTAGTATACTGTGTATTCAGTATTTGGGTAGCATCTGGTGGGTATGCTTCTGGAGCCAGTTTAAATATTTAGCTATATAGAGTCTTTGTGTATTATCACAGTTACTGCCTTCTAGATGGACTCTGCTACATGTTGAGTTACCTCTTACAGGAATAGCCCAACAAGAAAGCAAATGGGGAAGAAAGAGCTTGAGGAAAAATAGGAGGTGAAAAAGACACTTCTGTTTCATGTGCTGAAGAACTACTTCAGCAGTGGCAATATTGAGCTGCAATAACTGAATGTGTCTACTTGAGTAAACCAGATGACAGATTAGGATGAACTGCATAATGATATAAACATAGGAGGAGATATGTTAAAAAGAAAAAAAAATAGGGGGGAATCTTGCTTAACAAAGGAATTGGCTGTACAACATGTCTTTATTTCCAGCACCAAAAGGTCGGACCATTCCAACACAAGACTGGCAATTCAGATCGAAAAGGATGCAGGTATGGCCTGGGAGTTTGGGTATTTTTCTTGCTTTGGAAAACGCAGTGTATTCCCTCCTTTGAGGGTTTGCCTGGAAAGTTAGCGAGGCAGAGTGTTTAATTGTGCGAATGAAGCAGAGCATTTTAGATGTAACAGAGCCCCTGGTTAAGTTGTGTAAGTTGATAAGTAAATTCACTCTTCAGTTACGTGGAACTGATTAGATAGCCACTGGGCTGTGAATCTCGTGGTTAATGGTAAAAATTGTGCGTGTGTGGAGCACACAGCAGACACCCTTGCTGAGCTGCAAGGTCAGCCCTGGGGAGGCGAGCGTGCAGAGGAAAGAAGGTGATGCTGCCCCTACAACCAAGCAGTTTGGATTGACGTACCCGTCATCTTCCCTGGGGAGAAACCTTTCTGGCAAAGGCAGAAAGCAAGGGAAGGGAAATCAGGAAATTTGCAGGTGGAGTAAAAGAAAGAAGGGAAGCCAATGGGCTTCTCTTCCAGGTAATGACCCATGAAATGAGCTCTAATATGGCAATCTAAAACACCTTCCAGGACTGCACCAGGTAGTTCCTGAGGCTCAAAATGAGAGTGTTTTGTGACAAGCCAGTGGACATGGAGAGCAGGTGATAGCCAACTTGGTGCTGTTCATCACCTTTCCAGGAGAAACTGTTACCAACTGCTCATGCCAAATTCTGGTTCCAGTAAGAGAAGCCAAGATTTTATTTTTGTATTCCCTTAATGTTTGGCAGCTGTTTTTATTTTACCACCAAGGTGCCAGGGGCTTTCATTGTGGAGGTAGAAGCCTACATTGTAATTAATGTTGTTACATTGCATTTTTATCCTTCCTTTTTGGAAGGATAAATCAAATTGGCATCACAAAAAAAATACACCTTTAGCAGAAAAGACTATAATGCCATATGTCCAAGATGTCAAAAGAGATATGATCAATTCAAGTCATATATTTCATTATTCATCATTCTAAGGCAGGGAATTCAGTGTTTCACAAATTCATTCTGTATTTGGATAGCAATAATTCTTACCATATTATATATGCCAGTGATTATTTAATTGCGTTTTAAAATCTACTGCTAAAACAAAACATTTTGTGTGTAAGTGCTTAAAAGCTTCCTTTTCTAACTAATTTAAATTTTCACCCAATATACCCCAAAAGTTGAGTGTGTCTGTATGTGTGTGCACGCCTGCATATGTGTACATGCCAGGGCTGGATGCACAGCGGCCACAGTGATGAGGGGCTGTGTGCTCAAGTGCCTCCCCCTGTTCTTGTGTAGTGGAGTGTTTTGTAGGAGCAACTGTGGGAAGAGACTTCATGCAGGAGTAAAGAAGAACATAAGACTCTATTCAGAATGGCTTAGTTTATAATAAATGTAATTTTTCACAAATATGTGCTGCTCTGGTTGTAGGAAATGATGATAATAATCTCAACTCCATTTTTTATGAGCATTTGACAAGATCTCTGCAGGAATCTCTTTGTGGAGATTTGATACTGGGCCGCTGGGGAAACTACAACACAGGAGACTGTTTTATACTGACATCGGATTATTTAAATGCCTTTGTGCACTTGATCGAAATTGGAAATGGCCTTGTCACCTTTCAGCTCAGAGGGCTGGAATTTCGAGGTAAGGATCTGCATCCTGGATGATTTTAACAACAGAAAAGCAACCACAAATTGCCTGGCTTCCTTAACCTATCACAACTCTTTAGTGGGGCATAGAGTTTAAAGACCTCTTTCTCTATATCTCTGTGGGTATCTGTTTGTCTAAAAACTCTGTATATCTTTATATGAATATTTGAATGACGGTGCTGTGAAACCCTAATGTTTAGAAATTAGTACTCATGTTCTTATCATAAGACTTTCAGAAAGAAAGATGAGATTGTTTTCTTGGTTCACAGGTCTTATAGTCATTTTTTTCCGGATTTTTTCTTTTAATAAAATGAAGACTGAAATTCTTCTGAAAATTGTTCAACCTTCAAAAACTTGCCTTGAAAAAAGCACCACGTATCATGAGACTGCCCATTGAAAATCCTGTGGATTAGATTATGCAAGATGCTACTGCTGAGTTTGGCAGCAGCAAAGAGAGACCTGAGATGTGTTTAAGTGTAGACAGTAGGCTACAATTAGGGCTTTGCTTGTGTCATACAGTGGAGTTGAAACCTGCTAGAAAGCATCACCCTGCTCACTCACTGTAAGGAGAGGGAAAACAAGGGGACACCCGATTCCTGGATGAGGGTTTCTTATTTCTTTTATTTAGGAAGGGCCGGCTCCTAGTAGAAGAGACCTACTCAGCATTTTCCTCTAATGGGACCTTCCTCTTTAAGGGAAGATGCTTGCATCCCTCTCCTAAGCTTTGGGGCATCTATAAGAGCGGTTGCTCCTAGGATCTCACATTTGGCCTTTCCCCTGTTGTTGTTAGGTAGGGAAAAAAATGGAAATAAAACTGCAAAGTTTTATAAACAGTTTTTAAATTCTCTGTGCTAGAGTACTGGCTAGCTGTGATTGTGGCTTGGGTTTGTAATCTTTCAAAGATCCCACTTTGAAATTGCAAATACTTGGAGCTTTGAAACCCTAGAACATCTTCTCACTCCATAGGACTGGACATCTAATGAGCAACATGCACAGGAATGTACAATTCAGGCAATTTAGCAGCAAGACTGAGTATGAGGAAGTAGGAGACAGGCCTGCTCTTCAAATGCACTTCGGTGTAAGAAGGTTTATAAACTTATTAAAAAAAAATGTGTATGTGGCTTCAAGTCTTGACTTCATGGCAGAGTTCTTGTAGGTTCACAAGGAAGTTGGGAATGTTTGATGCTCGATTCCCTTTTCTAAGGAAAGATATGCAGAAAACAGAGTAAATAGTTGAAAGCTGAATATATTGTGGTGCCTGGTGCAGTACCTATTCAGAACAGAGCCAAATTGTAAGAAAAAATGAGAGAAAATATTTGCCCCATAATATCTTGTTTGTGAAGATAATGACACATGTCTGGCTATGGGTTTTTTCAGTTTCAAAGGTATGTGTGCAGGATTATCTTCTCTCATACCTCCAAGGTAAGCAGTCGCGGTCTGCGGTAGAGATAGGTTAAGTATCTAATATTGATATTGGGGTGAAAATTTTAGCTAGATGTGGCATTTGCTGCACTAGCTTTCATACAAGGGCAGACAAATGCAGATTTGTGTTGTTCTCCAATAATGATTAAATACTGTACCGATTCAAATATTATTTTTATTTTTTAAGACCATGAGCCTTTCATTTGCAGTGCTTAGGCAGCTCACAGTTAGTGTTTTTTTAATGAAAACTCCACAAAGTCAAAAAATGGTTTATTCGTTTCTGCAAATCTGTAAATAGTAACTTCCAGGAGAGGTTTGTGTATGTTAAAACAGTGACAAATCTTGGAATTTTTTGACATTTTGTTTATTTTTGATGAGATTTTGGATGAACAGAACCACTATGTCCCAATATAATTACATAATATTATTTTTGCTAATCATCCCTTTTTTTGTTAAAGTAGTTCATTGCAGAATTTGAAAGAAACAGAAGAAAGAAATCTCATTGTCTTGCTTAAATTGGATGAGTTTCCCTTACAGCTGCCTCTTGCTGCTGGTCCCTCTCCATCATCACCATCCCTAGGCAACTCAGAAAAAATAAATGTAGGAAATACATATGAAAATTATGAGAGGATGCTCAAACCTTACCTAGTTAAATAAAAAGGGACTAACAGGCAGACCTAATGGGATGAAGGCAGCGGTTTGGAAAAACTCAGCTTGGTGCTGAGCCAGGGTTTTCCATTACCAGATGGGTGCACTTTTATATATATATCTGAGAATAAAGCTTAAAACTTGTGTCGCCTGTCAAGACACCTCTGTATTATGTAAAATCACAGTTTATTTAAACAAATGGGGACTGAAAAATGAGCTTTCCATGCTGGTTGCCTATGAAAACTGAACTGCAAGAACACCTTGTAGTTTATAAAGTCAAGTGACAGTTGTTAATAGCACCGAGTTTAAAGTTTTCCATGAAACCTCATTTCCTCTGATTCGTGCATCTGCCTTAGATTCCTGATTTTAAATTTCTGGTCATATATGCCTTTTTTTACATGGTACCTTGATTTAATTTGTGACCTAGAATGGTTTCCTACAAAAAAGAAATAAAATAAAATAAAGCTAGAGGATGAACTTGAAATCTGAAATTTCTGAGTTTTGCCTACTGGACTCCTAGCTTAATTTCAAAAATACAATTTTAATTGCAGGCCCTAAAAAATCAGCAGTTCTTTAAGGAGTCTGTTTGCTTGGGAAATGAGTCAATCATAACAGAATTCTCTATGTTTGTGACTGACTTTTTGTTTATGAATAAACCGCTCTGAATTTTGCTGTGAATGTTTGTGACCGCTGTAGCTGAAAAATAGGGCTGGTGATTCTGCCATAACACTGCCTAAAGCAAAGGTCAGAGAGTCTCCTGAATTGAAGTTTACTGGGGAGAGGTGACATTGCTTCCCCTATCTGCAGTCTCAGCTAATAAAGAGTTGGCGTTAGATCTGACTTTGATCCAGATTCCTTTCTAACTGCAGTTAATAGATGCACTGGGCCCTACTTTTAACTGAAAAAGATGTTTGTAGCCAGGGAAGGAATACATTGCATGCTCTGGAAGAAGCAGGCTAAGCGTGCTGCCTGAACAGGCTCTTCACTCTCAGAGTGGGGAGCTCCAGCGAGAGGATAACCCTGAGGTGCCCACAGACTGCTGGGGGCAGTCAGTCCCTTTGGGAACTTAGCTATATGCAGTGTTAAACTGCGTGCCAGAAGAAATATGTTTAATTTGAAGGGAAGAGACAGGGGAAAACCCATAATCAGGGAAAGGCTAAAAAGAATATCAAAATACATAGGTCCTGTGAGTTTCCTGTCCAGCAAGGAAGAGTTTGCATATTTTCCTGTTTAGTCTGTGCCTCAACAAAGTGTCTTTTGGAGAATATCCAGTTAGGCACAGCCTGTGCGGAAATCATTTATGGATGGTGATACTGATGTCTCGAGGTGCGGTTACTCGCTCCCCATGTTCTTCAATCATATAATTAGCATCAAAATCTCTGCTGTGATTTTTGTTACTGAGTGTTGCACGTACGATATTCATGCTCCACTTGGGACGTCATTAGATGAATCGAGGAGAGGAGCACAGAGCAGACACAGATGCGACTGTACACAGTGGAAGGCAGCTGTGATGCGATCGCCCATGGGGCTTTCTCTGTATTAGCTAGTTTATTTCCCATGCAAAATGGTGTATGAACTCAGCCAGTCTGAAGTATACACTCCAGGAGCAGTAATCATCTCTAAGAAATAAGAATAGATGTCTAAGAATAAGAATTTCTGCAGTGTACGTACACATCGTAAAATTTTATTGCAGTAGTGCATTACCACTATAAGGAATGTTTATTGCTGTTTGATTGCTCTGTGACACTAGCAAGAATCATTCTTTTAAAAAAGTGGTTACAACTTTGGCTTTCTGCTTCCAACGATCACTTCATGCTGTTGGAAAACAGAAGTGCCCATCTACATGTCATTTCTGAGAGAGACCGCAGCTGAATACATTCTATGTATGCAGCAAACTGTCAAAAAGCTCTTGGCAAATTAAAAGCAGTTCAGAGAAAAGCAGCCATTTTAAAGCACATCCCTTCTGAGAGAAGGTTAAAAGAACTGAATGTGCATTGGTTGAGTGGGAAAGAGCAAAGGCTGAGAGAGGAAGCTTAAAAAATAGACACACATGAACAGAAAGGTTGCAGAGGGATTTAAACTGGAAAGAATGGCATAAAACAGGAAAGAGGATACTTCGAGTTGAATGTGGGAAATCTGAAATGGTGGAACCTTTTAGGTGTAAAGTAGTGGAAGCCTTCTGTGAATTTCAAATACCTTCAAATAGACAGTTTCTGTAATGTAGGTTAGAAAAAGTATTTGTTGTCTTTTTTTCCCTTTCCTCCCTTACCCAATTTTATATGTCTAAATGGGAGTATTGTAGAAGATTTCTGGAATGAAAGAAAATGTTAGATGCCTAGCAGCCCTTTTATTGAGAAAAGGCCTTCTTCAAAAGCCATGTTGCATTTTACATGGCATCTCAGGGTGTGGGATTCCCAAGGATTTCTTAGGTGAAAGTTTAATAGCCAAAGTCCTTAGGGAATCTTCTTTCACAATGGGTCCATAATGTGTCTGTGCAGACAAAAAAGAGGAAAGATTTTTGAGAAGAGATGGTGTCTCCTGCAAGACCAATTGGCCTAATTAGAAAAAAAGCAGAATATTTTTGGGCGTGAAAACACCCAAAGTAGTCAAAAAAAACAAACCACAGTTCTGTAACTAGTAGGTTTAATGTTTGAGATATCAATAATATTTTGAGTTCTGTTTTCAAGTTGTTTCAAGTTGTTGAGGCTATTATAGCCTGTAATAGCCTATAATACTTTATCCCAATTCCACGTGGAAAAGAGCAGAAAGTGCTTCCTCTGGTTGGTACCTTGCTACCTGTTACTCTGCCCTCCTAAGTAGGAAAGAAACAAGTCAGGTGAGGAGGAGCCTTATCTATCTGAATTTGGAATGCTCAGTTTTGCAGAAGAGTTTGGTGGATCTGAGATATTTTCAGAGTATAACACATTTATTTATAAAGTGTTTGCATTTACAAAAAAAAATGATATACAAACAGGCACTTTTGAGGGGCCCCTTGTGAAGAGACTGGTGCATAGCCTATAAAAGGAGATAGTATCTCGAGTCTCACTACATCTTCACAGCTCCAGGTATCCACAGGCAGCACTATCTTGCAGATTTTTACCTACTTAAACACCCTAGTCCAAAGCTGGTAATTGGGGTCATGTATTTTGGAGCTTGAAACGCCCAGTATGGGAGAGTGGTTTATGATGTGTGCATGATCAGTGCATACTAAGAGCCCTTTCTAAGCACATACGTGCCCTAACTGCTTATGCCAGCAGGCTGGAGTGCCTAAACCATTCTTACCTTCAACCATAATGATATATCTCCATTCCCTCTGTGTTGTTAAGGTCAAATGTTTTATGAAAATTAAAACTGCTCTGGAAGTGTGTTGTTTTGTCACAGAATTTTATGTCTGGCCCTTGAGAACTGAACAATGTTTTTCCTGCCACTCACTGAGTTTCCAAAATTCAGTTCAGAAGTATACTTTGATTTCAGCCATTAATTTCAGAAGCCTGTGTAGTCATTAAGTTAGGTGTATTTTATGTCTCCTCTTGAAGTGAGATTATGGTGTTCAGTTTCAATTTTCTGATTTCCATTTAGGTCAGATCATTCTGGCAGAGTACCAGCGAGTCCTCACATCCTGATGCGTCAGGAAAATGGAGAGAGGTCTGAGCTCTCACACTGGTTTTCTCCTGAGCTTCCATCGACTGACCTTGCTTTGTGAGCTGGCACAAGTTTTGCATTGATAGGTTTTTGACAACCATCCAGTATTAGATATCTTAGAAACGGATCAGTCTTCTCTGTGCTAGCGAAGCTCACAGTGAATGACTAATGCTGAATAAAGTGGGGAGCTTATTTTCTTTCTAGTGCAGAAAGAAATGTAAAAAGAATGCTTTTTCTTTAGATGTTAAAATCACTGATTACCAGTGAAATCATCATCCTGCTTTTTAATATTTACTGGCATTATACTTAATCGTATTGTGTAACTCAAGTGTACATATACTGCTCCCCTATTGTTTGTTTTTTTATGAATAATTGTCTTAAGCTTGTTAATTTGTGGGAAAGTAGTATAAAAATTGACATTTTAGTCATAGGTTTACAGCATATAAACAAAACTGCAGGGTTATCATTCTGTAAAATATGTACACAAATGCTTAACCTTATTCCCTACGACTTGTCCCTTTTGGCTTAATTTGTAAAACTGAGCAAATGTTTTTAGTCCTTGTGGTATTAGTGTCTAGAGTAACAAACCAAAAAGAAGATTGATGAAGGAATTTGTAACATGAAATTTCTGAGTAACATGAGAAGTTATGACATTCAAGTCCAGCTAGTGTATTGTGGCCTGGAGGGTGGCTCACTATGGTTCAGTTAAAGATGTGAGAAAATTACTGGCACTCTTTCTAGAATGCAAGAAATGGGAGGGAACTAACATGTACTTGAGCATCATACTTGAGCTCTCCGTCTTTGCAAACTTGAATCCTCTTATTAGGTTCTTCTGGAAATATTAATCCGCAGATGAGGACTGAAGGTACGAAATAAGGATTTCATTTTTTGACAGAACACTGGCCACTGCTCAGATCATTGGTGCCTTGACACTAAGCAGAGACACCACAAAGGATCTGCAGGCAGCCAAGAAACCAAATCCCCAGGGTGATAATAGTTGAGTCCATCAAGGAGCTTTTGTTAAGCAGACACGTTTGCCAGATGTTGACTGTGCACAGCTCTGATTTCATTCCTTAAAATAATTTTGCAAAATGACCACATGAGTTCCTTGGTTTGTTCCCAGAGCTTTTGTATTAATCTGGTGCTGGTTAGAATGTCTCTTACTCACCAGGTTCAATATTGATGGTGTATAACTGGAGTATAATTTCACTCTTAATTGTGAAAAATGTTGAATTAGGTGAGAATACAAATAATTGTTCTGGCTTCGTCAACTGTTTGTTATGCCTGTGATGACAGCTTACAGGTAGCTCTGCCCAAGGATCGCTTGAATTCGCTTATTACGTGCATTGCCATCTTCTTGGAGGGTTGTACTTGCCTTAAGGATAATTAATAATTACCACATTCTTAGAAACAATACAGATGTTGATATGGGTAATACAGAGAGTGCATAGAAGTTGGACAAGTGAAATGTATTTCAGTACAAAATCAAAAATGAATGTAAGAATAGGAATATGTAAACTGAGCAAATCCCTTCTTTAATTCCATTAGTTAAAAGGGCATAAGTGGCAGCTGTTTATCAGACTTGTGTTTTTCAACAAAAGGAACGGTATTCCACTTAAAAATATTTGTCGATACTAAATTTACTACCTGGAAAGAAGATTTATCTTCTCCCAAATTCAGTTTAATACTGTGAGATCTTTAACCTTTCAAATAACAAGCACAACAGCAGTAGCACCAGCACCAGCATGCAGTGGTTATTTTACAATTTTCAATATCCAGCCCTACGTAAGCTATGTACAAAGGAATATGCCTTTCCATGCTTCACTTTGAGTACAATGTCTTTTGACTTGGCTTCAGAAAGGCATCCACTGACCCAGAGTAGTTGCTGTTTTTTTTTTTTTTTTTTTTTGCTGTTGAGCAGTTAAGTGTTAATTCATGTAGAAATCTGAACAATATGAAGCAGAAGCAGTCCAGTTTGTGTTCAGTTCTAGTGGATATGTCAGCTTGATAGGTCATGTCTTGTATTTTGTGGGAGTCTTGAAGGGGAAAAAATATTTTTAGGTTACTCGAAAACATTTAATAATTTGTTATATTGTGTTTCGCTGCCGTCCAAGAAGGAATAGATGTCAGTCTGTGAACAACACTGCTTACACAGAGTAAACAGAAAACTGAGCAGAGAACAGTGGAATTGATATTTTTCCCCTACCTCTCAGGGCTACAATCCTTTTTATTCCCTCCAACATTTCCATCAGATGTTTTTTATTCTTCTTTCTTTTGTGTATTTTCTTGCTAGATACATTTTAGAAGGCATATAGAGAAGAAAGAACTTGATACTCAGTAGTTTAAAATATTTTTTGTTTTGTAATGGTTTTCTTAATGTGGGAAGGGAGTACTGTAAGTGCTACTTCTATCAGGAAGACTGAAGGGCCCTCAGTTTGTTATTACAGGGCTCTTAACTTGACCCATACAGTTGTGATTGACTGGGATAGTCCACCTAGGAGGCGGAGATTGTCCTGACACTCGGAAGAAAGGGCCTTCCAAGTGCTTCCTGTTCCATATTCTCTTCTGGGATGCTGGTATATTTTGGGTGGGACTGTTATTTTCCTTCTCAGTCTCCTGTTTAGATGATGACAGGTGCAGCCAAATTGTTCTCTCGTTTGCACTGACACAAATGATCACGTCTGTCGGTCCTGGCGGGAGGTTTTATAGATGTTAATTAATTTGTGTAACGTATAGCAATCAAATTCTCAGGAAGGGGAACTCAAAGGTGTTTTAAATTATATGCTATGTTTTTTTAAAAAAATACATTGACTGTAAAAGCACAGAATATCTGAGTGTTCCTCAGCATATTTCCTGGTGGGTAGAATTCAAGCTGCATGTCACACCTTCCCCCAAAACGACAGGCAAGTTGCACTGGGGATGCAAACACGGTTCCCTTTGTGAGGAAGCTGCTTGTGGGGGTGGTGTTTCTGTTGAGGAACATTAAAGGCGCAGAGGAGAGCCTGCTGGTAAATACTGTGACTTTGCTCTTATGTCAGCACTGCCCCCCTGCAAGCACCTGCCAGTGCCAGCTAAGGCTTCAGCCAGCCTCGTCCCCCGCTCGCCAGAAACAGCAGCGCTGGCTCTGGCAGCCTCCTCTCCCCTTGGGACCATTTAGATGCTGCCTGAGCCAGCTCTCTCATGGGATGAGACTGACCCATTGGCAGAAGGCCCACACAAGACATATGTGTGGCTTACTTCATAGTAAATAGCCCTGAAAGGAGGTTTTTGCAGAAATTCAGTGGCGGATAACTTTTGCAACAGTCCGTGGAGAGCAAGTTTTAAAGATATCTATGGATCATGCACACGCAAGCCATGTACTTTGAGAACTCTGCGGGGAGCTCATGGGTGTCCATGCTGGTTATGATTAGTAGGGCCCTAAATGGTTTTGACACTATATTCATACATTTTTAAATCCAGAAAGGCTGAGGTTGATCACCTAGTGTGCATAGTGCAGGCCAGAAGTACAGAGTCTGCAGAGCAGATATATTAGATCTGCCTCATAACTCCCTTTCAAGTTAACATTTCTTCTTCAGAAAGATTTACTCTATTTTGATCTAGTGCTCCTGTAACAGGCTAATTAGAAAGTTGTTCTGTCCTCTTGATATACTATTGCTATTGCTGTTCACTGGAAATGCTTGATCTGGAGTAGCTCTGGTTCCACTGGGGAAGAGAAGAACCAGTCGGATGTTATTTTTGGAATGAGTTTTCTAGGAAAAGTTGCTGAAACCCAGATTTTGTGAGTGCTCTCACGCACTGTAAATTCTTTGTTTGCATCCTGTATGTTATTTGAAAAAGCACACTGGGATTTAGAGCAATTGACTTAATATGCCTGACAGAGAGAAAATCTTTAGCGTAGCTTCCTGGTGAGTCTTTCCTTGGGCAGCAACTGTGGTCCATAGTGGAGCTCAACTCAGAATAGGATGCCTAGAATGTGAGAGTGGGCCCTTTTGGCTGTTATAGGTGATAGTAAATAAATAATGTACGGCTACAGCTCTTTATTTGCTGCTGCACACAGATCACTTGGCACATCTAATTTGTTGCTGCAGCTCCTTTTATTATATTTTTGCTAAGTGGTTGGAGGCTTCAGTCGTTCGTTTTAGCTTGGAAGGAGACCTTTGTTTCCTCCTCCCCCCATAACTGCAGCACGTTCTCTCTTTCTCACTGCCAAGGGACATATTGCCAGCAGAGAGAAGTGGAAGCTATAACAGAAGGAGATGAAGACAACGATGGCTGCTGCTGCTGCAAGCCTGGACACTTGCCTCACTTGTTATCATGTAATGCAGCCTTTAACCTCCGATGGCTGACATGGGAAATAACTCGGACCCAGTACATCCTGGAAGGATACAGCATCATTGATAACAACGCTGCAACGATGCTTCAAGTGTTTGACCTGCGGAGAATACTTATCAGATACTATATCAAGGTAAATTCTTTGGTAAAGTGGAACTCACTCCTGGGCAGCTTTGTCAAGAGGAAGGAATGCTAGCTTTCTAATAGAAGTGTCTTAAATAACTGTCTTTATATCCGTTCACTTGCACTATAGGCAGTCAGATTTACTTGAACTTAGACAGCGATAGTTAAGTCATATCTCCATTTGATTCTGACCACTCACACCTCCAGTTACTACAGAAAATTGCAGATTGGCTTAAGCAGACATCAAGAAGGTGAGTTAACATCCTGTATGTAACATCATAAGCACTCCTACAAAGCACAGCTTCACTGATGGTTTGTTGTTTGCGTCCTGACTTGACTTGAATAGTGTTTTGTCTGGCAAACAAGATCAACAAGCATAAAGATTTTGGGAACTCTCTGAAGAGCTGTTTCTCAAATATACTTTTTAGTAGTTCAGTCCCCCTTCCTACAAGCTGTTTTAGATATACATCATGACACATCTGAAGTTACTTCATACATCACTTCTGTAGCAACAGTGTTATTCAGGTCATACAGACCACACAGATGATCATTTGTCAAAACCGTCGAGCCTTACAGTGTAGGTTCATCTCCTGTTTAAACCCACTCCAGTCCAGCAAAGAAGAAATTGCTGTTCTTTATTGTCTTCTATTGAAGAAGCAAAACCCAAATTTATGCCATTGCTACTACCAATTCACAGAGCGACGACCAGCTCTAACTGAAGCAGTTTTTATGTAGGAAAAGGTCAAATTCTGTCCATCTTAGAGAGATCCATTGTAAATTGGACCTTTTATTGCAAATGAACAAACACAGCAGAAACAAGATTATTGCCTCACAAAGATGTTGTGATGGTTCAATCAGTTACTTTTGTAAAATGGCATTCCTGAAAAGATTTTGCATACAGTAACAGCTGAGACTTCGTAACCAGACTGGTTTGATAAATTAATTAGAAAAAACTGCAAGTGAGCATGCTGCTTTCATTTCTAAAGTGGGCATTGTGGGGGTAAATTAAAGATTTTTTTTTAAATGATGTCATATAAAAGTACATTGTTTAAGCTGAAATGAGTATTTTCCCATTACTTTAAAATTAAATCTGAACATAAACTAGTGCAATTTTATATAAGACTCAACTTTGATGATAAAGGAGACTGAAGAAAAATGCAGCCTAAGATGAGGGAAGAGAGGGCACATTCAGGAGATTGCTTCTTTAGAATGACAGTCCCAAAAGGGAAGTAAATGGAGATTTTTTTCCCCTTCTTCTCTTTAAGTTATTGGTTTCTTCCCTGAACAGGAGCTTTGATAGGATTTGGTGAAGTTCTTAGTGCAGCCTAGGAAGGTGAGAAGATTACATTGCATCAGATGAGCTTTCATCCTGTTACCTCACCTACTGCTAGAACTTATCTCTCGATAAACAATATCAGAAATAGAGGTGAGAATTCACTCCTTCCCCAATCTCCTTTCTGTTAGAGAACCCTGAGCTACAGAGACCACAGACACCTTCACTGTGAAGATCTTAAAGCCCCAACACCTTCCTTTTAATGGAGAAGGAAGGTATTGTAGAAAGAACTCTACTTAATGCAGTATTGAGGTCACATAAATCACGAACTCAGAAAACTCTTAGGTTTTAAGTTTCAACAGCACCTGCACTTCCATTTATACTGAGTGTTTGAAGCTTATTCTGTTCTAGTTTATTCCTTGTAGCTTACCATATTGTAAATATTTACCATACCATTTCTGAATTGCCATATAGCTAAGAGTATATTATGCACAAAACATATTCAGGAAGTGTTAGTAAAACCCCAATGCAATGAGGTAGTGGAAGTTTTAGCTACTCCTGTGTCTGATTGCAAGCCTGATTCTTTTTCCTGCTGAATCTGCTTCTATGTAAACACAGGCAAGAATAATACAAAAAGCAAACTATATTTTAATGATCAACAAGGAGAATGTGTGCTTTGCTTCAGTTCTCCTATGCTTTCTCAATAATTATCATATTTGTCTTTTAAACAATGAGTTGCACAGAACCTCTTGTGCTTAATATATGAATGTCATTTGCAGTTTCATTGGCAGCTTAGGATGCCTTTATTTCTTCTTAGAAAAAGATTTTTATTCTCCTCAAATAAAGTGGGTCAGCTCCTGTAGCCCTTCTGCATACATTTTGAAACCATTTCCTGCCCAGCTACTGTGAGATTTTTCCCTAGTGCCTCCTCCATCTCTTCTCAATGTATTCTTTAAACATCTTTTAGTATTCAAGACGTCTGCATTTACTGTGTGCTGTGTTTCCAGCTCCTATTGTTTCTGCCTGAATCTTTAAAAAAGAGTGTCTTGTTCTCCACAAGGGTCATTCCCAGTTGCTCTCTGTCTGTCTTGTCTATCCTCTGGAGTTTAATTTTCCTTTTGCTCATATATTTTTGTGTAATTGAAAGGATAAGCCATGGATGGCATCTGGGATTTTAAAAAGCACTGGTAGTGCTTCTGTCCTTTTTAAACTATCAGATTATCATGTTATATATTTATTTGCTTAATAATATTTCTGTTGTATGAAGTCACATCATCTTCAGCCATATTCACTGGCTGTTTGCTCTGGAATCTAGTTCCAAATCAGTATCCTTTAATACAACATCATAGTTATTAAACGTTATAATGGAACTTCCCACCTGCTGCCACTTTCCTTTGCAACATTGGAATATCTCCTTAAACTTGGTTCTCTTTTGAAAATACACTTTAAGTTTAATGCTGACAGTTTTGTTTGATTGTTATTTTTATGGTTAGAAGAGCTTGAGCTCAGAAACCCAGGCACAGACATGAGTCTTGCTGTTTTCTAATGTTTTGATATTTGATATAGAAAGAAAGCATCTTTCGTGCTTTGAAAACAGAGTCCGTTACTCCAGTTATCAGCTTCCTAGCCTTAAGTATCACAGATACTCCATCCTTCTTTAGTGACTTCTTTGACAAATAACTTCAAAAATATCATCAAAAATATGGTACTAGATGTGGTACTAAATGCAGAGAGAAAACAGCAGTTAAAAATCTTTTGTTCAGAGTTGTTTTGTACACACTGGTGTCTTCTTCCCCATTGAGTTAAATCATCATGGAAACAGTTTTGTTAGAGATTTGGGAAAGCTCTATCCCCAGAAAATAGGAAGACAATATAGATTTGTTTTTTTCTTTTTGTCAGTGTAATCATTGATGGTTATGTTTTTCAAAACGTGCCTGAACTTTAATCATCTTTGTTGTAGGTTCTAGAACTCCAATTATATTCTCCAGTTAACACATCTACGTGCTGGGCCACTCTGTTCTTATCATTTTCTAGTGGCTTGTATTTTCCTATTAGGCAGCAATGTTTTAAAAAGTAAGATTTTTCTTCTTTACCTGTTACATTTTATTTTATCTGTCTGATATTTAGATATTAACGATTTCTGTTGTTCTAACTGAACAGTCATATCAATCAATGATGCCAAGCAGCAAAAAACAGGAAAAATATGTGCCATTTTGGGTAGTTCATATTGTCTTATTTGATATGTTCTCTTATATTTAAATTAGTTTGTTTTAAGAAGAGTACAGTGACTAACACATGCACATTTTGTCAACAGAGTATAATATACTTTACAGCAAGTTCTCCCAAAATCCTTCACTGGATCAAAGATGAATCTATCCAAAAGATACTGCAGCCGTACGCAAAATGGCATTATATTGAACGTGACCTTGCAATGTTCAATATTAACATAGATGAAGATTATGTTCCCTGTCTCCAAGGAATAACAAGAGCTAGTTTCTGCAGTGTATACCTGGACTGGATACAATATTGTGCTGCAAAAAGGGCAGAGGTAAGCTTCTGATCTCTTATTAATTATATTTTTAATTCCTGGGACAGAAGTTAAGTAGTGGTGCATTGCTACACCTGCTCTGAATTAATACAAGAAATCTATTTTATTTAAGCTGGGAAGTGTAAAATAAATGGAAAGTGTGTGTTTTATACATGGGGAAAAAATATAGAGTTGCTTTCATGAGGATGTTTTGGACACAGAGCCATTTGAGCCCGCCTTCCAATATCATCTCTGGAAAGCACAAATATAATAAGTATTTGCAAAAGTGTTGCTGGAGCAGACTGTGTTTGGGAAATATCACCAGAGCAATCATTTCTTTAGCATTTGCCAATATTTGGGTGTACATGTATAACATTCACCAACGTCTGTGTACCTTTTCCAAATAACAAAGCTTGGGTATAGTCTTCAGCTCAAGGGAAGCACATAACAGACCATTGGTTAGCACAGGGCACCTCTTAAAGGCCATAATTCAGATGTGGGCTACAGCATGAAGCCGTGTGGCGGCAGTACCTTGCGGCTCCCGAAGGCCCAGGACGAGTTTACAGCTACACGTTTTTGGAGGGTTGAGCGACCGAGATTACCGGTGCTCGGGGATCAGCAGCGGGAATGTGCTCCCGTGTTCCCCTGGGGTGCTCTGCATAGCACGGCCGGAGAGGACAGCTGCAAAAAAGCAGATTCGTTGGTTCTGATTCTCTAATTATTGCTGACAATGGGAAGAAATGGCGAGTGTCTCCTCTCTGGCTGCCGTGTGCTGTTATTTGGGCGTTTTTCCCTCTGGATCACTGACTTAACATCCCACTTGCTGCCACAGGCCTTATTTGGAGTAACGTCACTGAATCTTAATCTTTCTTCTCTATTCGTGTTCCTTCTAATGTCTGTAAAACTGAATACCCTTCCACCACTTCCTCCGCATAACCTTTCTTTGATTTTGTTTTCACTGAGTTGTCTCCTGAGCCTTCAACACCATCTCGTGCTGCTGGGAAGGTTTTGTCTCTGTCCTTGCACATCTCCATGTCTCAGCTCCCAAGTGCTGACGCACAAAGAATTCCACCTTGCAGGGAAAATAACTGTAAAATGACACTTTTTCACTTGTTATGTGGCTGATGCTTTCAAATAGAATAATAGATTCACGGTTGCCCAAAGGACTTGAAACTCATCAAAATTACACTTGAAAGGACAGACCAATGCATACAGTAGTGCACATGTGTTGGCACATATTTATATTTTTTTACGTCATGTTCTTTTACCTCCATTTTTGCAATTCTTTAAAAAATAGATATTAATGTAGCAGAGAGGTAAAAAAAACTCACAGTACCCATAGCCCTGAAAATCAGCATGTTTTACTGAAGCAACTAAAATATGCATTATAATTGGCTTTAGTTTTTGGTTTTAGAATCAACGAGTTCGCTCATTGCATAAACTGAAATAATCATCTGCACACTCCTGAAGATTCACAAGCATGGGAAGTTGTTTCAGTTATGTTTTTTTTTTTTTTTTTTTAATTTCAGTTAAAAATGGCACTCTGGAGTTCGTGAGGGTAAATGTAAGGCCTTCATAGAATCACAGAATGCCTGAGGTTGGAGGGGACCTCTAGAGGTCATCTAGTCCAACCCCCCTGCACACGCAGGGCCACCTAGAGCACATGGCACAG
>JAWLRI010000436.1:4341029-4360014 GCA_034781795.1 Crypturellus tataupa | reverse complement strand
CCGGGGCGGCAGCGCGCAGCACACACGGAGCGGGACCCCGCAGCTGCAGCCCGCCGCGCCGCTCCGCCACCAGCACCCAGGTACTGCCCCTGCGCGCGTCCTGCCCCACCGCGTGCGTCCGCGTCCTGCCCCATGCGACGCGATGTGGGAAGGGGCCACGTGCGAGACAGAGAGCTGCCAGCGGGGTGCGCGGCAGCCCCTGTTGGGCCTCGGGATGGAAGCAGCAGGGCTGAAACCGTGCCAAAGCCTGGGATGTTTTCGAAGGACCCCAACTATTTGCTTGAGGAGTTGGCCTGGCTGTTGGTCAATGGGGAATAAACAAATACAAAATAACTCATTGAATCTATACTGCAGTTAGCAAACAGTTTGCAGTTGGCAGTTGGCAGCCTCTCTGTCAGTTAATATCTGAATCCTGTTCTTAGATTGCTGATCTAAAATGGCCTCAAATGTATTTACAAGAGAGAAGTACTGAACTTTATGTTGGAAATATACATTAAGCTTGCTAGTAAATGACTATTAGACTTATCACTAAGGAATTAGGACTAGTTGAAAGATAAGTGGCTTTACATTATGCCTCTGGTGTAACCGTTTTAAGCATCGAACTAGAGGGATATGGTACTTGTTTGTTTCCTGTTAGATCATTTTGACCTATCATTAAAAGTAACGGACAGGACTGGAGGAAACCTTGCCATGAATACAAATCACATTGTAAGAATAAAATGGCTTTCAAGGAATCCCCATGTGCATACTCGTAATTTGACACTGCAGTAATCAGAACCGCAAACTTAATTGTAAAATAATGAGCCTGAGCATCCTATACAATAATGCAAGTTAATTGTGAATTCCTTGAAAGAATGCATTGGTTGCCTAAAAAAAAAACACAGTCAAGAGAGAAGGTCACACTTAGTTAAGAAAAAGCAACCTGGCATGGAGATAAAATGAAGAAATGCACAACAAATGCAAGGAAGTGGAAAATGGCAAATGTAAATCAGCATTGCGGCCTGAGAGACATAGTAGAGAGAGAGAAAGGGAATGGAACAAGGAGAAAGGGAATTGAACAAGGAGAAAATTCCAGCTAGCAGCACTGGCGACAGCAAGACAAAGGGATTCGCTTGCTATTTGTTTTCTAAGAATATTAGAAACAGAAATCACAACAGTAGTCCTGATCCATCACTACATAAAAAAGGTAGAATTGTCAATTCTATCAAAGGCAGAAATGAGAAGGGATCACGTCTGTTTTGCATTTGGGGGAAAATCCAGAGGATAGAGGTTTAGCATCTGATGGTGAAATAGTTCTTTCCATCCTCACAGCTACAAGGAACATTAAAGAGCAGCTATCAAAGCTCTGTGCTTAAGTGAGCAAATCCAACTAACTCTCATTCAAGAATGTTTTTAAAAGAGCTGTTGAAAAAGCTCTGATCTTCTGTATCGGAACAGTAGGGCAGTACCAGAGGACTCAGAAAAACGCACACGACGCCAGGTTTTAAAGAGGGACTGAACAGGGGAACCTGGGTAACGTACACCGGCCAGTTTGGCGTTGGCTCGGGACTCTGGCCGAGCTCACATCCTAGTGCCTGAAGCTGGGAAGGATAGTGCTGATTTTGAAAGAGCTCGAAGAAGAGTCGTCAGATGATCAAAGCTCTAGAAAATACGTCCTGGGCACCAAAAGCTGAGCAGGATAGTTGGTTCTAATAGATCTAGATATAACTAAGGCAAGCAAATTTAATAGGAAATCAAATGCACACTAAGTGCACTTGAATGTGCACAAGAGCACATTACATTTTGATGGTAAATAACTAGTGAAACAAGTGGCTAAGGGTTTACATGGATTCTCCATGACCGGAAATGTTTGCTGCACTTCTTAAAAATAATAGCAGTAACTAATAATACCACATAGGAATTAATTCCAGGAAGCTCTACAGCCTGTGTTGTACAGCATGACAGACTAGATGATCACAGTCATCCCCTCTAGACTCATAAGGTATGAATCAACTGCATTTAATATTTTCATATTTCTTATTTCCTTTTGCAGTTAAAAAGTCATGTATAAAAATGAGACCAAAATCAGGAGCGTTGGAGATGTGTGGGGTTCACCCCCGAATTGTCCTTGCTTCGTGATGCAGTTAATGGAACAGGCTGTTTCCCAAGTGCTTTCAGGGCAGGTTATTTATTGTGGCTACGGGTGGTCTCCCGCGCGCTGCTGCAGCCCCTGCGTGTGGGAGGACCTCGGGAGACTCTTGGACAGCGGTCGGCTCGGCAGGTTAAATCGCGAGCAGATGTTTGGCCACGATAGCGCTTGAACAAACTAACACTCAGCCCCTCTGTACTTAATTCCAATCTGCTCTCTTTATTTCAAATGGAAACATATGAAAATAACCATCAGACCTCGAAACCAAAGCACTTAGCCAGAACCGCAGAGTGTGAAGCACCTGAATCCCTGGGAGCTGGAACTGCTGTCCTAAGGGATCTGCCTCGTACTGACCGCACTATGAAAGCAGAAATACTGCTATAGTATGGTAGGGTGGAAAGAGCCTGGTGTTTGCCAAACCAGTGAGATTCTGTTGCAGCAAAGAGGCTCCAGTGAGGGTAAGGACCAACCCTGCCATCTGGCTCTGTGCCAAGTTACCTAAATTTTCTTTGCTTCAGCATCTGCAAAATGGGGCTAATGATACCAGCCTCTGGCAAGCAGATGGGAGGATGTGAAGCAGTATGTTTCACTTACAGAATGTAAACAGTTTGGATACAAACTCCTACATTACTGGAATCCTCCTGGATTCAGCACGGAGTCACATTTCTGGAACGCAGTGTGAGATTTCTGTTGCTTACGCCTGCAAAACCTCACTGACTCACTGAGGGAATCGCAGCGTTTCCCTCCCTCCCTTCCATAATTCAGATATTGGGGAAAATGAACTAAAGAAACCCGCACCGACCACCTGGGAATGCCCAGCAGAACCCGTGCCCGCACTGATGGGCCTTGGCAGCTGCTTGTTTCTCGCAGGAAGCCGGTACGGCCTGACCGTGCGTGGGGCCGGGGCCGCCGGCCAGCTGCGTGGGTGCCCGGGCTCCCTGCAAGGCGCTCGCGGGTCCCTTCCCGCAGGGCCTGGCGGCTGCCTGGCCTCCTCCACGCTGAGTTACGTTTCACTTGGTACCTCTCTGTGTAAATAAGCTTAAGAAGGACCGAAACGTGTGCTCTGGGTGGCATAATGTGGTGACGTGAAGGTGTTCACGTGGGACCCACTTAGATTGCCTGAAGTAGGTGTGGGGTCTGTGTTACACTGTAACCATCTCCAACTTGAACTCCCAAGTGTAAAAAAACCCTCATGTGGCCTGAATTCTGTGGGGTACCCTTGACTGGTCTCAAATTCCAAATTCATATATGCGGGAATAACTCTCTTTAGTGTGACTTTAGCTCACACACTTTTATTTTCATAAACCAAGCCATTCAAAGAGGTTCAGTATCACCTAGGTGAGCAGTGCTGTCCCCAAGCAGCAGAGTTACAGAGCGCAGCGGTAATATGACTGTGCATTCAATAGGCAGCTCCGAATGTGCTCAGCAGGAGAGCTGCGAGCCTGGGCAGAGAGGTTTCCCTGGCTTCTCCTTTCATCCCTTTTATGACCCAGCGCAAAACCACTGGCTCTATCCTGACCATGGCCAGAACCAATGTAGTGGGGCGGGGAGGGGGTGGAAATAGGTTAACAGGTTAATAGGTTTAACAATTTCTAATTTCTGGAAACGCTGACAAAATATCACTTGGGTCTTGGCCAGATAATGACACGTATGCATAGGATAGGGTCAATAGCAGGGACTTCATCAGGCAGACACTTGGGAGCACTTACTTAAATATTTTAATTTCTCTTTAAAAGACAGGAGAAAACTGAGGAGCCAGTCTGTCCAGGCCCACAGTGCTTTGCACCAAAGGCCTCCCGTTTCAAGTCACTCCGGGCCAGTTGCAGAAAGCCGCCAGCCCTTCCTGCAGACATCGACATCCGCCCATGAGATCGCGCAGCGCCTTTCCAGCAGCCGCCTGTCCCTGCACAACTCGGAAACGTCCGTGTTTTCTCAGTCTCCTGCCGTTGCCGGCCAGCTGACCGTGCAGGAGCAAGCTGCAGCCCTGCTCAGGTCCAGCCTGGCCTCCTCCACCAGCTCCACGCTCAGCCTGCTCTTTGGCAAGAGAAGCTTCTCAAGCGCTCTGGTGATTTCTGGGCTCTCGGCTGCAGACGGCGGTAACACCAGCGACACGCAGTCGTCCAGCAGCGTCAACATTGCCATGGGGCCCTCGGCCAGAGCGGCGAGCCAGGCGGCTCGGGTGAGTACTGACCTGCAGCTCCCGGGCTCCTTGAGCATCTGCATCCCCGCTTCGTTTCTTCCTTCTCGCTGCTCAGAGAAGAGGACTCGCTCCTTTTCTGAAACACTGTCATCAGGCTCTGGTGCCTGTTCTGGATTGGGCCTCCTGCCTGGTCACCATTTGTGCGTACAAGAGAGAGAGGTGACAGACTGGCTGCTAAGCATGCGCCTGAGCTGGCAACGGGCAAAGTCCCTTGTCATTTTACTTAGATCAGGACATTACATTTCCAAATTGGTCATGAAGTTTCCAGATTTTATGCAGCCTTGCTGATGAGTACCACCCTCAGCAGACTAAATAATAGTCTTTCCTTTGCTTGCCTGTCCAAGGATTAATTTGTTGCACAAAGAAGGGCTCCCAATGAACAAGACACTTGTGTTCTCCCTTTCTAGCTCTCCCGTGTTTCTGAACTGTATATAACTAACCTAACTCATTCTCAAAAAAGTTGTCCAAACCTCAAGTGAGAAAAGCTCCTTAGCTTGTTCCCATTTTACTCTCAGCCCCCAAAGTGTCATGTACAGCAGAGTCCACTGAAGATGAGTTTTGCCACTAACTTCCAACAAAAGTTGAGTGGAAATTACTCATCTGGACCCAGCCCTGCTCTAAAGAAAGAGCATTAATGGCCCTTCTGCACATACTCATCAACACATGAGATGACATGGCCTTGTTGCAGCTCAGGAGCTAATCTGCAGGAATTCAGGCAGTCTGCAGGGCGGGGCAGGAGGGGTGGCCTTCACCTCACCACACTTTTAAGTCCCCTAACGCCGTGGCACGAGCTCTCGGTGCCATCTCTGTGCAGCCCAGAGAGGGCGCCTGGCTTCACCCTTCCAGGGGCCGGGAGGAAGGCGCCTGCTGCAGGACGGGCCTCTCTCTGCCACACTGTGCCAAGCTGCGGGGCTTAGACTGCACGGCCAAATTTAGAGGAAAGTACCTGATCAGAGCCTAGGTGCCTGCCCATGTGCTTCAGAGGGGTAGGAAAGAAGCATTATATTTAAGGTGGAGGCTTCTAGAAAGCTTATATGGAAAGGGGCTGCTTACGCTGGATAACACTGAACGTAACCTTTGCAGACTGGTAATTGTATTCATCTGTAATGAAAAGGTTTCTTTGCAGGCTGAACTGCAAGTCTGGTGTATGAAGTGAGCCCCAGAGCAACTTGGTCTAGCTTAAAAGACAGCCCTGCTTGGAGCAGAGCCCTGGAACTGACCTCCACAAGTCCTTTTCAATGCAAATTATGCCACAGCTCTCTGTACATGTGCATCCCTGGTATTATAGCTCTAGCTCCTGTGCACTTTTACACTAACTTCAACCAACTCCCTAACTCCCTGACTTTTTCTTTCAAGCAACTCCCCGAGCCCTGCGGAGCCAGTGACGCTGCAGCCGCCAGGCCCCGAAGAGCGGCGGGTGCCGCGGGCCGCCCCGTGGAGTGCAGGAGGGCCAGCCAGGAGGACATGGCCCTGGACGACACGGCCTCCCAGCAGAGCCTCTCCGAAGAGCAGTGAGGCAGCCCCGGAGCCAGCGCCACCTGCTCCGTAACGCTAAGGGAAGGGGGTTAGGGCAAAGAGCTGCAGGGGTGGTTAAGCCCTTTCAAATGTACCAAGCAACCTCCAAATCTTTATTTTTCTAATTTCTAATCCAGAATACTACACGTTCTCCAGCTAAAGGCCTTGGCACAGACAGGGTTGACAAATGTCCCAACAACAACAGTGCCACTTCATCTCAGGTCTTTGTAAATCCTAGAACAACGAATATAATTTATCTGACATTCCTTCCCCTGGAGAGGTGTTCACACTCTTGTCGTGGAACTTAGGAAAAAAAAAAAGCTTAAAAAAATAAGAAGAGGTGAATCAAGAGCGAAGGCAATGGGAAATATTAATACAACTCTGAGAAAAGCACACAAGAAATCTTTTCCCTGCCATAATTAAACAGCTAATTGCATGTGAAATAACTGGCATTTGATATAATGTATACCAAACAGCAACTCTGAACAAAAGCAATGGTTACGTAAAAGGCCAGTACAATACATACTGTAACAATAGAGTCAAATCTTTTTTCTTCAAAAGCAAATCTTTATTTTTCTTTGACATGTTATGCAGGTGATAATTCTGAGCCGCAGCTTAGCATCCCAGACCGATAACTGCATGCAGCCCTACGGAGACCCTGCGCGGCAGAACCACGCTGGGCCGGGCAGCAAAGGTCGAGCCCGAGAACAGCGAGCGGCCCGCGTGCGGAGAGCCTTCCCAAAGCCCAGGGTGCCCCGCCCCAACGGCTGCTCTTACCTCTCATCTCGCGCTGGGGTTTGGTTTGCAGCCGTGTTTCTCCGACTCTGTGCAGCTGCCCCCTTGGGAGCAGCAAAGGGCCCAGGGGAATCCTCCCCCAGGACACAGGAGTGGGAAGCAGGCTCCAATTCCCATCTGCAAGTGTTTGCATGGGAAAGGGAACAGCTACTGACCTGGAGCTGTGCAACACAGCTCCATGTCCACAAACATGTGTAACTGGCAATTGCAGAGCCTTCCCATTTCCCTCCCGCAGAGGCACGGAGATGCTGCCAACTGAAGAGTTGCAGGAGAGGTAGCAAAAAGGGAGGTCACACGTTCACAGAGTTTGAGAAACACTGACTTACAGCACGACCATTTCAGAGGGCAAAAGGCTGCACAACCAGTCTGTACTGTACTACAGTATACACATGCACACATACATCCATGTGCATTCTCCTCTTTTTTTTTAAATTAAAAAAGTTTGCAGCTATCAGTGTCTTGCTCTTCCTCTTTACCCACCATAGCTGGTTACTAATCCTCCCCCAGATGATCTGCAGCCAGGCTGGCTTGTGCCAGTTACTGAGGATTTACCACGAGGTGCTGTAGCAAAGTCTCATTACCTTTAGACAAAGCACTGTTGCCTTCTCAGCTTCCTGCTGCACCACACAATATTGTAAGTAGAACTAAATAACTTCTAGTGAAAATAAAGTGATCCAAGAATGTTTTGTGTGGCAGCAGTTTCTGGGTGTTCTTTTTTTTTATTATTTTGAATCACTTGCTTTATACTTTATGGAATTGAGAAACTTACTGCTCTTCTGTCATTTCAACGTGTGGTGAATTCTTTATTTCTAAAGCTGTGCATGAGCCAGGCAAAACCCTGTTCAGGTTCACAAAGGCAAAAGCAGAGCATTAACGCACAGCCTCAGAGACGTGCGGGATGCATCAGTGGGGCCTGGACATGGCCAGTGCTGCCTCCTGCACCAGGTGCGCTGTTAGAGGGAACCTGAAGTCCCTTCTGGCCGGTGCCCCCTCTCGGCCTTGGCCTCGGGGGCATCAGCTGGAGAGCAGACGGGCTCTCCTGCCCGCGGGGCTCCCGCTGCGGTACCGCTGGTCAGGCCTGGCGCTGCGCTCCGCCTGGGTTATCGGCGCCAGTTTGTCTCCCTACGCACTGCCCCTATGGGTGCCAGGGAGGCAGGGAAGCGCAGAACTTGCTTATAAAATTCATCCCAGGCTATTTCCATCCTTCAGGTACGCTGAACTCTTCCATATTAAGGTACCTCCACTTAGGTCTCTAGTGTTCAAATCTCTAATTTAAATTTATTTCCATCAAAATTAATTAACTTGGACCCCCATCCCACCTAATGAATCCAATTCGGGCAATGTAAACAGATGAGGGAACGGCCGCCCAGCCCCCTCCTCTGGCCAACTGCCCCCAGCCCAGCAAAGAGGCTCTCAAGGAGGCCCCGGAGCCCCATTCCTGCCCCGCGGGGCGCAGCCGCCTCGCACGTCCTGGCTGCGCTCTGGCCACCAGGCTGAGGAGCACGGGCAGGAAACGCCAGCCTGCCGCTACCGCGCGATTCCACCAACCGTCCGGCCGCGCCGAGACCGGGCTGCTTCTGCCTCTCCTCCCAGGGCGTGCGGCTCGCTCTGCTGGGCTTTGAAGCTGCTGCTGAAGCGCGCTGCGTTGCAAAGACTGACCACCGATAGCATCAAATACAACACACGCACAAACACACAAAACCCCACCAGCCCATGTGAGAGAATACACCTGCTCTCAACTGCTGTATTTCTTTGTAATTTTGGGAGTGTTTGCAAGACTACTGCTACTTTATGTGTTTTAAAATATGGGCCGAGCTTATAGAATAGACAAACATGATGGCTAGAAATTCTAAAACCTGGAATGAGTCAGTGGTTGTGTTGAGTAAACGTAGTTTGTGATTAGAACAAAACCTTCCCCGCATCAGGTAACTAACCACCACCCTGTCAGAACTGAAGCAAGGCTGGATCCCACTTGCTCTGTAGTCATAGGAAATGCATGCGAGTCCCCAGCACATATAGAGTTTACAAAAGGGTAGTTCTGTAAACTACAGGCACCAAAGCAAGCAGCCAGCTCCATGTACGTTCAGCCAGTTCAGCACCTTTTTGTTTCTGAAGCCTGAAATCAGTGATATTCCCATCCTGGAGCAGGCTCCAATCATCCTTTGAGAAAACAGAGTTCTGAACCCCCGAGAGCAGTCAATACATGGGGGATTTTTTTTCCCCGCCAAAAAAGGTCAGCAAAGAGGAGGCCCTATCTGGCCCCAGCTTGTATCACCCCGAGAAAAGAAACACTGCGAGGGGGTTTATGCCCCCTGGTTGGCTCGGGGCAGACCTCACAACCCCAGAGCACTGGGGAGCACCTACCACACAGCAGGCTGCAGCACGGGTATGAGGCGGCCGCGGTACAAGCAGCAGACACGCAGTCCTTCAGCCTTCACGTGAAACGCAGGATAGCTGCCCCCCTCCCAATTTGTTTTCCAAGCCCCCCTTTTTTTTCCCCCACTAACTGACTGTTGTTCACATCCCTCTGTAAAAGCCAGGTGCTCAGCTTAAGGGTGAACTTAACTTCTTAAGGGTGAAACGTGGCCAGATGTGGGCAGCAGATTTCAGCACTCGTTACCGAAGCCCTCGCCAGGCTGCTCCCTGCTGCGGGTTTGCTGGCCGGCCCCAGGCTGCCCTCCAGCCCAGCCGCCTCCTACCTCAGCGCTGCAAGCAGGGGCAGCAGCTTTTACTCAGGTCGTTTCTGTTCCTCCCGAGGGGCAAACGCTGGAGGTCCTGCTGGCCCCTCTGTTTTGAGGTGTCTTCCAAACCTATTATATGCAAAGAAAAAAAAGCCTCACTTTTTTTTCATCCTGTAAAACAGAGAACCTTAACATCACATTGAAAACAAACATTAGCAAAGGACTTGTCACTGAGATTCTCTTTCCCTTGCCAAGACTGCCAGATATTCTCTATACCTACAACATTCTGAAACCATCCAATTCTTCATGAAGTCCTTGCAACGTCATTCACAGTTTTTTTATTAAAGAAAAAAGAACAGAATAAAACAATAAACAGCATCTGCATTTGGCTCCTGCCCACCCACGGATGGCTCCTCTCTGGCTGGGAAGTTAAATTCAAGATTAGCTGAATTCCACACAGCTCATTTTAGAAGATTAGAATTACCAGTGAATTCTCCAGCATGTAATAATCATCTCCTCATCAATACATATTTCTTAGCTACACAATTTGTGCCATTTTTAGATTCCTCTCTGGATTGGGAGCTGGCATTTAATTACAGTATTTCACTGGTGCTTGCACATCCTTAAATCTGCAAGACAGACAAACCCACTACTTATAATTAGCGATGCAGTAGGTCCAGTGTTAGGCGTTCGCCTCTCATTCAGCCTTCTCATAGTTTCACAAGTCCAAAGCGGGCTAATGCATGCTAAATAATGCAGGCCCTGTTTATGCCACGCTGTGCACAATTTTACATTGGAATTACAACCTCCTTGCCAAAAACATCCTTGATTTTCAGCCTTGGAGAGAATAATTGGTACCTCATATTCTCCCCTTTTTTGCCCCAATTAAAGCCTGCAGGTGCACTAATGTTGTCATCTGGATTCTTGCTGGTGCATCGGAGGTTATTTTCCCTGAGCATGTGCTATTAGCAATATTAGCCCATCAGGGGAACGGCGAGCACGCTGTTTGCTCTTATGGCTTTCCAAATATTCTACTAGCGCAGGACCAGACAATAAGTTTCTCCCTTTAAAGTACACACAGCATGTCATAAAAACTAAGCGGTGTTGGAAATGCTGCGTTCTCTCTCCCTCACTAGATGCTGATGTGAAACAGGCGAGTCATTACTTTGGTACTGACTTGGATTTAAAGGCCAGAAGCAATTGTTAAGGTCATCCAGGATCTCCTGCCTAACACAGGCCAAAAAACTGCCCTCTGTTTCTCCTAAAAACATTCTTTAGCATAGAGGGAAGATGAGAGGCTTTTGAGCTTGGCAGAGATGGCAGCAAGTGAGATCCACTGGTATCAGTTAAAAATTTTGAAAGGGCTGATGATTCATTCTGAATTCAAGTGAATGAGAAACCCACCTCCACTTTGGTAATTTGCTCTAGTGACTAGTTACCCTCCTTCTAAAAGGCCCTCCTTGTACTGTGAGCACCGCCAGCACACTATGCAGAACCGCCCCAAGCTTCTTGCTGTGAAACATTTTTCTCAGCAGGTAAATCATTTGAGCAGTCTATTATATTTCAGGACAATATTAGGCACCATGGCATTAAACATGAGGCAACAGATACACTCTTATGAGGAACACATACAACAAAGTGATGCAACTAACCTTTCTGTGTGAACCGGAATCCGGAAAGCTGAGCTTCAGCACCACTTCTCAGAGAGACGTCTCTGCAGCCGGGCGAGCTGGGGCTGCGCATGCAAACTGCTCCTTGCAGTTGGCGTGCACATGAAGCACACCCCACGCGAACAGACACCCCACGGACAACTGCGAAAAGCTGACCACAAATCCCATGACCATGAACTGAGCTACACAAATCTGCTGTTAGCACAGCACACAGTGAGAAGGTGCCCAAGTGGTTAAGGCTGATGGCAGAACCCTACAAAACCGACTCCGCTCTCGGCACCCAGGTGCCACCATTCAGTGCGGGCCACCCTGCCGCCCTCGCCAGACACAACCGCCCCAAAGCGGGAGCAAGCGGGGAATGGGAGGGCAGGCATTGCACTGACGCCTGCTCCTCCTCCCACACGGGCTGCAGTCCTCAGCACCAACCCGGCACAGTCACAATCCTGCGGCTCCCCTTGCAGCCAGGCAGCTGCAGAAGGAGTCAAGGGATTAACTAACCAGGGCTTTAGGGACACGCTTGTCCCAAGAACAGCTCCAGGGACTGCAGGCTCCCAAAGGAGAGGAGCCCAGGGTGCAGCTCCCAGATCCCGAACACGCCGCAGTTTAACCCCGGAGCCCAGGCAGGGGTGGGCAGTGTGGTGCTGGCACGGGGTTTCTGGGAATAGGACCCCAGGGCTCGGACACCTGGGGAGAGACGAGAGCCTTGTCCTGCAGATGGGGAAGGACGAGGAAGTGCCAGCGCACCCCACCTCCTCCCCAGGCACCTGTGAAAACGCCTGTTCCCTTGCAGCCCCATGGAACTTATGATGTCCCTTTCCACAGAAATAAATAAATAAATGCATCTTTGGAAATGCCTTTAAATACCATGCTCATTGTAATAGTTGTTGAACTGAACAGGCGAAAAAATAAATCAGAAAACATTGAATTCTTAACATCTTTTTACAGACAGAGACAACTATAAATCATACAATGAACAAGTGTGCACCTGGGAGGGAATTCTATTTTCACAACATGCAAAACTGATTAAGTGGTAGCACTTTTCCTGAACACACTTGCAACCCTCCAAGGGAAACACACTGTCTCACACTCTCAAACACTTCTCACTTCATCAGTAACCATGAAGCATGCACAGAACTGAAGGAGAAGTCAAAAAAGTATCAATAATCCATAATGGGCTGTAAAATCTACATAAGCAAATGCAAAATTAAGTCTACTCTCATCTACTAAATTTTGCATGAAAAAACATATGACATGATTCAAATATGCTTCATGAACCCTAGTAAAGATAAATAAAAAAAAATCTCCCCCACAAATGTAAAGGGGATGAGAAGCAAGAGTTGTCATCAGAAACCTCAAAACAAACACGCCACCACAACTGTTTCATCAATTACTGTCTGGTCTACTTAAGAGGAGGGTAGTAATGGATGGGTACTTTCCATTCTTTAGTAGAACTCTTATCCATTCCACCTGGGATTTCAGCAAGTTTGCTGGCAGTTTGGGCACCCCTTCTCACGCTGCGGTGGGGAGGGGGTGCCAGGATGCCAGGCTGCGGCCCCAGCTGAACAGCGCTCGCCCGTGCTCCCGAGCACGCCGGAGCGGCTGTGGACAGAGCCCACGCGCTCCTGGGCATGATGCTCTTCCATTAGCGCAGCACTAAGCCACAGCTCCTCGGCGCACGTCACCGCGTGGAGCTTGAGCCACGTCAAAGCGCTCGCTAGACTGGGTCGCCTGTGTTACACCTTCAAGGACTGAAATCTCTATCAGACACAGCCCCAAGGTGTCTTGACAGTTAACTGCTTTCACATGGTGTAACTACCATTTAACTTTCAAATATGTGTATCAGAATTTAATGCTGACTACAGGTCTGTTCGGTTTTTTGATAGGTTTGTGGATCGAGTAAACAGGAATCCTACTACTACATTTCAAAGTATTACCAGCTCTACCTTGCTTGCCCTGGAGGCTCCAATAAACCCTCCAGTGGCTTACAAAGGAAGGACAGACTCTAAAGGATCTGCAAAATGTTGTAGTATTTTATAAAAATAAAAGCTTGATGTTTGCTTGCAGGGAAGAGAAGGATCTTCATTTTCTGCAGGATTCCACGGTTGCCAAGATGTCTTGCAAAATGCTGTTTCTGTTTTCCTTATTAACCTAGAGAAAGAAGAACAAAAGCTGATGTGATTTGATAAATAACCCCTGTAACATGGCTTACTTGAGAAACAAACAAAGCAGAGATTCAAATGCATTTCCTTCTCAGTGGAGACCCCTTGAGTGTCGAGCACCTGGCTTCTCCAGTTACTGCAGACACAACAAGCTAACCCCAGAAATCTGCACATGCAATAGAATACTCTGTGCGCTTTCTCATTTAATCACCCATGGTATTTTGTAGTATTATTCAATGCTGGAATAACTAACAAGAATCACTCAAAGAACCACCTTGCGCTTCGGTCATTACTAAAATCTCTTCAATTACCAAATATTATTTTCTGTTAAAGAAGAATTCTTATTACCTTCAGTACTTGAAAGGATTATATTTATTAGGATGCCATAGCCAGTCAAACACACTTTCAGGGAAAAATTCAGTGCTTGACAATGCAACTGTGTGCTCTGAGAAACCTTATCATCACAGGAGAAAAAAAAACCTTGAAAAGAAATAAGACTCCATGAAAAAGCTGGAGGGCTGTTGCAGTGAAATGAGGAGTTCACCAGTTGAGCAGTCTATGGAAATGATGGGCCTTAAGACCAACACACGTAAAAACCCACGCAGCGAGTCGCACGCCCAGCTCAGCCTGAGCCTGGTCACGGGTTAAACAGCAGTTGGGAAGCATCAGCAAAAGCTGCTGAGACTTTCCCCACTGCAGGATTCGGATCCCTACAGGGAAGGCAGGAAGGAGCCACACAGAAACAGATGAGACCAAAAGAAGAAACAGAAAGTAAAGGGGTTCATATTTTTAGAAAAGTTTGGAAAAAAAAGCTGCTTTTGAAGACGAAGGGGATGACACAATGCAGCATGCAGGGAATAAAACTTTCCACTGCCAGGAAGGTTTCACTGGGTCCCTGTAGCTGCATTTAAAATCTCAGCACAGGGATTTGCATCCCCTCCTGTACTACAGTAAATTCTCAACCAGAGCAAGGCTTCTATTTTTAATTGTGAACTAACTGGTGACCGCCCTACCTCAGGAATTTGGCCCTAGGTGTCCACTGCTCCCTATAGTCACTGACATCCTGTCCAAATCCTGGAAATGGACAGGGAACCCGACCAGGCAGCACTCTTACTGCAGAGAGCACGATGACTCAGGGCTGCCAGAAAGCAACATGAACATCAAAAAGTGGGTCAGGAAGAAAGAATTTCTCCCCGAAAGTGTTACTGTTTTAACTGGGTACCCCTGTAAGGCCATTATAAGATAAACAGAAAAACCTGCAGTAACAAGGGCAATGAAAGATGGAGTTGCTCATTAGGAGAGCTCTTGCAGGCTGCCGAGCTGCAGAAGGCACAGAGGCACCAAACACTGAATCTCACAGCAAGTGTCCTGATACTCTTTCAGAGACTTTCAGAGGACCTTCTGAACATTTAATAGCTCTTCCCACTGCCTTACAGCCAACGACAACACTGTGCTTCATCCGTTCCTCTTCCAAGCCCACGTGCCAGAAGCCCAGGGTCAGCATGAGAGGGCAAGCGCGAGGTGCTGGGAAGTTGTCCCGAGCCCTTTGCGAAGGCTGCTGGGCCAGGAGCAGCCTCCTGTGGGCCAGGGAGGCCGGCAGCCTGTGCAGGCAGTGCAAGCCCCGCTAAGCGCGCGGCACGGGCAGGCACGCAGCCACATCTGCAGCTGGGCAGCAGGAAGCATCTGCAGAGGCCTCTTTTCCTAAGTGTCCAGCTAGTCTGGAGGAAAACCCCAGCACGAACCCAAGCAGACAAGGCTTGATAAAAAAAATGTTCTTTCTCCTCTCCAAAGCTTCAAGCACTTTCAAATAAAAAAAATACTTGCAGAGTCTGTTCAACTAGAACCTCTTCTTGTTTGGAGGAAGAAAGAGATGAAAGCACTGAAAGAATAAATCCATATTCCCCAACCTGTATCAAAAGAAGCTGATGCAGCTGGATCAACAATATCTCAAGCATTTGAGAACGATTTTGTATCTAGGACCTCCCATTTTACTAGATTCAACGGTGAAAGGACTTGACACATAAATACCAGATGCAAAGTAAAACAAATACTAGGTATTCACAAGTGCAGGTCTGTGAGACTATAACAGCAAGAAAGCGAACTGCTTGTGGCAGAAGAGGCACCATTTTGCATCCAGCAGCAGATTCTGGTTCCTACTCAACAGCAGACCAGCTGCTGGGCTATCCTACTGCCCTGTAATGGAGACCTTCTAACCCACAGCAAGATCTGCCAGGATTTAGATGCATTTAACTACTTATTTTTTTTCTTGAAAGGCACATAGAACCAAACTTCACCAGCAGGTTTTGTGGAAGCAAAATAGATGGAAACATAAGGAAAAAAAATGAGTATGTACCAGCTGCTAAAGGATAATCTGAGCCTATTTAAGGCACAACATCTGCAAAACTACACAGAGCCAAACAATGTAAAAAGAGCCCTTACACTCCTACTGAAAAGCCTCATTCTCAGCAAAACGAAATAGGGCAATGATGGAAAAAAGAGTGTTAAATATCAGAGTTCCCATCATTAAGAGCTCCAAAAGTAACAAATTAAACATTTGGGACCAAAGCTTCAACTGCTTTAAGGGCATCTGGGCCCATTTACACCACCTGAGAAACTTTTGAGACAGAAGAGCCTGCAAAACCCAGAACAGCTGTTTTTGTGCACTTACCACCAACCACCAGAACTGCTCCTGTGACACCAAGGGAAGCATGAGAGGACTCTCCTAAGTGCCTTGAATGTAGCTTCATTACAAAGCAAGTGACAGAGCACACAGAACCTTTTGGAAAGTGCCTGCTCACTCCTGCATGCATCCAGGCACCACAGAATTAGTAAGACTGACAAATCATGCACTATTCAGGCATTCCACATTCTCCCCGTGCCACGGCCCTGCAAGAACGTCGCTGGTGATGCAGTGTTTACTTGAGTCAAGAGCATATCCGACTCCCCAAAGGCCCCTTTAGCTCCCGCTCATGCACACACTGGGAACTAACTGGGAAAGAGCAGAGAGAGCGTCGCAGGAGCAGTCAAGACAGAAGGTCTCCTGTGCAGCACTTCAGCATAACAGGTCTCTGTTGCTTGGGAATTACTGCAATCTGTCACAAATTTCACACCCGTGTTCTTGGCTAAGGGATTCACCAGGGAACTCTGTTTAAACAAAGAAACATCCTCATCTGCGCAGCACAAACCAGAGCTCACTCTTCAGCAAAGCTAGAGCAGCCAGCAACCTCTGCTGCAGAGGAACAACACAGAGCTTCAGCTGGCTCTTGACCGCCTCTCAGCCGCGCGGGTCCTGGCACCCCAACAACCCGTCTCAGCCATGGATGATCCCAGAACACAGGAGCAGAGTTTTCTTGCATCTCTGCTCTTGAGGTTGCTTCAGCACTTGGCTGAAAAGGCACTGAACCTCATAAACAGAAATTTAAGACAAAATGGGGCCACCAACTAAAAGGAAGCTGAATGATTTTTTCTGAGAAATGCAGTTTTGCAAATCTCATTTTGAAAAGGAAATTAAAAAAGGAGAAGACTTTGCTTTGTCTGCTGTAAATAAGACCTTTCACTATAATAAGTGTTGAAATACTGCATTTACCTTCCTCATTCACTTGGACCACAACAAAACAATCACTTTCGCTGTGATCTACTTCTGCGAAGGAACAGGCTGCAATACTGCTTTAAAGTGTATTACCTCTACTAAGAAGCCTGGAGGTACAACTTTCCACTTGCTCAATTTGCAGCTCTTACATATGAAAATTCCATTTGGGATATTTAGTTTTGTTTTCTACTAGAAACAATAGACATCAAGCAGAAAAATAAACTGAAGGGATGTGAGCAATATTTAGCCTGTTTTTGTAAAGCATCCAGGACACCAACAGACACTTAGCGAATCTCAAGCCTAAACTGCTGTGAACAAGCTATGTTCTGTTGGGATGAGATTTTGAGAACTTCTCCCTAGACGATCAGAAATGCACTTTGAGGCTCTAATATTCTGAAAACTATGTCTGTAAAAATAACATAATAAATTCCAAAAATGGTTCACTGACTCTAGAGAAAGCACACTCCATTTATGAAGCGTCTTCCTTCTAGCAATCATTCCTGCAAATTAAACTGCTGGTTTTTTTTTCTTCCTTGTATATGATTACTGGTAGTATTTCTGCAAGACAGCCTGCACAAAAATCTGACTATGCTTTAAAAAATGTAAGTCTTAAGAACACTGAATATTTGCGTGGCAGTAATACTACTGCAAGAAAACCTTTAAAAAACATCATATCATTACTTCTACATCCCACACAAGCTAAGCCAGCTGTGTAAAACTGCTACAGTAAGTGCCAATGGTGATTTTTTTTTTATTTTTAGTAAAGTGAACATTTGCCCATTAAGAATTGAATGGAAACTACAAAATTAACTTTGTATGAGCTAACCACAACTACCCAGTGGTGGCAACAATTAGATTTTAAACAGATCCAAATACAAACCTGCACCCTAGAACAAAAGGCTCTTTGAGAATATTTAATACTACTCACATTGAAAACTTTAACATCTTTTCTACTTCTTATTTCTTCAACAAGATCCAGTGGCTTCCCCTTAGGTATTGGAATAGTCCCAAGTATCACAGTCCCTGAATTGCTCAGCGTTTGGCGAACGGCTTGAATGAACGGCTGGCTGAAGAGTTCCATTTTACCAATCTCGTCTATGACACAGATTTTTCTCTCTGCATCACTGCCAAGATCCATCTGTGAAAAAGTTCATCAAAAGACTGCAAATCACACTGAACTTAAAACAAATAAATGCAATAACTTCTATTCTAATCAAAAAGACACCCTCCCGAAAGAAACCAATTCAACATAAACACTGCAGGGACTGGCAGAGTCAAAACTGCTATTGGTGACTCATAAACCTGCCACTTCTGTTTCAGTAAAGATTTTTTGCAAGATTAGGATTAGAAATTTTACTGTACATTGACATATGTGAAGGTATTGCCCCACATATAAAGTTCATGCCTGAACTCAGCCCAGCACGTTATCTTTCCAGTATCAAATGGAAGCAGTTCCGACTCTGCCAGCTGAGCCCCTTCAGCATGCGCCAACCCCTGCAAAAGGGAACAAACTCAGGCTGGGCCCAGGAATGTTCCCTCTGTCTCCAGTACTTGCAGCACCACGATAAAGTTTTAAGAGATCAAAATAGTTTGTCCAAAGCAAAACAACAAGTCAGGAGCCAAAAGTGTAAACATAGGAATGGCGACATCTCCACAAACAAGAAGCGCATGGTCCTTCACATTGCACCTTCCTCTCCTGGCTGATCTGCAGCTTTGGTTATTGCCACAAAATTGACCTGAACATCAGATTTGAGAGGAGAACTTTACAGCAAAGCCAGCAAGGCAGAGACACACTGCAGTAAGGAGTCTCCAGATTTGAGTAAAAACAGAAAATGAACAAGAAAAAACCCACATGAAGCCCTCCAAAGATGACTTTTTTTGTTGGAAGAAAAAAAAGAAGGAAAAAAGAATAAAAATAAAACAAAGGATGAAGAGGTCAAATACAGCAATCCTCTCTGTATGGCTAGTTAATCCAGTTATTCTCCTCCATCATGTCAGAATAATCATCCTTCTTCCATTCTATGCTCATTATATAGCTTATTCTACCGGGATGGAGACAACTTGCTAAGCGAAGGAACTATTCAGCTGAAGTGCACTACCCACCCTGGTTGGAGGAAAGTAACTAAGAATTGCACCCCATTATTTAATTTAATTGCACCCCATTAGGAGAGGTTGAGGGAGCTGGGCCTGTTCAGCCTGGAGAAGAGAAGGCTGAGAGGGGATCTAATCAGTGTGTATAAGTACCTCA
>JAWLRI010000436.1:4317557-4335387 GCA_034781795.1 Crypturellus tataupa | reverse complement strand
GCTGGGCGCCTCGGCCGTGTCGGAGCGGGGCCGCCCGAGCCCTCCGCGCTCTGCGAGCGGTGTCTGAAACGGAGGTGCCCGGGGCAGGCGGCCGCGGTTGGGAGCAGCTGCGGGGCCGGTGCTGAGCTCGGGATTGAGGCTGGTGGCATAAGGGGGTCGCTCTGCCTTGGAAAATACGTAGAATAAAATAATACAAAATAAAGTGGTGCGATTGCATGGCTGCTGAGGCAGGCCAGGGAGCCCAGAGCCCTCGGTTTGGGTGGGAATACCCCAAAATCGGGGGTAAGGCTGGCGGGACAGGACGGCCTGGTGTGCGGGCCTGGCGGGGCACTAGGGTGTCACCTTCCGCGTGGCCCTGTGCTGGGAGCTGCGCGGGGTTAAACTGCCGCCTCCGAGCTCCCTCCCCTAAGACTGCGTTGTTTAAGGTCTGGGATTAAGGGAGAAGGAAAAGAAAGCGGAAAAGATAATTTCCGCAATGTGGGTCAGCTTCTTCTTCTTGCTGGCAGCTTGACCTATTTAATTGCTGAATATGTTACAGAAAGCTCTCCCTGGAGCTCCTCTCCAGTGCAGTAAACAACACGCAGCGCAGGAGGCAGCAAACCGCTCGCGTGAAAAACAGCTGCCTTGTCCGACTCCTGCGTGCAGAGAGCAGGCGAAGGAGGTAAAACACTGGGCTCTTGCAAAGCTGAGTGAACTGGGTCGCAAATGGAAACGTTTGGCGAGTTTAACAGCGGCCTCTGGCAAACGTCCCTCCGCATCCCAAAACACCGCGTGCGATTGGCCTCGTAGTTTGCTTAGGCGCCGGAGACGGAGATGCGTACGAGCACGGGGTGAAGACGGGGCTTTGTGCTGAGGGCTGAGAGGTGCTGCGTGAGGCCGTGTCCTGCCGCCGCGATATATCCCCTCCTTTCCGTAAGCACCAAAGCGGGCATGCAAAATGCTGAGCTATCAAGAGGATACGTCCTCAGCGTGTCAGTAGCTTTCACTAAACGCTTCTCTTCGAGCTTAGCGCGTTTTTTCTCTTCCCCTTATTTTCAGTATGTTCTCAGGGCTTTAAGGTTTATTCATCATTTTCACAGTGGTAACAGGAGTATCCTCTTTCAGCCCCAGGAAATGCATAGATCAGCAAGAAGAGAGTACATCACAGCAGTCAGGTATTCCCATAAATCAGAAAAAAAAAGTATTTTTGATGTGTACATCACGCATGGCCACTCTTCCTTATATTGTTTTTGCACTTTTTAACAGGATAAGCAACCATTTACTTGGTGATTCTGCATCTTTAAACACACAGTATTTTCTTTGGGGTCAGCTAGAAGCAGAGGCTGTGTACAACACTGGGTCATCTGAAAGCAGAGGGATGCAATCAGCTATTTCACTGCATAATAAGAATACTTTGTGCTACCCCAGTTCTTGTTGCTGAGAAAGCAAAAGTCTCTCTTAGACTCCAGTTACAGAAGGGTCAGCACTTTTATTAGGTGAGAATTATCACCCCTATTCTCAGAAGCAAAAAACTGCAACAACAAGCTGGTAAGAGATAGGGTTAAAAATTAGGTGTTTGCTCCCTAAAGTGGCATGCAGAACCCAGACCTGATGCCTAGCATCCCAAGAGAGGATGGAGTGAAAGGAAAGTGCCCTGCAGAGGTGACAGAACCAGTACAGCTTGCCCATAGGAAATAAAACATGGGAGAAGGGTGCTTAGAAAGCGCCTCTCACAGGCAAAGCACCTCATTATGTCATAGGTTACCATTTAATCCCTAGGAATCATGCAGCCTTGGGGGGATTGAAATGCATATTGTCTGTCTGCCAGGAGAATGCTCCTGTCACCAAATATACGTGGTTGATACGTGAATCAACATAAGTTGATTTGGCCAGACAGAGCATGGTTAGGATGCTGAGGTAGGAGAGGGAAGGTCTAGTTTTTGCCCCTGCGGCAGCACTGTATAGTCATTGGGTATATTAGGGAAGATCAATATACTTATTTTTTATATGTATGTGAAGTGTGAGGCATGGTCAGAAGCAAATGTACAAGCAGAGCAGGATTGTCAGGATTACAGTTTGCAGCATTTGTACCTCTAATTGTGCTAGCTACTTTATTGGATCAGGTCAAAGTCCATTTTGGAGGGGATAGCATAACTTAGACATTGCGTTTGCCTATACTATTGATCTCACTGGTTATCACATTTAAGTAATTTATCTTTCCCTGGAACAAAATGCCTTTATTCCTCATTTCACGTGAGCAGCATTGAACATATTTAATTATCAAATAATTTAAAAAAAGGTTCACAACTCTGACATGGTTTGGTGGGGGAGAAGGTAGGGAGAAAAAGAAGGAACAGTTTCCCATATTTTCCAAAAATAAAAAGTAGATTTTCATAGTTTACTGGCAACTTTGTTTTTCTTCAGCAGTGATAAATTGTTGTAAAAAAAGAACCACAGAACAGAACTGCATGTTTACTAGACTATTAAAACAAGAACAACACTTTGTAACTGGCTGCCTCACCCTTGCCCTGAACTTCCTGCTCAGCCTCTACAGTGATTGATTTTACAGGTAAGTTTTTTGGTATAATATTAAACTATTTCAGACTACTGGCCGGTTGCCCAGGCAGGCCACATAAAGAGACCCAGACAATGTTGTTTTATTCAACATACAGTTTTGCTAGCTTTTATAAATCAATTTTTCATTTTCAGAATTGTCTGTGAGGAGTTTTAGGGCTATCACTACTCGTTGACAGAACCCCTGATTTCTTGTACCATGCTCTCAGAGCCATTTCATCCTGTCTTCTGATACACTTGACAGCAATTTCACTGCGTGGCTAAGGCTTTGGTCATGTAAACAAATGTGTAAGTAAAGCAATTGTAACAGTAGAGCCTAAATTAAGTCAGCATTCCACATAGATTTCCATTGCAATTAGTACCATAAAATGTTTTGTCTAGCTAGGTGCTCTATCTAGCTCAAAGGCAGGCATATGTGCCAAAATAAAAAGAAGCAGTTACACTACTTTTGCTTTGGCAGAGTTTTGCTATTGAAGGGACCTTATATGCTAAATCAATTTGAAGTTCTATATATATTCCACAAAGTTTTAAATTTGCTCCCTTTGCTCTGAAGATTACTCCTGATGTGTTTATTCTATAATCCAGTGACACAAAAGTAGTCCAGGAAGTGTGAGCTGTAATCCAAGTTGTCTTCTGTGCCGTAATCACTATGCAGCTGGCTTGCTCTCCTGATTATGGGGCTTTTGCATTCTTGCCTGGGCTGGAATTGACAGCCCACAGACAGGCTGGAATAGCAGAAACACCACACACTGGCCGCATACCTAGACTGTTTCTGGACTGTACAGTCTCTGCACTTGGGTGAGGGTCAGTAAAATTCAACTCATACTCAACTCAAAGGCCATGACAGAAGTCTCATAGACAGGACTCTGAAGTACAAATGGTAAGTTGTGAATCTCAGAACTGAGTGACCTGTAGCGACCTTGGAAAGAATTGCCAATCATTTCTATAAACTGTTTGCTAAGCCTGGGGAAGCTTCCATTTATTGCTAGATGTTCACTGGAGAAAAAAAAAAAAAAAGGAAAAAACTTGGATGGAGTCCTAAATCTTTATGTTGAATGGCGGGAAATTAATTAACTGCAAGTTTCCAGATCAGTGGTGAATAAAAGAGGTCATTTATGATATTTATGGTATTTCCTAGAGGAGGAGCTGGAAGGAATAAGGGAGTAATCTAACATCTCTGACCCGCACCCTCAATTGGGCAGTAATATACATTGCAGCACTCTGCTTCAAGGAAGGCGCAGCACGTTGTCACAGTCCTGGTCCTTAGATTTTTAAGTCTCAGGTTTCCTTTGGCATGGAAGAGAGAAAGATTTCTTTTCTCTCAAAGAGATTTTTTTTTTTAACCTGTGATATTCTGAGTTTCTACAGCACTTTGCTTGTGCCAGGATAGAGAAGTAGAGAAGCACACTTTTCTTCTTGAGAGATTCCATTTTAGAGAGTTCCAAGTATCCTTTATTTTGCCATTGTTCTCACTTGCAAAGAACACTCTTTGTTCTCATAAATAGTGCACTTAGATACATGTCACTTGGCATGCAATAATATTTGTGATGATATCCTGGTTGATTCTGTTTTCCCATGGAGTAATCATTGAGTCAGCAGGTGCCTGGTAGCAAGCACTCAGTGTCTACAGCGCGTCAATGTTTAATCTAAAACTTCCTAGAGAGATTAGCCACTAGGTACATGTGAAGCCTCCTCTAGATGAAAACGACAGTGCTTTCAGGATCAGTGACTTTTATACAAGTTACGTGCCGATCTTTTACTTGTGGTTCATAGAGCAAAAATCCTTTTTGTTCCACCATTTGTTGTATTCCACAGTGTAGAAGAAATTCCTGAAAATATTTCCTGAAAGTAGAGACAGAAAAAATGAATTATGTCACTTATTATAAACACTTTTATATGAAAGTGAGAATATGTTTACAAAATTGGATTCACTTTTGTAAAGAAATCCTCAAAGAGTTTAATTCTGGGTCTGTACCAGCATAGCATGTTATCTGCCAGATATGTTTCTGTCAACCCATATGGTTAAGTACCCTAACACTGCACACACACACACAAACACAACCAACACATACTCACTCTCTCTATCTCTCAAAAAACAAAAGGGAGGGCGGGGAAATACATCCCTAGAGGAACAATTGCTCCCAGTATAAAGGCTTAAGCCCTTCAGAGGCAAGATAATCAGAAGGAAAGCAATAAAAACAGTTCAGTACCCCTTAGATTAGCAATTGAACAGGATTTCTAAGGTGAAAAGCAGGTGATGAAGCGATGATATAGGGACAGGTCAGGAGGATAAAGCTATATATTTCTGTGCCCCACTGATTTTGTTTAAGCTTGCCCAAGGCTACAGGGTGCATCTGTATGTCTCATTAAATGACGTGGTTCTCCTTGGGACAGAAGAAAATGCCATTAAAATGTTTCCTTCACCTGATACCAAAAGATATTTCAAGATACAATGTCCTCCTGTAATTTCGAATAGGATCCATTGACTTAAAGTCACTGCAGTGTTAGCAGTGAGATGGAGAGGAATTCATTTTACATGACAGCAGCAAGTATTGCTCCAAAGAGTCAGACTGAGGGAGGAGGAAAGGAGCAAGGATTTGACACAAAATAGCCGATTTACTAAAGCATAAATTGCACAGCAGTTTTTCTAGATTGAATCAGTAACAAATTTAGGTCTTACCTAAAAAAAGAAAACAAAAGTCTGTCAGGAATAACAAGTTGTGGTAAATTGTCCCCTCATGGAGTTTGCTTGTCTTCTGCATTCGCTAAAAACTATTAAAGCTTTTTGGGCAGAAGGTCTTGTGCATTTCCTATTTGTGGAAACAAAATTTTTGTGGCCTATTGTGGCGTGGACGGTGCTCTCCCTGAGCAGAGCAGCAGCCCTCTCTGTGCATACTGGCTGCTGGTAACAGCAGGGCCATGGGGAGTGCCGGGCAAGGTGAGGTGCTGAATCAGGCCCAGGGGCCGTCCAGGGAGCCCAGCCAGGAGCAACAGACACAGGAGTTGTTACCAAGCTAGAGCTTATCTCCAGCAAGAGTCAGGGCTGGAAGCAGAGCTAGAGCAGGTCCAAGGGCTGTGTCGGTGCCGGAACAGAGATGGGACTGGCAACAACTAGCCCTGCAGCGTAGTCTGGGCAAGGAATGATACTCCAGGGCTTGCCTGAAATTGGACCTGTGGCAGGGCTCTGTGGGGAGGCCCCTGTGGAGGCTTCTCAGGGCCTGTAAGGCTTTTTAGATTGCCTGGCCCTGTGTCACAGAGCTGTAGTCCTTGCTCTTTTGATTAAAGCCGAGCATGTTTTCCTATGGACTTTGGCTTTGGTCCTAGGGAAGCAAAACCCCTGTGATCATGCTGCATGCTTCTGTCTGTATTTCACACCACCTCTTAGGATGTTTGAACCTCCTGAGCAATTTGGCAGAGAGGAAAGGGTCATAAATCTAGTAAGTCTAGTAATTCATTTTTCAAACGTGCATGTCAGGATAGAAGAGGAAGACCCCTCTCACTGAGGGGATATATGCTGCATAAACAGAACACGTATCAAACAACAGAGCACAGCCCAGAACATAAAGCCATAGGACACCAGATTTCATTGTTTCCCTTCTGTTAAGCAGCTTGCGTGTTTGCTCCTCTCAGTGATCTCCCACCTCCCACTTCTTCAGAAAGAAAACACTCTCCTTGCAACTGCTTGCCATTTTGCATGAGATCCTTATTTGTTTAGTGGAGATAGCAAGGAGTATTCATTCTGCAAAAGAATCTTGGTTTGTTAAGGCATTTTAAAAACAATTTTCCAATGCTGTTTTTTTTTTATTTAGATAGTTACCTGCAAATTTCAAATGGATTCTGCTGAATGCTAGATACCAAAGATGTCAATGGGACAGCCTGTAAGTAAGAACAAAACTTATAGCAACAGAGTGCAAAATAGATTGTATTCCTGGATTTTTCAATTGCTTTTTGGAATTCAGTTAATTATATTTGAGCATTTGGGCTGTATATATACAAGCATTTGATCATGTTATTCTGTTTGCTTGGCTTCTATGATTCTCAAGAACTTCAGTAACATTCTTCGTTTAGTAGGCACCACTAGCATGTGAATGATCAGCTCTCATAAAAGTCTAGTTGTTTGACGTGATGCAAATTTTAATTCCTCTGTAGAAGGGAACACTTCACCTACTTGTGTAAGTACAATTCAAAACACTGTGATGGAAGCTATAAGCTGAATATTCATGTTCTAGCTGTCATATTGTTTAAAGAGGTAATTAGTCAACTGTATCGGCATAAATAATGAAAAATAATGTAGTCTGCCAAAAAAAAAAAAAAAAAAAAGGTCTGTCAGGAACTGATCACAATAGATGAAGATCAGCTCTTCATGGTTATGTAATGCTTTTGCAAAACCATTTTGTTTTATCAGCATGTGCCCTGACTGTTGCACAGATTTTATAATCTACAATCAGTCTGTCATTGAAGGGGAGTGATTGCATATGTGGCCAAGATGCAATTGTTTTCAGTAGAAAAAGGAAAGGCTCTGTTTACTGCATCACACATCAATTAAAGTGATACTATCAATGAATCATATTTGATCTTGATTAATCAATTAATCAATCATGCTCAGTTTACATAGTCAGGAGCATACGCTTTGCTCCTTCGAATGGCAGTTGGCAGAATGGTTGATACATGCTTCTCTGTTTCTCTTCTCCCTCACCCCAGTTATCAATTTAAAAGAGATCCTGTACCCCTGCTCTTTTTATAACAACAACACCTTTTCCACGGAGGATTCAATCACTAGTAGTTATATTTGTATTCTTTTTCTACCAAGAAAAGAACAAAGGATCCAAATTCTGCCTGCTAAATAAATTCCGCTCAGTGCCACTCCATGGTTTTGCCAACCACACTGGACAAAGTCACAGAGAGTAAACAAACAGTCTCTCTAGTGCTAAAATCTATATAAACTCTGGCACAAGTGTCCATCATTTCTTGACTGATGTGAAAAACAAAACCCTCTTTCGGCATTACCAGTTAATGGTACTGAAATTGCTGACTAGCCAGTTCAGCTCAATATCACTGGGAAAAAGTAACCTGAGCACTCAGACGGATAAAAATTATATTTTAAATGATAAAAACATTTTCATAGTTACGATTTGTTTTAGTTACTGTTTTTATCATGTGTTTTCTAGCTTAGGTGCATTTGTCATGGTACTGGTAATGTAGTTATGTTTAATTTCTCCTATAAACCCTGTAGAGGGCTGTGTGTAATTCTGTTTCTGTCGTTACAAACTCTGATTCATTGGTTTAGATTATTGTTCTGAAGTGTTGGTTGCCAGGAATAGCGGTTTGCCTCCTTGCCAGGAACTGAAGATTTGTTTTCTTCCCAGAAAAAAAAAAAAAGCTGTTATTTACTTTTTCATAATATGTGCTTTTTCTGCATGACTGATATTTGGATTCATTTGCAGTTTAGGTGTTTTTCAAGTAAAAATCCTTCATGAGTGAAGGATCCATCCTTCATCTTCTGAAAGGACTGGATTAACATCAAGTGGTGTTAGTGTGGGTATAAATATCATACCAAAATGGGTATAAATATTGTACCAAAGGAAATATTTAAGATGTAGTTAAGGATGAATCCCTGCCCTATGATCTTGTATCAGAGATTGTCCATCCTTCACCAAGCATCTGGTTTGTGTTCAGCCTTACTACTGTTGGTTGTTACGATGAGCCCACAGAAGAGCAAATACAGTGGCTTTTTCCTAGGAGTGGTGGAAGGCTACTTCCTTCCAGTTCCATTTGAGATACTTATTTTTGTGTTATGAAACTTTCCCATTCAACATTATTCCTATTCCATAAGGTAAAACTGGAAGTCAGTTTAATTGTGGGAAAGTACATTTTGGAAAGTAATGTTAAAGGCGCTAATGGAGGCAGGACTAGGTTTGGGCTTTTCACTCCTCGCTCCATCAGCCCACAGCAAGGGTTGGCTGCTCTGGAAGAAGAGGAGGAGCCAGGACCTTGCCAGCGAGGAGCCAGGATACAGAGCAGCAGGTCCAGGTTAGAGATAGCCATCAAGGTCAGACTCAGTCCAGGGGTCTCCTGGCAAGTCCAGAGGTGGCCGCAGGTTCAAGCTGGGAAGGTGGCACAGCGGGTCCATCTCAGACTCGGGGCGGTAGGAGACAGGCTGCAGACCGGCTGCAGTGCGGCACAGGCAGGGGCCAGTGCGAGTCCTCAGCTTCCAAACAGCTCCTAAGGGAGAGGCCCTTGGTCCTGGCTTAACAACAGCTCTTGTCCCCAGTGCAGCTGGCCTGGGAGGCAGCCAGTGAAACTCTTTAGCTCCAACCAGCTAAACTCATGCACAGGGAATGCGCTCCAGGCCTTGCCACTTCCACTATGGAGTTGGTTGTCCTAGAGCAAAATGAGAGGTGTAGTCCCTGCTTTAAGTGCCATCGGGGCCCTGCAGGCACCACCAGCCTTCCCTGTCCCTGCCTGTGCCACTGCTCGGTCCCTGCCCTCTCATGCTGCCGGTGCAGCTCCAGCTGTTACTGTCCATCCAGTGAGGATGGCAGGGTGAAGCCTGAAATGAATTGTATTAAAGAGGGTAGTTGAACCTGGTAACCGGTATTCTGTCTTTAAAATATGCATCCATGTTTTTTGGTTGGAATCCTGGATGCAACTTAAAAGTCAGTATTTTCCAGATATGGTGTCTAAAATGTTAACTTCCACATTTTAGAAACAGCTATTTCAGGTTCATCTGGCTGGTTGCTGATGATTTTAAGGGCAGCCCTTGTAAGTACACTTAAAGAGAATCCATGGAAGGGCCAGGAGGGCCATTGGAGATTCAAATGTAAAATTTCAGTGAGTAATACCATGATACATTTTAAAAGTTTCTCCATTTTGGACCCCAGTATTGTGACCAGACCATGTATTTGATTATTTATGTTCTGTTTATTTCAAATTTCCTACTATGCTTCTTACCTGACTGTTATAGCACTTGACACTGCCTGTCCTAATTCATTTTGGTTGTGATGTATAACTCATATAGTACAACATTTTCATCCAGAGGTAGCAATTCACTCTGGAAGTTGGCAGGAGGGAGGACAGTTATTTCCAAGGTATGCGTACAGGCCATAAATGAATCCTTCAGGATGAAAGATGCTCTGTACGTGTAGGATCATTATCAGCATTGTTACAAAAGCCTGAATGCTGCTTGGAGAGTCTCAGACTGTTCTCATACTGGTAGTGCTAGTTCTTCGGTGCTTTTCCTGCTCTTCTTTAATCTTAATGTTCTGGATTTTTATTTAATGAGAGTAATTTGAGAATCCTCGCTCCCTTAACTAACATTAGTCAACAGAAGCAGGTCCCAAAGTCTCTCCAGGAGGTGCCATTAGCTACAATAAAGGCTATATCAGTCAAAGACACATGTAGAAAATTACCAATATTTGAAGTGTTCTGCCTCTTAAATGGGGTAAATCATTCCCCAAGGGAGGCATAACTATTTAGCCGACATGCCTAGTGAGCAGTGGTACAAAATGTACCCTGAGAGTACCTGTCATTGGTGCCTCAAATTACGATGATCAATAGGAAACCAAGTTCTGGCTTATAGTTAAGCTGTATTAGAAGTGTGGGTATTGCACAGACACAAGCACATATATATATATATGTATGTATATCTGGCATGTTGTTCTCTCACTAACTTGCTGTGTTCTCCATTGGTTGGTTTGCCTCCCTCGGCATTTTTGTTATTTGCAGAGTTTTTGCTGTAGGGTCTGTGCTTCCTATCCCGAAGCTAACAACCCCATTCCTCCCTGGTACCTGGAATCAAAGGAAAAGACGGGTCTCACCTCAGACTTGTTGCCTGCCTCAAGGGCTGGAAACTTGGGAGCTGGCATTTCCACCCCATCAGCAGCCCTGCTGTTGTCCTTGTCCAAGCCTGTGCCGGCATCCTCCGTGTGAGCCAATATCCTTGCTGCCCCGGGAAGGGACTCTTCAGGCCACAAGGATGCTGCCATCCCCCTCCCACCTGCTTTGGCTCGGGTGTCACAGTTTTGGTAAATTGTGTTTTGCTGATGTCAATAAATAAGGCAGTCTTCAGGTCAGTTTGTATTGTGTGTTGTGCATGATTTCTGTTTCCACTGTTTTTCATCCAACATTTTCTCTGGAGGTCTAACTGGGGGTGGAAAACTAAAGGTCTGGTACTTGTGGATTCTTTAGGCTTAACAGTGCGTGTCTTTTCTGCTGTTCTTTCAAATGTTATTCATTGTACAATGCTTTGTACTTTACAGTTCTTTTCTTTGAAGTCTTTTATGTGGTTTACATAGTTTAATGTAATTGCTGTGTGTTTTTTCTGGTGGAACAGATAGAAAGTTGATACTCTGGTTTTACAGATAGTTGCAGAATAGCGTAGTCACACACATGTGAATTGGCTTTTAGTCATGTGCTGATAACAGTAGGTCTAAGGTTACTGGCTATGTGAAGGCTAGTAAAAAGATGTCATATTTATCTTGGTGGTTGCCTCCATCCTGTGTAGTCCAATTCAGACAGCAACATTTAGTGTCTAGGTGGTGGTTTGCTGTAATTATCATGGCTCTCAATTTTTCTAGATAGCTATATAGTTCTGAAGTAGGCTGTTGCTATACTGTTTTTTCATAGGCAATTTTATGGCCAAAACCCCACTCAGTTTTTGCAACAATATACCCATTGATCTAACAGAAGGTGTTCTACCTACCTGCAAACATTGCTTTCTCTTTCACTGTGGAATTGTTTTTCCTTTACTTATTCTCTGTTCCTTGAATACTGAATGGGGAGCTCCGAACTGACCCATTAAGTTGTTTTTAAATGCATAGCAATGAACGACCCTTAGGGAGGAGTCTTGCAACTGGTTTCTAGTTCTGCTGTGGTGACATGGTAGAGCAGTTGTTGGGTTGAGAAAGAGAACGTGTTTCTCTTTATCCAATCCAGTCTTCAATTCAAGTAACCTTGGACCTTTCACAAGTGGTAAAATCAAGAGGAGGGGACGGAAGAAAGGCAAATAGCCTTCTTGTTCCTGGTGGTGGTGTATCCATCACCATCTAGTATGGTGATGGATAAATCTTTAGGGATTTAAAATTCAGTCCAAACAAGTATCCATGATTTCAGATTGCAATGAAATACATGTTTTAATCTCTCAAATCTGAGGAAATATCTTACACAAGTTTACTGTCCTTGCTGTCAAACTGAAAGAGTATGTGAACTACTTTATTAATTGTTTTTCACCATTTTTTTTCCTACCAGAAAAGAAACAGGAAGTTAATAAAATAGCTGAACTTTAGGAGTTTTCTGTAACAGAGGGCTGATTTTCAGTTTGTAGAGACAAAATGAGAGAAGGTAGAGATTTGTTCAAGTTATTTTTTCCTTTCCCACTATATATATTAGCTAATGCAAAAATCCAGAATTTAAATATCTAACCATGAATGTCTGTACATGTGTTCAGGTACTTCCATTATGTGTTCTTTATATACAGCAAGCATTTCCCATAGACTTATTTTAACTCGTGAATGAAGATCTGCTAAGTGTGTAATATTACCATCATTTTGAAGGTATTTGCAGCACACAAATTAGTTTTTCTTCTGTCAGTGTGTCATTGTGATCAATTCACACGGTAGAAAAACATCTCATTTGTTAAATTAACTAGTTCCATTTAGCTCCAAGTCCTCGTTAGAAGGTACCTTAAGCAATAACCACATTACAGAAGTATACATGAAAATGACCTCTGCTGTACTATGTTGGCAAACATGAGCACTAATGAGTGGTCTTCAGTATCTAGACAAGTGTCTGTTTGAAGTGTAAAAAAATTCTTCAAAAGTTTAAGTGAATTTCTAAATTAATTTAGCTCTTATTTGCAGTGTGTGGTTCAAATTGCTTTGTTATCATGATGCATGACGGACATGTTATCAGATAGAAAGATTTTTTTGTTCCCTTTCTTAAGTCTGACTTCAATATGACATCTGTGTTGGCTTGTGGAATCTTTAAGGATGATTTAATTTGATGAATATTACTGTGTCAGAGGAGGGAAACCTTCATAATTTGCTGAGTATAATCATGTACCTAAGAGAATTATCTAAGAGAAGTCAGATATACAATCAGATGAAATAAAATAGGAATAACTTCAGTGTTTTCCACTCCCTTCATGATGTTTTTAATAAAGCTCAGCCTGGAGACCTTGCACCCTGTTATGCACACCCCATTTCCTAGCGTTATTAAAACACTAGGTGTTTCGCACACCCTCCTCAAGAAACATACAACAGTATGCAGGGCCGCCGGGCCTCTCTGTAGGTCACTCCTTCATTCATCTCTCCTTCTCTATCCAAATAAATATCTCAGCATTTTGCCTCTTGCCCACCTGGGTGCAGGACGTGGACCGCTGTTCTGCGGTGGCAGCTCTCTGAAACAGCACCAGGGCACCGTAACCTTGTCTCAGTACATCCTGGAAGAATCTCCCTCATCTAAGAGGCTTGCAGTTCAGTTCCTCCTAACTCTTAAGATAAGTTCATTTAAACTTCCTTTGGGTATTGAGGAAAGTCCATTTACTAGTTAAGAGTTTTATTTTTTAGCTGAGCCATTCCACATAGTAAGTTTCTTGTCTGCAGGTCAGGATTTAGACAGAAGTATGATTATGTAAATTCAGGAAAATAATGTAGAATTTTTTAACTTTATTGTTTGCAGTGTCTTTTGCCTGTTAAGTTTCACAGCAGCATGTTTACTTTTATGCAGATGTGTGTATTAGAGAATACATTTTTGACCATATTTTGTTATAAAGGTGACATTAATAATTGACTAATCTAATCCCGATTTATGTACTTTTGCCCTCGTTCTTTCTCCAAAGCAAACCAGATTTAAGATGTCTTGATGTTTTGAGAATGAATCAGCAAATTACATGTTGTGTTTTGTCTTTATCATGCCCAGAAAACTAGTGTTCCGGTGTGTCAGTAATTAATTACGATGTATAAACTGGAATGAAGTCAGCACAGCTCATGGAGAATAAGAGTGGTGAACAGTGTTGATTATTCAATTTAGATTTTTGGACATAAAGCAGAATCAAAGAACAAACTTAAGGGTTAGGCTTTTCCTGTTTTGTTTGGATAATCCTGAAGTATTGCACACACTTAAACAATTCAAGAGACTGAAAATGCTGCCCAAGCCCAATGGCACTTACTGTAAGCAGCTTTCAGCCCTTCCTCCATAAAAACCAACTGGACTGCTGCGTAGCTCTTACTGGAAATCGGAGCGTTTAGCTCTGCAACTGAAGTTTGAGAGCTACATTTTACTGCTCTATTTATTGACTTCTTATCATAAGGTTTCTTAGTAACACGCTGAACATAGACACATGCAATAAAATCCACGGGAGGAAGATTTTTTTTCCAAATCGTTTTCCATCTCCATAAAGTAGCTTCAGAACTTCCTTTGCTTAGAAGTGAGCAAAGCCAGGACCTACCATTAATTTTGCAATAGTGTGCTGGGTGCATGTAGAATCCTGGAAGGACTCTAATCTCTGCCATGTTGGTATCTTTAAACTGTGAGGGGGATGGAAACCGGCAGAGCTTCCTGTTACGGAAAATCGGTACTGGAATTCTCTGTATGTCATGGATTGCAGTCTGAAAAGGAGAACTGGAAACAAGAGATACTGAAAAAAAATGACAGAGGGACAATAAATTCTACATAACCATTTGCCTTTTCCTATCATATGAAAAGACAGAATTTACAAGACCAACTTTGACTTTCTTGTGGAACTGTTTGCCAAAGAGGCTCACTAAGTGTAGGTTATTAAATGGAAAAAAAGAGAAAAAAAGCAACAATACTCTGTTCCTATGCACTCGTGTGATTTTGTAAGGTGTCTGGTTATAGCAAAGCTATTTCACTATGCTGTCCATAATGAAGATTGTAGTAATTTTCTCCTTTTATCTCTTTTTTTTTCTAAATCTCTTTTGTTCCTACTAAATTCCAAAACATTTAAAATTAAAATCTTCTGTGCATTTTGGGTGCTTATTGCAGATTGTGGTCACCAAAATTACTTTGGGTAGTACCCTCAGTCCAAGGAAGAAGTGTGTAGCTATAGTTGTTTCTTAAAAAAAAAAAAAAAAAAACTCAAAGAAGAGCTGTGAAGGGTGTGTGGAGGAAGAGCTTGCTGTACTGCATTTGATATTTTAGAGGAACTGTGACATGTGTCTCATCAGTAGAAAAATTGATTTCCTCTGAGCTACTGACTCTTTTCTGTAAGGAAAATATACAAGTCTGTTTACAATCTTTCGAAGCTAAGAAAATACTACTGCCTCACCTAGAGGGTTAATTCTTGTCTGTAGCATGAGGAGAATACAAGGCCATTGCGTGGAATTTTGCAGATAATAAAACCTGGTGGAATTACAAGAAATGGCCAAGGCAGATCATTTAAACTGAGCAGCCTTTATTGCATTATGAACGGCATACGTTGCCCCATGAAAGGCTGCGTGTGTCGGAAGGAGGAAAGACAAAGGTAGATCCTGCTTGCTGGGTGCTGTTCCCTGAGAATGAAAGCTTCCAAAGGGCTGGGGAGGGGCTGTGGCATGGTGGGTGATTGCTTGAACATGAGCTCCTGGCTTTTCCTAGCGTAGTCCTGGCCGAGGGAGGCCAGAGCTGGGCTGGAGACGCTCCTTCTGCTGCTGAGCAGCACTGGGGAGCTCGTTACAGGACTGACTTGGCCTGTCCTGGTACTAATACACTTAGGATGGGAGAGCTGAGACAACAGTGAGGTAAAAAAAATCATTAAGTCTCTCAAAAGTTCTTAAATCGATCCATTCAAGTGAGCTGAGGTAAATTAATATGCAGGGGAAGGTTCTGTGGACAGGCAAAGTTTTAATGAGCTCTAACAGTGGAAATAGGCAAACTCACACTAAAAATAAGAGTGCTAGATTTTTTAATGGAGTGGTAATTACCTTTGGGGACATAACAGACATAGTATGATTTTTCATCACTTACCTTAAGACATTAAATCTGACTGTGCATTTCTCAGTACAATTAATTTAGACTGGAAGTTATTAAGGTGACTTGGGAATTACTGGCTGAGGGTGTCTTCTCTGGCTAGATCAGTGGGTTTTTTTGCTAGTTTTTAAACTTGCTTGTAATTGATCTACAGAAAGTTCCAAGGTTCAATTTAATGAAAGTACAAACTGCCCTTAAAATTTTCGATCACCGAAACTGGTCTCATCGGGAGTAGAAATACAGTCCCTCCTTGCAGTGCTTCCTCTCAGGCAGCTTTCTTTCTTTCAAGTCATCCTCACCCGTCTCCTCACTGGACCTGCAGTGAGAGCAGGCAGGACCCTATTTTCTTGATCTTTGTCTGCAACAGCTGTGACAGCTTCCCTGCTCCTTTTCACCTCTCAAGACCAGCAGAGACACCTACGAATTCTGCAGAGAGCTGCGGTGGTAGTGCTGGTGTGACAGAAAAGAGAATCACATCCAAACCTCTTAAAGTGTACACATACATGTAGAAGGACGGGATAAGGCTAGTTCAGGAGAGGTTATTTGTTCCTTCTGCAGCTGTAGCTTTCAGTCCACCTCTGTGAAAGAAACATCTTTGCTCTTAAGCTTGCTGTGACAAAACACAAGGCAAGCACCACAGCTACTTCAAGTTCGTACAATTTGCAGTGGTGAACTTAATGCAGGAATCATGCAATTATCTCTCATTCCACAAGAGATGAGAACATATAGGACATGTTCTGCACTGTGACACCTTTTGGATCGCACTGAAATAAGTGAGGGTACAGTGTGTCCTGCAGTGCCCTACCCAGAGGTATCCTTATGCCTAATAGGAAGCGACCCGTGTCATACCTCCACACTCCTAGACAGAGGGTCAGGGAAATCAAAGTCACCTTTAATTATGTAAGGGAAATGCTTCTCCGAGGACTCGTGTTTTTCCTTTTTTTTCCCTTTCTTTTACTTATATTCTCTCTACACTGCTTCTGTACTGCCCACTCTGCTGAAGAGATGCTGTCCACAAGAAAACCCCCGGAGCTGTGGGTCATGCCAGAGTGCTGCAGAGAAAAAAAAAGAGGTCATCTTTGCTTCCTCAAACACCTTTAATTAATGGGTTCAAAGAAAGGTCCTCAGAGACACTCGTGCTTTTCTGCTTAATTCTGTTCTGTTCGGCATTGTGTTGTTTTAATCATCATGTTTCATGACTAATCATGCAAAATCATGCAAAAGGGGAGGAAATCATCTGTTTACCTTCGTAGGTGCAGTAACATCTGCTGTGTTTTTAAGTTAACCTGTGACTCCCTGGTGGTCACCTCTGCAGCTGAAGAAGGGTGTCTCCCTTCTGCTGAAGGATATCTGAGGGATATACATCTCCTGCCACTTTGCCCCACAGAGGGCTCGCAGGCTGGGGTGTGCCTGCTGTTCTCACAGGATACATCCCTCCCGTGGCACCAGGAAATGAAGTGCGGCACGGAGGTGCCAAAGCCATAAACGACCTGAGCTGGTGTCACCTCTTCTGGAGATGATAGCTGTGGAAAGGAGCACAGTGCAGCCTTTCCAGCGCAATGTGTCTCCTGAAGCGCAGAGGGGCGCGTGGCACTGCGGGCTTCAGCTGCACCCGGGTACAGAGCTGCTTGTGAGGGCTCTGCTCCCCCTCCAGCACCTCTGCTCTGCTGTGGACACAGGCCCTGACTGCCTGGACAGGTCTGACTTTGTCATAGAAACCACATTGCTTATGACCACACAGCGCTTGGAAGCCAAATTGCTAGCACTTCGTAATAAAAACAGTCAGCATGAAACCCTCATTTTAAGACAATGAATACATTTTAAGACAATGAATACATTTTAAGCATTCATAGCTTAATATTTAGCACCCTACCTTTCAAGAAGAGGTGAGGCCTACAGCACAGAAGACTGAACATAGTATGATCTACCTTACTGAAGATTATTCCTGTTAATAGAGACTGACTGAACCTCATGGCCAAGTGCATGGTCCTGCACGTGGGGAGAAATAACCCCAGACACCAGTACAGGCTGGGGACTGACCTGCTGGAGAGTCGCTCTGCTGAGAAGGACCTGGGCGTCATGGTGGACGACAGGTTGACCATGAGGCCGCAGGGTGCCCTCGTGGCCAAGGCGGCCAATGGGATCTTGGGGTGCATTAAGAGGAGCATCTCCAGCAGGTTGAAGGAGGTGATTCTACCCCTCTACTCAGCCTGGTGAGGCCACATCTGGAGCACTGTCCAGTTCTGGGCCCCACAGTACAAGAAGGATGTGGAGCTGCTGGAGAGAGTCCAGCGCAGGGCCACGAGGATGA
>JAWLRI010000436.1:4282601-4311042 GCA_034781795.1 Crypturellus tataupa | reverse complement strand
GTGCAGGGGGGTTGGACTAGATGACCTCTAGAGGTCCCTTCCAACCTTAGGCATTCTGTGATTCTGTGATTCTATGTGCCAGGCTGCAGCTGGGAACATGTCCTTGCGAGGGGCCCACGGTCCCTCCCGACTTGCAGTGCCGCCTCCCGGTGTCCCTGCTGCTCCCGCAGCCCCGTGCTGTGCTGGCTCGGGCCATCACCCGCCTGCGCCCTGCTGGGGGGCCTGGGCAAGACGCGCAGCGGGCCGGCGCGGTCGGGGTTGTGCTCTGTGCTCTGCGCAAGAGCGAGGCCTGTGCTCGGCGCCTGCGTGTGCTGGGGCTGCGCTCTGTTACCAGCTCCGGGGCTGAGGGAAGCCGTGAAGTGTGGGGCAGAGTCCCTCCCCTCCCGCGCCACCGAAGCAGTGCTGTGTGCGGGAATGCCAAGGGCTGCGCTGGGCCAGAGCTGAGCCCACCCAGGCAGCGTCCCAGCGACAGCCAAGTGTGCAAGCCTGGACAAGAGTGTAAGAACAAGGAAAGCCTGTAGCAATCCCTCCCCGGCATAACCTCCTAAGATTTAGTGATTTGGGGATAAGGTACTGCCTGAGACAGTGGCAGTATCTTTGCATTCAGGAGACCTTAACAGATTTGCCCATTTTTGAACAGTTGTTCCATTTTGCGTGTATTCCTGTGTTAAGATGGTTTGTAGCTTAGCCACATGTTGTGTCGTCAAGGATCTCGTTTGCTTTGAACTTGCCACTGGCTAATTTCATTCAATACCTGCTGCTATAAGTGGAATTTGCACTTTAAGACCAGAAAATCCCTTGCTCTGCGCAAGGTGAAGTACTGCAATGTGTGCTGCAGGGCAAACTGGGAATCGCAGCACAGAGATTCCCCTGGCCCACGCTTTGTGAGAGCTCATCACACTGCCGCTAAAACGCCTATACCATTGCAAGAAGAATTTCCAAAGAGTGACTCACTTTGTGTTGTCATGTACAACAATTGAAATCCAGAGACCTAGTGTAAAGCCTAGTGGAAGAGGTGTGGGAGAGGGATGGGGAGAAGGGTTGGGTCAAACCTTTGTCTTGATGTGTGTTAAATGATGGTGTCTAAAATCTGTTTGTAGTTAGGTCCAAAGTTCAGAAGAAAATAAAGCAATAGAGAAAAATACAGCATGAGTACTTCCCTTAAAACATATACATCAAAATATTGAATTTGATTTCTGATTAAAATAGGAACAGAAGAAGCAACAATGGAGCTCAAGAAGGTCTGGATGTATAAACTGATGGCTACAGATCTTTAAACTGTGTTCAGCAGCCGGGAACACCCAGTGTTAAAAGCTAACACATGCATATCTGCATATTGACACATGTTCTTTTTTAAAATCTGGCCTCCTGAGCTGGTGTTTTCATTGGCAGCAGGAAAATAAATTTAGCCTAACCTCTGATTTTCATTCCAGATAACATCGTACTTTCTCCAGCTGCCAGTAGTTATAAGGACGTCATGTGAGAGTAACAGCGTGCCCTGGCCTTTCCCATCTCCGTGTCTCTAATTCTGATGAGCTGTTTCAGTCTTGGACTCTGCACCTCCAGTTTCAGTGTCATCACCTGCATGAGTAAGGCTTGTGTAAGTGAGATCTTTGTCAGGAAAACACTGCAGGTTGTATGCTCAAACAGACTTCTTAACTGCTATAAAATCATATCATTATTTCCTTCTGCATCATATGTTACATGTGTGTGTTTCTAAACCTTATTATGATCACCAAATCAGAGGCAAAACATTCAGGAACTTCCAGGATTAAGGTTTCATCGAGCCTAACTCCCATCCCTCCTTCCACTATAAGTGTCCACCAGACTCATGAGTTTTGAAACCAAAAAAAAGAACTGTTTGAATGGATTAATATAATAAAGTTTGGGGAGTTTCAGTGATGATGGCAACCTACAAAGCAAATGCAGAAACACCCACTTGAGTATTTCATCCAGTACTTTTCTGGAATGTCATCCCCACTAGGATGAGACTGAAAGGGACTGTTGCCACTAAACCACAACAAAAAATCTGTTCTAAGACCGTAAAAAAGGGACTGGAAGAGTCTTTGAGAGCTCCTTGCACCTGCCCCCCTAACAGCCTGACCAGATGGTTGCCTAATGGCTGCTCAGAAACCGCCGCTGCTGGAGACTCCCCAGTTTCCCAGGGTTTGCGTGCTAATCTCGCCTTCCCATGACAAAGATTTTCCAATGTCCGATTTTCAATTAAAGCCATTAGCTCTGTCCTTTCTGCGGTAGGCATGGAGAAGACTTGCTCCTCTGTTTTGCAGTGGCATTTTGTGTATATGAAGCTTTGCAATCTCTCCCCTGCCTTTTTTATTTCCAGATTAAATCTCCCCAATCACTTTCATCATCCCTGCCACACGCTTTCTCTAGATCATTCCCATGAGATTATCCAAAGTGGATGCAGTAATCCAGACCATGTCCTACCAGCACTTCATGGAGCATGTTTGTTGTTTCATAAATTCCTTTCAGTTGATATATGAATTCCTGTTTATACAGCTTAGCATGACATTTAGATTCATCCATCTCCTTGTGGGCTTTGGCTTTTTCTCTGCGTGTGTGTGTGTGTGTGTGTGTGTGTGTGTGTGTGTGTGTGTGTGTGTGTGTGTGAAAATGCCGTGCTGTAACAGGAATAGCAAACCTTTGGCTACGGAACCTCATGCAGTTTGCTGGCCGATCCCATAGAGCTTCCCTGGATAGGGCTGCTTTGGATGGAAGCATTCCCTGCAAACGGAGCCAGGCAAATGGCACAAGCATCAGAATTTGTCTCTTCAGACTGGAGTGTGGAGGACTTCTTTTCAGCTTGGATCAAATCCTGTGGAAGCTCTTCAGCAAACTGGGAAAAATCCTGCCAGCTGGAGGCTGCCAAGAAGTCCACCTTGCTCCCACTGTAAGACAGGGCAGTGATTTTCCTGACGGTCCTTGCTGCAGCAGTAAACTCTGCCAAACACACTTCGTCTGTAGTACTCATGTTTAACTGCATGGGCAGCACTGCCAGAAATTGCCTAACCTGGAGACATCATCTTGCTGAGTTAAGCCCGTTGGGTAATACTGGAAAGGAGTAAAAGGGCCATCAAGCAAGTAATTGCTGAGCTCCATTTCTGTGATGCTTAACACAAGTCTCTGCGAATGTGGAATTGCCCCCAGTAAGCTCAGGCACAGAGGACCACGCGGACAGGTTAAGAGCCAGCGCAGACGCCTTGCAGAGCCCTGCGCGGCGCCCGTGGGGCTGCCTATCTTCCCAGCTACAGGCACGAATGTGCAGCTGAGCCCGAGGGCTTCCCCACCACTGCGGTGCTGAGTGAACAAACAGTGATAAGAGGCGCTTAAATATTGGGCCCCAAACTGTGTTTTGACAGCTGTCGCTTGTGCTGCTCCCCTCCCCAAGTCTATCTTTTAATTATATCATGTTGTCACACAGTGTTTCAACTGTCACCCTTGGCTGGTGGCAGAAAGGGAGAAATTCAGCCATGGCAAGAACAGATGGGGCTTTTCCTCCCTGCCACAAAGCGGTGCACAGTGCTTGCTCCCCCCACCTTGAATCGCTCTCCGTAGTCAGTATTCAGGCCTAGAAAAAGAAATGGCCTAAGAATTGAGCAGGGGTTCAGGGCATTGGTAAGTGTGTGTTTTGCATGATGTTCCAGTCCTGCAGCTGAGGTATTTTTAGCTGAATCCTAGGCATATGGTGTAATTTGAACTCCCAAGAGCCAAGTGTATTCTTCTTGGCTAAGGGGGGCCGAGCACCGGCTGCACGATGAGAAAAGTATAGTTGTAGCACTTGGGCGATTACTTAAGCTGTGTTCACATCTTTCTGCAGTCGCCTGAGTATTCCTGCAGATAGGAATTGTTCAAATAAACCCAGAGAACAAAATCAAGAGTCTTCAAGATTAATTTTCCCTCTCTGTGCAAACTGCCGGATGGGGAATAGAAGCAGTTTGCTTTTAACAACATATTTATGGAGGTTAGACCAGCCTGTTGGGGCACTGACCCGATATCGCACATCCTCAGTGCCAGATTTGGCAAGATCCCAATCTTGCACGTGCGTGGGGAAGCTTGGAAACGCTCTCCGCGAGTGGGCTGCCTGCAGGAGAACCATGAGTGAAATATAATGCAGTTTTTAAATGACCTTGGAAAGTGAATTTCCTTTGGAAAATTTGTAACTGAGGATAAACTTTGACTGATGCAAGTGTGTTGAGAAGGAGCAAAATATTGTATGCTGCAGTAAATGTTATAGCTCGGATGTGTATGCTCAGAACAGAGCATTGAGAGGTTTTCTAAGTTCCGAACTTCCAGTCTTAAGGAAATTGGTTGGATTACTCTATAATGTGCACACTTAGTAGTTTCTCTGATGCGCATCATGAGCAGAAATAATGGCACTTACGACTCTGCTAACTCACTACAGCTGAACACTTGTTACCCATTTGAACCAGATTTTACTCCACGTTCTCCCCTCCCAAGTCCAGGAAAGGGAGAGGAGAGGAAACGCCTCCCGTAATATACATATTTTTAAACAAGAGGAGACGCAGCCCCACTCCATGGTTTCCCCTGTGCCTGTGGGCGCCTGGGCAGGCCGCAGCTGGGGCCCAGCCTGCGCATCCGGCCCCGCTCGTGGCTGTGCGGACACGGCCGAGGGGGAGCGCCGCGTCGGACGGGCGGCCACAGGGACCCCCGCGGCGGCGCCTCGGCACGGGGGCCTCCGGGCGTCCATGCACAGGGCTCCGCCGTTCAGTGCTTCAACGCTTTTCTTGTTTGTGTGCTAACACAGCCTCTTTCCCTTTGAAATTGTTTGGTGACATTACTGAGATTGCAGGAAGAGAAATAATGGCTCTTGTCTTCATATCTGATCTGGAAAATTCTCTGTTTTGTCTTTTATTCTTTTCTTTTTTGAAGGCATTTGTTTCAGTAGCAGATCACTGACCCTATTCAGCATCGCTGCCATGGCAGGCCTCCCGTCCCTCTCGTGGACCACACTCTCTCACACACGGAGGGAGGAAACCCTAGATGACCGAGTATTCTCTGCTGAGAGCAAAAAATGCACCTGAGAGGGTTTTTTTTACTTTCCTGGAGGGGGTTGTCTGCAGGTCGAGTGGGTGATTGGAAGGAATCACAAAGGAGAGAGCGAACAGTCAGTTTGGGGTCATCTTTTTCCGCCTCGCAGGTCTCTTCTTTCAGGTTTCCCAGTCTCACTGAAGTCAGATCTTTCAAGATCTTTCCTGCAAGCAAAAGGAGGCAGAAAGAGCACATCTCCTCTTTCATTTTTTCCCTTTGTCATCAGCCAAAAGCTGCTCAGACTTTGGCACCTGTGAGATTGTGAGGAGCCCTTTCTCTGGTCCTGCTCATCTTGCTCAGATGCCCCTCTGGCAGAGAGGGGAAGCGTGTGACAGTGCGGGGGATGCAGCAGGGCTTCCACCCCTGGCCTGTGCAGGCTGTAAATCTGTGTAAATCTGTGTAAATCCGGGACTTCCCTGCAGCAAGAAACGAAATGCTGAGACTGGGGAGCCCCTGCCCTCTCCTCTGCATAGCCCTGTAGTCCAGGGCAGGCTCTCCTTGCTCTAGCTGGGGAGGGCATTTCCCAGGGCAGGCTCTCCTTGCTCTAGCTGGGGAGGGCATTTCCCTCCAGGGAAATGGGCCTATTTCCATCATGCTTTTCCATCCACTGCTTCACTGTCCCTCATGGTCCCAAGAAGTGATAGTGTCACCCTCCAATGTCTCTGCTGCTGAACTGCTCCTCTGTGCTGCAAGGGGGGAGCCCCCTTTCCAGGGGCTGTTCGCTGGCTCCTGTGAACCTTGCAGATAATCAGCTTTGCAATGAGAACCTGGGAGATTCTGCAGACTCACGAGGAATGTGGGGCAAAGCTCTCTCCCTTCTCATCTCTGCTTTTGTCTTGTCCTTTCTTCCAGTTTGCAGAGCCCTTTGCGCCTTCTCTTGCTATGTAGTGGGTAGGAACATTTGGCTTTTTGTAATCAAAAGCAGCTATAGGGGTCTCAGTGGGATTATTTTTACATGTAAGCATTGCACAAATTGAACTCCAGAAAAAGAGGCCAGTATTTTCTTTAACACATGCTGGTATAAAATAGGAACAATTCCTCTGAAAGCTTAGAGGCTAAAATGGCCTTGAATAAGACCCAAGGACTTCAACTAAATTACAAAACTAAATCAGAATGAATGCTCTTTTATATCTGCTTCACAATGGTCCCTGGACTTAGTGAACCTGGATGTCAAATATATAGGTAAGAATGATCTGTACTGGAGCAGAATAAAGGGCATATTCACTATCCCTAAGCTGTGAATTCAGTCTGTCCTTTGTCAAATTCTGCTGTGACTGCATTTGAACAAGTTTAGGAGCAAAACTAGGTCTCGGTTTCTGAGAGGAGAAGATTGCAGGACAAATTCTCAGCTTGTCTTGGTCTTACCACTCTGCCAGTTACAAGTCTCTCCTCTCCTTAAAAATGAGGCTGTAATGCACTTCAGAAATTTGTGGTGCTACAGAAACCTTCGGCACATGCCACACAGATCATCTGTGCTTTTTATAAAGGCTCTCGAGGTGGAGCCTCTATTAATGTTGTGAGCTTTGACTTGCAGAGTACGAACCTGGAGAAGCTACAAAGAATTCCCAGTGCCTTTCAAAAAGCGGCGCGCAGCCCTTCCATGCTTTACATAATGCAGGGTGCTTTGGAAGCGAGATTACGTGTAAATTTAAGTCCTTATGGCTGGGACGCCTCAGGCAGCGCTAAGCACAGGCGAGTTTCCCGTAGGCGTGAAGAGCTGGGGCCAGTAGCACCTTGGGCAGGGCAGAAGCGCCAGGTGCCAGGAGCCAGCCCGCCGCAGCGCCGCGCAAGCGACTGGCACTGCGTCCCCGCGGAGAAGGGGTAGCACCTCCTGCCGCCTTCCTGCCAGCACGCAGGAGCCCTCACTTAGGGAAGCAGAGCCGTGCATGCCAGTCCCGAAAGCCTCCCAGCGCTGACGGAGATGTGGGAAGGAGGACAGGCAAATCTGCATAGCTGCAGCCAAGAATAAAACTGCTCGCACTTCTGAAAGGGAGCAAATGTGGTGAGGTGGAGGGAACTGGTCTGTTCAGCTGGAGGAAGCTCCTGGGATCCCATTGCTGCCTCCAGCGCAGGGGGCTGAGGGATGGAGCCCGGTTCTTTCCAGATGTGCTCTGGGACGGGCCGTGTGGCATCGGTCGCACTGCAGTGAGGTGAACGTCAGCGCAGGGCAGGGACAAAAATGTCACAGCGAGCTGGGTTCAGCAGGAGGACACGCTGCCAGGGACACTCCTTGACAGTTACAGCATTTGACTGGAGAAGGCCCTGAGCAACCTGCCTTGCTTTGAAGGTGCCCCTGCTCCGAGTGGGGGGTCTGGATGAGCTCCAGAGACCCCCTCCCACCTCGTTCTTCCCAATTCCATGTCCTTACATGTATCTTAACTGTGGGAAAGACTGTGGCAAGTCACTGCTTGCTCTGTTTGCCTCTGTGTCCTTAGCTTCGTGATAGAAATAGGATTTCTTCCATGAAGAACATTGTACTTCCATGAACTTTATGCTCTTAATTCTTATTGTGTTTTTAAGGTCCAGGAGTACACTCGGAAGTATATAAGTCATAAAAAAAATGTCAGCCTTTAAGAAGGCAGAGACCTGAAAAAATGCAGGCCAGTACTTTAAATATTCCAGTGCTTTACTTTCTTGCCTAGATATAACTAATATATACCACCACCACCACCCCAAAAAAGGTTTCTTTCTGTGAGGAATTGAAATTACAAATATATTTTTCATTTTACTTTCTTCTAGGTCTCCAGAAACAATTAGATTTAGATCAACATCATTAGGAGCATCAAGAAGAGTGCCATCTGGTTATTCCCAATAATGGCCACGTGCAAATTTGCTTTAACTGATGTAGAAATGGCTCAGTGTTGACTTATTCAGAGCTTTTGGGCATTTGTGACGTGAGACTGAGTTAAAGGCTTGTAATAGCCCTGCAGGTGGAGGGCAGTAGGCAGTAGAGGACACCATATTCTGGTCACGGACATTGAGAGATGGCTCCATGTCTTAAAATGTCAGGGATGTCACAAAACATTCTTCTCTATAGTTACAGCTGCCTCCTTCCACATGGACCTTTCACCCTTAGAAAAGGCAAAGCTTTTTTTCCAGTAGTAACACTGGGAACAGTTTATTACTCTTCCCCAGGCAAAGCTTTCTCTTCATATGGCTATAGGAGAACGGTCAGCTCATGAACGAGCTGATTCGTGGGAACATCTACAGATGCTCTGTAGTGACAACAGTTAAGCTATTCTGCAGCTATTACCATATTAAATTAACTTACTGCAATGCAATTAATTAGAATTCATGTTCTAGAAATGAAGCAGCATAGCAATTACACTGATAGTTAATGACCTGTAAAAGTAAAATACAAAAATGGTAAATTTCCTCCTGTAATTAATTTAATGTTGGGAGATGGTGGGTCAGACTGCTTCCCAGCGTAGCTCCAGCTACTTCTTCAGTTTTGCAACATGAATGGTTGTGATCCAAGTAATCCTGTATCTTGCAAGAGTAACTATTTGGCATCTGATAACAAAAGCTTTCTAACAGTTGTGCCAAAAACCAGAAATCATGCAAAGTTCAGCTGGTCTCACTGTGAAGTCTGAAACTTGATATGGTTTGGGGAGAAGGTTCAGGAGGGTTTGTTACTGAGATTGTTAGTTGACCCCTGCAATATGTATTTTAAAGGCAATCACCCAGCAGTGATTACTTATTTTGCCTAATATTTTAAGGCTCCCCTTTGCTTTCCTTCAGCCTCCTTCCTTGGCAAAAGTAACTGTAAGAGCTTTTGACTGAATATCTTCTACTGGATCCCTCAAACTACGGTAATCTCCACAGAGGACATCCTTGAAAAACGAATCAGATCTGTTGCTCCCCTCTGTAAGGGCGTCATGACACGAAGACCCGTCGTTCCTCGGGCCTTGCAGCCATGCCAGCTTGGTGAAGCAGCTGGGGTATTTGCCCTTGGACATTTGCCATGCACGAGGCTTGAAGCCTCACTGTTGCTCTTAAACACATCTTCAGGTTCAGGTGGGCTAAGCGTGCCCGACAGCGCATCCGTGTGCGAGCCCTGAGGCAGCTCTCGCCAGCTGCCTTGCATTGCCCTGCAGGTGGGAGCTCTGGATACTGCCCAGCCACGAACCACAGCGCTGTGCAGTAAAATAACAGAGAAGCTGGAGCAGCTGAAATGCTTGTGGGCCTATGCAAGGAAAGGACAGTTCCTGTCCATGGGATATTGTCCAGCATGTGCTCAGTGCATGAAGTGACTCACGGGCTGTTGCTCTCGGCCTGAGGGAGGTCTGAGCCACAGCTTCTTCCAGCCCTCGTGGCTGCGGCCGAGCTGCAGTGCTACCAAGGGGACAGGAGCGATGCCCAGTACCCTCCCTCCTCATTACCTGCCTATATGTGGCACTGGACCCTGGCCACTGCTCCATACATGTTCTATCACATGCTCCTCGCAGTAAAAAACCCAAATCACAGCCCAGAGCATACAAAACATAGGGATATGACTCTTTCTTTCCCTTTGTCCAGTTTCAAATTAATCTCAATTAAAAAGGCCCTGGCCCTGGTTGAGAAGCTGCTATACTTACCTTGGAATCTTCCATAATGATGCTTATTTTTAGTCTGATTTTCTTCCTCTGATGAGGGAGGTGGAACTGTAGAAAGATTTACAATTCATTTCACTGGCAAGTCTGAATATTTATTATTATTTTTTAACTATCAAAATGTATAGAGACCGAAAATCTACTCGGAGAACCCAGAGAAAAGGATTTTTTTTTTATTTCCTTATACTGTATGGGGTGGTGGCAGGAGTTTATTTCCATATTTATTACTATAGTATCTTAGACATTTACCTTGAAGAAAAAAAAGGGCACGAAAGTCTGAAAGTTGGGAAAAATAGGATGATAGTCTGAACTGGAGGCTAAATCTTGAGGTGTCTCTTATTTAATGCAGGTTCTTGTCTTCCTACTCTTCTCTTTACCTATGCCTACCCAGCCTAGGCTTCCTCTCAGCCTAACAGTCAAAACTGTTAAAAATAGTATCTTGCCTAACAAGATCTTCTTGACTACAGCCTTCTTTGCATTTACTTTTTCAAGGATTCATGTAAAGAGGCGGCTTATTTATTTGTAATTGCAGTGAGTTCTTGATCATCTATGTGCCTAAGTGAAGCTACAGATACAAATTTGACATGCCCATGTGAAATGCCAGGAAGGTATTTCTGTTAAAATATCAAATGTTCCTTGGCCTAAAGTGTTTTAAATAAGGCTTAATTCCTTTTGCCTCTTGACAAGACTGTGCTACTTTGTAATTTTAAAAATAGTTTTATATACATGAGCAGGGAATCCTAGTCTTAGCAGACCGCCCTGGTTGTCCTCATAAACTTTTGAGGCAAGCTTTCATGCCTTCAGAACAGATGTAATGTAAAAAGAAGTGGTAAGACGTATGATTTATGTCTCTCTCCTTGAATTTCTATAAAAAGAGATGATGGGGTGTTGCAGAAATGGATTTATGTAGTATATCTGGAGCTTTGTATCCCTTCAGACTAGGCTGTTACCAGAGCTCTGCTATGCTCTGCTATGACTTCTGCTTAGCCTCCCTGTTGAAGCTTAGCCTGTAAACTCAGCTGCAGTGGACTGAGGTGGGAATTCTTGCTGAGGATCTCATATGGCTCCATTTCCCCAAATTTGTGATTTGTAATATTAATTGCTGTTTTATGAAAATGGCAATGTGCTTGCACAACTTTTCTTCCTGGCATGGATGGTAGATGTTCAGAATATGCAATTTCTTCTCTTGCTTTGGAGACTGTTTGTCTAAAGCCCTAGATCCTTTGGAATGAACATGAATAATTGAATCTGAACTGATGCAGCAGATTTGTTTTTGGAAAAACCTGTTGTTAAGTTCTGTGTCCCTGACTGCAGGCAGCTTCAAGGTGCTAAGGTTCAAGGTGCATCAAAGTGCTAAGTCGTACTGGAGAAGATGTCTCAGCTTCCACCATTTGTTCTCTGCATTTTGGCAGGACACAGACAAAAACTGGAAATTGCTGCCCCATACTGGGCTCAGTGTGAAACCTGCAGAGTCCTCTCTGCCAGTGTGTGCTCCCCGGGTATGTAGCTTCAGCAAGACTGGAGGGGTATTCATGCCCTAGAGATTTAACATCATGGCCTGGGGACCTGTCCTCCTCGACCAAGCCGTGCAGTTTTGCTGCAACATGCTGGTGTTGATGATTAAACAGGATCATCAGTCTGCGAGATATGAGTATGGGAAAGAGAAAGTCTGGAATCATTTTTCCGTACTGGACATGCGAGTATTCAGTTCAGGGATCCCAGGCAGGCGGCAGTGCAATCTGGGTGTCAGTTTCAGGTAGTCACCTTTCTGCAGCTCGCCTTAACCTCACTGAGCGTCTGCTCTCCCCGCAGGGCTGGCACTTTGACCACCTGAGATAACAGCTGCATCTCTGCAAGCAGCCTGGTGAAGGGCAAAACATTTGTTAGCGGTTGCTATTTTCAGCCTTGCCAGAGTAAACAGAGCGCGAGGCACCTGCAGTCCTTCCTTTTAAGAAGTCAGCATAATCTGCACGTCCTCGCGGGGTCAGTGGAGCAAGGGGCCGGGTGGGCGCGCGTGAGGCTCTGGCCAATGCCCAGGGGCGACGTGGGGGCTGCTGGGGATCAGTGGTGCTCCCCGAGCCCGGGGGGAGAGTCTGCACGGGCACAGAGCCCTTGAAACTGCTAATGCGGCTCGGGACATCGCAGCGTGAGACTCGCGCTGGCTATAAACAAGAGAGCTAGCGAAAACAAACCGTCTGAGTTCACACAAAGGCTACGGCAGGAGAAATGGAGACTTCTTTTTCTTTCAGTTCTCTTTACTTTTTTCTCCGGCAGTTCTGCACAACCAGATTTCAGGATCTCCAACTCTAGTTATGTGGTAAGTCTTCACCCTGGGAACAAGTAGGCTTTGGGCTTAATGTGCCTCAGAGGGCACATTAATGTGCCTCAGAGGGCTGTGTAAACCAGACCCTGGATTTTCTGACACAAGAAAAACAGTGCTGAGTACATGGCAGAGCAGACGGCATTTAGGTAAGCTGTACTTGCAGGAATCCCCCTGTGCTGTTAGATGGCAAATGGTACTGTCACCTCCATTCCCCTGTTTGGGTTAGCAGGAAGCTACTGAGAAAATACGTGTCAATAAAGCAGCGCTGATGCCATGGATTTGAAGCAGAGAGGGTTAATCTGCAGTCCTGGATCAGCCAGGGTCAGCATTGCTCTTCTGTAACCACCTTCTGCCGCTCATGGCCTGCAAGGCAGCACCAGCAACATTCACACTGCAAAGGTGCTTCCCAGTGGTGTTCATGGATGCTGGGCTCCATCATCCTATGTTTTTTTGCAAGTATAATGTATGGATAGGGATAAAACCCTTGGGATGATTGAGTTGCTGTAGGGGGCATGTGCCCAGGGGAAGTTCATCCTTTCACTCGGTCCCTCATAATCTACCCTGTTACACACCATAACCCTTCTGCCTTGGTGTACAGGAGATTATGTGAGGGTTATTCCTGGACCAGCTTTTGCATAGTTATTGTTACACCCGCCACTTCTGAAGAAGAACAAGTATCTGAGTGAGGAGAATATCCCGGTAAAAGAAGCAGTATTTAATTGTGTGGGTATTAAACAGAAATAGTACAAGTCAGAGTTTCCAGGTCAATGATGAATATTTATCGTTTGAAAAGTCTATTGTGAACAGGAAGAAGCTGAAAACTTGTCACTGATAAATGAGCTGTATTATCTCTAAATTGGGGGCATCTCAGGGAAAAGTGGCTGCCCTTCTTTTGTGCCTAACAGGGCCTCACAGGGGGCTAAAAGAGCATGGCAAGACTATATTCAGAGCGTTTGTAGAACAAGTGCTAACAGACAGAAAAGCGGAGATGCCTTAAAACTCTGCCTATCTCTTTTCCCGTTTAATCAGCCTTACCACACTTCCCAGCTGGATGGGGCACTAGGGGTACCTTGTGATGGAAACACCTGGTCACAGAGCCTCCTCGTGATCACCAGCTGCTCCAAAAACAAAGTTTTTTTCCAGCGGGCCATCAGTAACTCTTCACTTGCTTGGCTTATCAGTATAAACAAGCTGTTTATATTGCTCAAGAGAGCTCGTGGGAAGAAATATCCTTTTTCCTTCGTATGTTGCTGTCAATGCTGGAGTGGGGACCTAGATAAGAATCAATCATCTTCCAGAAAAATTAAACTCTTTTGACACCCTGAAGATGGACAGCGGGCCATTGGTGATCAGCCAAGAGGTGTAGGAAAGATGCTGACTGCAGACTCTCGACCTGTCTTTGTGTACATTTAGGAGCCCTCCATATGGCAGTCTCAAGCTCTGAAATTCACTGCAGAGTTTTTGGAAATACAGACTAACAGGTGGTATGTGTAGGTTGCTGAGAACAATAACAATCACTTAAAAGATCCCATTTTCAATCTGATAATTCTTCTTAGGTGACCTAGGGTCTGTTGACCTTCAAGAAAAAAGCATCTGCAGTGTTACAAACCTAGTTATCCTGACTTGAATTCCTCTTGGAAGCAAGGTGTGTGGTGTGCACCTTTATCTTCTCCACCCCTCCTGCTGAAAGGAGGGCTCTGTTTTCACCACAGACCCTTAAGGGGGAAAAAATGAGAAGTCAGAAGGATCAGAAAGGTCCCATGTGGGCTTTCCCACAGAGATAAAAGGATGGGCTAAGGCGGTCTGGGATGCAGCTGGCTGAAATGACTGCTTTAGCACTGCGGGGATCAGCAACATATTTTTAAGCATATGTCACTGGACCCATACACCAACAGAGGCTGAAAGTATAGTGAGGCCTCTCACTATAGAGTTAGTGTATGTGTGTCCTTTTTTATTTACATATTTATTTTATCGACCCTTTTGTTAGACCCAGTACAGCCACTCTGTAAAGTCCTAGATAAACAGCCTTTAAAACTTGGCATATCATTATTTAACTAAAAGTGGTTAGTTCCCAGAGGAATGGTCTTTTCAGCTTATCTTTGAACGACAGGACTTCATTGTACTCTGGCTCTGTGATAAATTCCCCAGTTTGCCCTCTGTTGAAGGGAGATCTGTTCCATAATTTAAAGCTTCTTACTCTTGATTTTTTTTCCTCTTACCGAGGTCTAATACCTTTAAATATGATACAGCCAAAGAAAAATATAGCCTTAATCTAACAATAGTTGACTTAAAAAATAAATCTAATATTAGAAGCGCGATATAACCTGGAAAAAACAGATAGGAGATTGTTCTAGGTGTGGAAAACTTGTACAGTGAAAAATACATTTATTTAAAAAGTACAGCCAGCCATGGGAATCTTGATGCTGACTCTGACTTCTGGAGCTTGTGGACAAGTGGGTGCTGATGGCCACAACTACTAAAGGTAGGATGACAAATTCTCCGTGTTGTTTCTGGGATCCAAGAATTTGCTCTTGGTGTTCACAGTCTCTTCAGTTGGTAACTCCGATGACAGGTCCAGTTAGAAGTCAACAAGACGTAAGCGCACCTGCGCCCTGCCAAAGCACACGAGGCAGCCCTCCTGCCCGAGGGGATCACACACAGCCAGGGCTCTTCCTGTAGCCAAGAAGTGCCAAGCCCAAGCTCATGGGAAATCTCTGTGATAGAATTTTGCTCTTTTGTTTACAAGTTGCAAATTCACTTTTTTGATAATACATTCAAGCCTGAATAATTCAGTGAGTGCAGGATTAAAAACTGTGTATCTGTGCTTAAGGTAATTGTTACTGAAATCCCAAACCACCTGTGCAAGCTGATTTGGCTCTTTGTATTTTCTCCTTTTCAGAACAGAAACCAAATTTAAAGTCAAAAGCTAATCTCTTATCACAGATCATGCAAAGAAGTGTGTAACACAAACGTTCTGCCCTGTGCCAGGAGCTGTGGAATAGCTTTCCATAGGAAAAGTGTTGAGGAAAAACTCGATTATATTCTTACATCAGATCTAAGGATTATCCATGAACAGGGAAATCAAATTGAACTAGAAAATGCAAACTACATTTATGGGTGGTTCTGTCTCTCCTTTTTTTTTTTTTTCTTTTTTGAAATGAGGAATGGACTAATAATATTTTGGGGCAAAGTTAAAATAAAAACAGTGGTTCCTATGTTGATAGTTATGCATGTAAGCATGTATGTAATGGATACATTTTGATTGGTTAGAGCAAAATGAATTCTAACTAAAGAAATTAAAGAACTATCTGCATGATAGATCTTTCTAAAAATCCAATTTAAAAACAAGCTTCAGAATGATTTATTAAGCGTAGTGAACCCAGAGTCATGCGTTAGCAACGAAGCAAAGCATTGTTCTGACATAGCAAATTATGCTGGTCTAAATGTTCATAAGTTTTAAAGCTATTTTTTAGTTGGGATTCTTTTTCGCCTTTAATGATTTATCTTACACAGTTTTGGGGCCATCTCTGCTATATTACAGTTATTCCTCTTACAAACAGCAAGCATTACTATGTAATTTGTGGGTTATTAAAACCAAAAGTTCCCCAAATACTCTCTCCCAGTACCCCGGTTACTCATCTCGTATCATTGATAGTCTCACTGATTCCACCAACGTTTCTGAGAAATATAGATCAGCCTTTGTCTCTGATCAGGTCATCTACCACTCAAATTAGACTCCTCATAGTGTTCAGTGCATGGCAATCTGCCAATTGAAAGAAAAGATTTCTTTAGAAAAGGTTTTCTAGGTATGAAGGTGACAATTGAATCGTCAGAATGGATGAACTGGAAACTGAAAAGTTTTGCAGAGCTGTCTTCCGCATGAAGTGTATGATGCAGCACTGACTTGGATCCAGAGGGAGGAGTGGATGCTACACCTATAGGAGCTTTTTATTTGGGGGAAATGTAACCTGAGCCCAGCTCAAAATTTAGCAAGCACTTGAACAAATTTGGAAAGAGGAGGCATAAATGTTGGCAGGAATGTAAAATGGGATTAAGGGATATATGAGTGGAAGGAAGCAGTAGAGAGGGAATTAAGGCAAGGATGAAGGAAATTAGTACTGGATAAAGTGAAGAAAAATGCTGGAGGCTTCAGGTGCATGAAAGGAGGTGAAGATCTGAGCTAGTGGGATGTGGAGGCCTGGAAGTACATTTCAGCTCCAAGACCTGGAATATCTCTGCCCTTCCAACTATGTCCGAGACCATCTTTGTGCTCTCCCAGGAAAGCTGAGATCTGGAGGGTCCCTGCCGTCCTGTGAGCAAGGTCATTTCTACATGACGCCCTTCCTTAGAGAAAGGGCACTAGTAGCTTGCTCTCCTAAAGCGCGGCTGCGATCTGCCCAGGCTCGGGGAGGGAAAGGGGAGCTGTGCTCTCTACCCAGGCACGCACCAAGGAGCCAGCCCTGAGACATCCTGATGTTGGCATCTGAGCCCTCCTGCCTGCCCTCTTGGCATCTGAGCCCTCCTGCCTGCCCTCTCTGTACAAACCAGGGGGCACCTAGCCCAGCCTCTCAGTGCGGTGAGCAGAGAGCAAGCTGCTTACCGGATTAATCCAAAAATACCACGTCAAGAAGGTGGTGAGGGATGTCACGGGCTTGATGTTGGTCACAGATTCCCAATAGGATGCCTTGCTCCACTCTGCAAAACGGTTTGTGGGTCTAGGTTGGTCTCCAGGGCTACACACTTAATACAGTAAACAGAGCAAGCCAAGGTTGGACTCCCTGGCCACAGCCCAGTGGCAGATTGTTTCCATATGGTGAAATGCTTGGCTTGCGAGACAGGGAAGGTCTTGTCCAGGCTGTTCCAGGGAGCCCGCTCCATCATCCAGCCTGAGCCTGCACACGTGTCGTGGGTGCAGGATAAGACCTGCTGGAAAGGTGTAGGCTGTTAGACACCGTGGACGATCGTGTATCAGGGACGGGCTGTGCTCAGTACCTGCTTAGTTTATTATAGAATCATAGAGTCATTATGGTTGGAAAAGACCTTCAAGATCACCAAGTCAAACCCTAAACCATAAACCCTTCACACCTGCTAAACCATGTCCCTAAGCGCCTCATCTACACGTTTCTTGAACACTGCCAGGGACGGTGACTCCACCACTTCACTGGGCAGCCTGTTCCAATACTTTACCACTCTTTCCATGTAGATATTCTTCCTAAAGGCTCACCTGAACCTCCTGGTTCAACTTGAGGTCATTTCCTCTTGTCCTGTGTGTATTTATTCTGGAGAAGAGAGTGACTCCCGCCTCACTACAACCTCCTTTTAGGTAGTTGTAGAGAGCAATAAGGTCTCCCTGGAATCTCCTCCAGACTAAACACCCCCAGCTCCCTCACCTGCTCCTCACAAGGTCTGTGCTCCAGCCCCTTCACCAGCTTCGTTGCCCTTCTTTGGACACGCTCCAGCACCTCCATGTCTTTTCTGTAGAAAACACCTCTCATTATTTTGGCGTAGCTTGAGTACCTGTACATCACTGTAAGTATCTGGGTTTCTTTCTGATTCAGGCTTTGCTTTTGTCTTCAGCAAGTACCATACACCATTTCCATCCCATGTAATGGAAATGCAACTTCTGTTCTAATTCATGGAAATACCTACTCTCTGCTAGAGCATCCTGTCCCATTTGTCTTGTTAGTGACATTGTGTAACAGACCAGTCATCCTGTTGAGGCAAACTTGTTCTCAGACTTGAATGAGTCTGGTCATGCTGCTGTGGTTTAATGCTATTTCACTGTCAGGTTTCAGGGCGTTCTGGGGAGTCTGTCTTAATGGGCACATTAATTTCATTACTTTGGTGATAGTGAGTGAAAATGCGTAAGAGACTCATCTCAAATCTTTAATTGAGATGAGTCTTTAAAGAGACTCATCTCAAATGAGGCTAAAGAACTCCTTTTGATTTCTTTGGCTTCATTTGCATTTTTTTTTCACTCTGATCTATTAGAATTGTTTACTTATAGACATAAACCACCAAGGTATGTTGTGTTTACTTACTCATCATTTGTTTTTCTGAACATACTGTCCTTACTACTGATTACCCATATATTGTCTCACTAATGTTCTCCTTTTGAAATCCAGAATGAAAATACTGTAACAAATAGTCATATAAACAGTCTGTAAGTGTTTGGAAGATAATGAGGAAATGAGTAATAGCCAGCATGGCTTTGTCGAGAACAAATCCTTTCATCAGACTCATCTTTTCTTTCAACGACAGTGTAACAGGCTGTTTGGGTAGGGGAGAAGCAGTAGATGTCAAAGGGAGAATGGGTAGATGTTGTGTGTACTGACATTAGGATGCTCTGTCATTCCTACCAGCAAGCTGTGGAACATGATCTGGATGGGAAATTGATAATGTGTTTGGCTTTAATGTGTTGTTCTCAGTGGTTCACTGTCAAAATGGAAATAGGTCGTAGTGAGGAATTGTAAGGGTCTGTAATGAGTCCGGGCATACTGAATATTTTCATTAGCACCTAATTGATAGAAGAAGATGTGTATTACGCCTGTAGGTAACACAGGGAGGGAGGGGAAGGCATGTGAGCTTGTTCTTTCATTCTGCTGGGACTGGGAACATTTCATCTCAAGTGGCTGTGCCTAGCTCGGGGTACGGTGTTTCAAGGAAGATGTGAGCTCTAATTGGAGAGCAATAGGAATGACTAGAAAACAGAGACCTTGAAAGGAAGGCTGAACGAACTGTGGTTGCGCAGTGTGGAGACAAGAAACTAAGAGAAAAGGTAATTCTTAAGATACAGAAAGCTGCTTTAAAGAGGAAGGGAATAATTTATCCCTTCTGTCTGTAGTGGATAAGAAGGGAAGTAACGGATTTAAATAGCATAGGGGACACTGAAGTTAGACACAGGAAAAGCTTTTAAGAGTCATGATAATTAAACACTGGAACAAGTTGCCTGGGGAAGTTGCAGAGTCTCTGTTACTGGGGGCTTTTAAGAATAAGCTAGGCAGAAATCTGTCAGAAGTGATGTAGTTGCAAGCTGACTTTTGCCTAGGGGCCCAGGGTTGAGTTTGGTGAAATCCTTAATTCTTTCCAGCACTATATTCTGTAGTCCCGTGTGTCACTGCTGAATCCAGTGCTTCAGTATTTGCCTCAAAATGCTGGCTGAATACACAGGCAGCCTCTCCCCGGTGCTTTCTTTCTAATCCAGAAAATGAAGTCCAGAAGGAATGTATCTAATTGCATTCTAGTTTTGAGGCACAAATATTAAGAGGTAAGAGGAAGAGCAGGTGCTTGGGTGAGAAATGCCTTGCATTCCCGGTGACGTCCTGCCCAATGAACAGAGTTCAGTTTCGTTCTGCTCCCAAATGGCCCATGTATGATTGCATTAACATGGAGTATCACTATCCAAGAAGAGTTCATACGCAGAATTGATCGAATTAAAATTGTAGGCAATTTGGAGTGAATAATCAAGGGCTTATAATGTATTGGCAGCATTATCTGTAGCAGCCGCTAACATGCTGGCAAATAGTGTGATGGACTGAGTACTGGGGAATTCATTAAATGAATGTACAAGAGCCTCCCCAAATGATTTCACTGGCAGAAAATACTAATTGCTGCTCTTGGGAGCACTTTGGCCACTCAGCTTCCAAGCAGAGCTTTCCAAGCAGAATAGGATTATGCCACTGATGTTTCTACTTAACTATGGGGAGTAGAGGAAACTTCTGCTAGGGGTCAATGTAGTATTTCAAGATTCAGAATAGTTCCTACGTGTACCAGACTTGCTAACTTGTGAAACAGTGGGCCTGCGAGAAAACATTTCAGAAGGGAAAAATACTTACCTTGATACATGGTGGGCAAAAAGCATAAATAATAACCAATATTATACTTGTGTCATGAAGCTTAACCTGAAGCTGTGGTGATTTGGTTGTGTGGGGAATGGCAGTGATTTCTGTCTGCAGTCACCCTTGATAAAGGTGAAAATACTGAAAGTTAAAAACAAATGGACAGAAGTCCTCTACTCTCCTTCTTAAAGCTGACTGATTCTCAAGGTTAATGCTTAGTGTTGCAAAGCCAGGTTTGTTTGTGCATTTGTGAAAGTGCACTGATCCCACCCGAGACTGAGATTGACTCTTTTCACCAGAGTCAGCCTTGGAGTTATTCCTGAATGAGCTCGGAGCACGGTGGGTCACAATCTGGATTTAATCTTCTTGTTTGTAACTTCTGATTCCGATTTAGAGAGCTGGAGATTGGCTGAAGAATAACAGGCCTTTTCCAGGCGCTGTGATGAAATTGCAGATTGGTGTCATGACTGCAAAATTGAGATCTGTAATAACTTTCATGGATCAGTAGCTGCAGAGTCTATTTCTGTAATGGAACTAAAGCTTTAATTAAGCTGTAATGTAGAAAAGATGAAACCTTTTTGGATGGGGTGACTGATTTTTTTGGACAGATCCTTAGTGTTGTATACTAGAAACTAAAGAAAGAAATCATAGCAATAATAGTTATCATTGGCTGAAAAAGAGGGGGAAATGTAGGGCTTGTTCATCCAGTACTTATTTCAAAGCTGAATAACTGTGAGTCTGTTACTGTTACCTCATTAATAATCTCTTTTTTGAAACTTGCTGATAGGCTGCATTTCTTCCAGCACCTTGGAGACCACCATCTGAATCCCACTCCGGTAGTACTGCGAGCTGTTGAGGTGGGAGAGAAGAATTGCAGGGATCCCTTTCACAGCTCCAAGTGAAGCCAAGCACAGCTGCAGTGTTACCTGGCATAGCTTCATTGTTAGGAAACTTTATTTTTCAGGTTTTTTTTTCTCTTCGTCTTGCACCAGGTGCAAGTCTGGCTTGTCAAATCTGGGAAGTGATTGACTCATCTACTCTATTCCTCTGTTCTCAGTAAATTGCAATGTGATTCCCTATTTACCTGCCATATGGCAAATTCTTCCTAAAAATCCAACTGCATAAGCTATTTGTGCACAAGAATGCAGGAAGGGAGCACATTACTTACAAAGTATGTAATCGAGCAGTGTGATCCAACCCATTAACTGGGTGACATCCTTCTCTTCATTTGGACAGTTTACTGGCTCTGGGGTTTCAAATGGGAGCTGTCATTTACACTTCCTCATAATAAAACTTAATTGAAATTTCATTCCTGCACCAGCAAGTGGCAGGTCACCAGATGGTTCCTAATCATTACATCCACATATTCTTTGCTAGTTTGCGGCAGACACTGAGCTAACGTTACCAGTTGCTATGCATACTTTGCATATCTTTAACATGTGCATCTTATTGTTAAATATTGGGAATTGTTTCTGTACTTACTTAACAGTATAAATAATAAACTTGCCCTGGGAATTCTTTAAAAACCATTTGTTTGTTTCCATCTAAGTTGTCAGCAAGACCCTAACATCTTTTTGGCCACAGTGAACTAGTGGGTTCCTATTCATAAAGTGAATGTATGAGATGATTGTAAAAGCTGCGCTCTGGTCTGAGAGGTGATACAGAACCACACTGTCTCAGCATGTCAGTATGTGCATTAACGTTGTTTGAGATAACTGACTTCCAGAACCAAGGAGGGGATATTCAGCATGGAAAGTTAAAGGTGAAGTTAACAGGGCAAACCAGTGGAGAAAACGTGCCTCCTGGATTTATAAAGGCAGGATAGGAATATGTGCTATGAAGGTGTGTTTTAGCACACAGAGGCCCTGCATGCTTTCCAAACTCTTGCTCAGGATCTTTTATGTGTTTGAATTGCCAGAGAAAACACGCACCGTGCTGCGCTTAGCAAACGCGCCGGTGAGGCGCTCGACCCTCACCACGGCCATCCAGACCTCTACCTGGCAACACTCTGGCAAAAGGAAGGGGATCACTAAGTCCTTAAAGCCGCTAGGATGGCTTAGCCCTTGCGTCCCTGCCTGCCGGGGTCGGTGGAGATCTTTCCCCTTTTGGCCGTGTACATGTAGCAATGCTCTGGCCTCATTGCTTGCTCTCCTGTGACTCTGTGTGGGATGATGAAGCATCGGGAGGTAATGTTGCAGAGTGCTCCTATAAGAACAGGAATCCGGGCTGCTGCGAGAGGATGGTGAGAAGGAGCTTTCAGGCAGCAACGGACATAACCACGCAGGCCTCTTCAGGAGGAGCAGACGTGGTACTGAGAGTCAGAAACAGAGATGTGGGAGTGCAGGTCACTCACAAAGGCAGGGATGGCCTCTGGAAGTAGGGTGCAATAACAAGCAACACGGTGCCTTGGGAGGGGGTTTCAGGGCACTTACAGGATCGGGCTGGGAGCTTCCCTAGATGCATGGGGCCATCCATTTGCATCAAGGGGCACTTTGGCACTTATTTTCCAGGTGTGCTTAACAGTCTTGCTGATGTTCTCCAACAGCTGTCAGGAAGATGATGATGAGGAGAGAGAAAGCAAGTCAGCCCTGTCACTGCTGGTGACTTTACAGCAATTCCTAAACTGGAAGTGGCAGGACTTTCTTCTCTGCTCCTTTCAGTGCTTTTGCTTAACCCAGTTGCCTGGAACTGGGGACGCAAAGGGTGTTTGGTGCTGCATGTGTTTCTGTGGGTACTGTTTTCAATTCTTTGCCCAGAGTGGCTCCTAAAGTAAAAAGAAAGGGAAGAGACCAGCAAGTCACAGTATTCTGCAGGGCTGGGCTGTTACTTGCTCTAAGGGTCCAACCCAAGGTGTTATTTTCTGAAAGATAAATATTTTTTATCCAGGTTTTCTTACAAAATAACTCTCCTTGTATAAACAGGAAGGTGACTGGGGGACCAGATGAGATACTTAAGATACTTGGAGAAAAGCAGGGGTAACTATGGCCTCTCCAAGAAGGATGCTCTTCCCTAAAACTTACTCTTTCCTTCCTGTCCCTTCCAGTCTATTTCAACATCCTACAGGTCAAAAAGCAAGGCCTGCAGGGGCACATCAGAACAAAAAGATGTTCTTTCTTTGACCTGGAGTGAAAGGAACAACTCCCGTTGTTAGCATTGCATCAGTACAGTTTTATAGTTGTATTTTGCTGGATGCTGTATGGCTGATCCATAACTTTGGTGTTTACCTCATTGTTGACCTGTTGGCAGGCCGGAGTGAGATGGCTCCAGAGAAAGCAGGACTGCTGAGATCTAAGTCGTTGTTAAACCCAAAACAAAACAAAATGCATATCTTCACAGTTCTTCCTATTGGGATCAGAAGCAGAAGTAATAAATACAGTGAAGGAAGCTGTTCTCACATTATTTGGGATGTAAGTGGAATGGGAAAGTGCTTTTAAGCCTTTCTCAGATGGCTTCTGTAAACATTCCTTGAATACCTTTCCTGTGTGTAGACTTTGTGTGTCAGTTTACGGAGACGGGCATTTTCTAGAAGATCAGGTTTTGCCTTTCATTTGGTTTGTTAGAATCTCATGGAGGGCAGAGGAAACAAATTTTCAGTTCCATTTTATAACTTCCAAAAGAAAAGTTTCAGCAGAACCTCTGGGACTTAGCCCCCAGATTTATACCAGGCTTTTCTAGGATGGCCCATGACTCAGCGTTACAGACATACAAATGTGATGCCAGCAGTAGTCTAAGGTTAATATTTTTATGGCTGACTCCATAAAATAAGGAGCTTAGAAAAAAAAATGACAGCAAATTTCAGCTAATACTTGTTTGTTGTTACTGTTTTCCTCAGTGCAGCCCTTGACATTTACATCTGTAATTTAACAGAATCTAATCAACAACTAAAAACTTGGAATGCAATTCCAATGCAATTAAAGAAGAATGCAATTAAAAAGTGGGGTTGTAACAGTGAGGAGTAGCATAGAAGTGGTGCACTGGCAAATCTGCTGCTGTCATTAAAGAAAATGGACCAAATCTCCCATTGATAAAATGTTTTGATAACGGTGAGCCTACTCCGACGTTTCATTATTAAAAATGAATACATAGGAAACGTAGGTACTGAAGTACCTTGTTTTGAGGACTTTCTTTTGAGGACTTTTTTTTTTACTTATATTTTGAAGGAGCAATTGGTTAGATGCTTGTTCTGAAGAAGCCGTATGCATCTATTTCCGTTTACGAAAATATGGACAATGCACAGGGTGCTTTAAAATAGGATTGTGGAAGCACTAAAAGATGAAAGTGATGCAACACTGAAGAAGCTCTAACTATTTCAGAAGAAGACAGCAATGGCTATGAATTATAGTTATGAATCAGAAAAAAAAATCCTTACATACAATTTTATTGCTGCATCTCATTGCAGTATATACAAGAAAGAATCAAAACTGCACCCACGAGTGATAGATCAGTTTCTTTTATATTTGGTGTGTTTATCATTTTCTGGAGTTTCTTTGGCTATGTATGCCTTTAAATGGTGAATGGCGTTAGTCTAGCTGCAGCCCAGTGATGACACAGCAGTAAGGGGATGAAATGTTAGGGACTGCAATGCAGAAAAGGTCAGACCACAATCTGGTGGGTTTTGTTGGTCTTAAATTCTGTGGCTGACTCTGTTCTTGAAGATGAGAAATCTAGGGAGTACAACAAGCAAAAACAGGAGGACTGAGATGTAGGAAGGAAACACAGACATACAGTAGCTTCTGGATTTTAAAAAATGGAGAATGGAAAAAAATAAGGTTATCCAAGAATGGGCACAGAATAGGCAAGAAAGGTGTATGGAAGCAGGAAGGGCAAATCATGCAGGGACCTGAGGACAATGGACAGAGCGTGAGTTTGAGATCTAAGATGAGAACAAGTCAGTGCTGATACTTGAGAAGTGCTGGGATATTTTGAAGAGGGCATGGACAAGCTTGGTTCTAGACAGCATGAAAAACTCGATGTGGAGAAGCTGTAACAACCAAGGCATGAAGTTCAAGGGAAGAATAAGAATTTAAGGGAAGTCATTGAAATAGGATTCTGGAGATACTGTGAGGAGTAACTGGCAAGATTAAGTGGTGGCATTGCAACTTTGAGGAAAGTCAACTGTTACTCTTGAAACATAAACCTGAGGGTCAAGGAAAATACTGACTCTATCAACAATTAAATTCAAAAGGAAAAGAGTTGGAATTTCCTTGACACCAAGGGAGTTTCTCTCAATCACGATACCACTGAACTTTCCAAATGTCTCTAAAAATATTTGTTGAAGCATGAGCTATCTTCTTTCAAGAACATTTCTGCATACCAAGAGATAACATGCTGTTGGAGCTCTCTGTGCGAGTTTCTGTTCTGTGACTTGTTTTAAGGTGACTAATTCCCAGGGAATTTCTGGGAGGATTTGAAGTAAATACCTTTATGGTAAATGCAACATAAATACCTTCACTTCCTTAAGTGCCTCCCTTCCTTTTGCTACATCCTCTTGGATAGAGAGAGGATCAAATCCTGTCATAATTTAGCCTAGATACTGTGATATATGACAGAAACTTACTTGATCACTACTCAGAATGTTTGAAACATGCCTATTATAAGAATGAACGTATATACTAGAGCTGTTCTAATAGACATGTAAAGTTCCTTTTTATTAACTTTTTTTTCTAATTAACTATAACTGAATAAATCTCTAAATGCTAATTTAGTTAGGAGTGACATGCATCTCATGTGTGTTAAAGATCTCCTGTACGAGGCTGTGTTTTTTTTAAAGCAGCTGAGAAGTGCATCACTTGCAGAGGCCTCCACAGAACTGGAGATTAATACTGTTTTCTACAGCATAAGACATTTAAGTTCATCCTCTGTAAGACAGTAGAGAGCACTGACGAATCTTCTGGGATGATGCAATTTTGTCAAAGGAGGCTCTATTACAATTGTATTCTAAAATGAAGAGAAGAATTCAAGGGATTAACTGAAAAAATAAAGAGAAACCAAAAAAAAAAACAGTTTAATGTAGATGAATGTCAACACTGAAAGAAGAAAAGGGAAGTAAAGCTTAACTGGTGATCCACATACATAAAAGGAATTAAAAATGAGGGAAGTATTTGAATGTGAGTTCTTGGGAACAAAACTGAAATTGCAGTCAAAGGCTGCAGTGACTAAAAGGGAGGCTGGGAAGTGCCAGCAGCTAGCTGCTCACTAGCATGAGCTACAGCAGATGTGATGACCATTAGCTCTAAAAGCCCTGTTGCACTTAAATCCACATATGTTATCCCAGGGTTGGCCTCAGTCATCTAAAATAAGGTTATTTTGGAAAGGGAAGACCTTAGAAAAGACAGGACAGTGTGGGAGAGGGAAACCTGATGTCCCATCGATGCAGCCCACTGCTGAACCCTTGGCTTCTGGATGGTCTTTCTGCAGCTCTGAACAGGCAGTGCTACATTTCACAGGATGTACCTAAAAGTCAATGAAACTGTTCAAGGACACAGCTGTAAGATGTAATAATTTTACTTATTTCTAGAGAATCAAAGTCAAGCAAGGAAACAAAAAAAAAAAAAAAAAAAAAAAAAAAAAACTGCTGGTGACACATGGTGTGGACAAAGAAAGCAGTCTCAAGGATTTCCAAATAATGCAATACTTTAAGTGCTGCATACACAAAAAGAAACAAAATGGTTAAAAAAGCAGGTATCATAGACTAGGACCTAGAAGAAAATAAGTAACAAGAAATTTGTAACTCAGTCCAAAAACTGAACTGCAGAGCCACCAGGGCTGGATGTGATTTCAGAAATTTGAGAGAAAGGGCTTCCAGAATGATGAAGGGATAACAAATTGTAAAAGAGGCGATAGGAAATATGGTGTGAGAAAAATCACAAACAGAAAAGAAGCTGTTTCATCTAATGCTGAAGGAGCTGATGAAGGAAAAAAAAGACATGTGGGAAAACGGTACGAGGCAAGGACATCTCAAGAAATGTACCTGGCCACCAAGAGCGCGAGAATAGAGGAGTCAGTAATAAAACTGATCAGCGCTACAGAACAGCAGAAAAACTTTACTGTAGACGTTGCAGAAGAACGACACAAACTGTCAGCATTTGTTCATTCGTTACTCTCCTCTTCTCACCTCACCATCAGTTGTGTAATACTGACTCTAAAAATGTATTTGAACAAATAGCATGCTGAAATAATTGTTTAATTAAGGAATTAAATTTCAAAATAAATTAATATGTATTTCTAAGTTTTTTATTATTATTTCTGTGCTCAATATATGTGGAGAAACACTAAATTAAATTTTTCTTCAGCTGGTTCGACTGCCCTTGCCTTAAGCAACCAAACTACTTCTGAACAACTTCTGAACAACTGACAGCTGGGACCTTACTCCAGGAGAACAGTACAGGATTTAAGATCAGATGTTAGAGTAGCAAGTTAAAAGCAAGAAGCCAGATGGTTTCGTTTACAGATGAGCTATAATAAGTTCAGGTAATTATGCCTCACATTTTAGTTTCACTCTCGTAACATGTAACTAAGAATAATGTAAAACTTGAGTTTAAAGTGAATGTAGTTCACTATTTAATAGTGCAGAGAAAATTTTAGAGTAGATGAGTCCATGAGACTCAAATGAAAACTGCAGCATATTCAGTCAACATATGACCATACGTGAAATCTCTGAAGGCTACTGGAAGCTAGGAAACGGGTAGTTTTTTGTAAACGGTTGGTTTTTATGTTGTGCTTTACATTGTGACTGGCCATTGGCTCTGTCAGCCGCATAACAAGGACTGTGTGTTGGCAGGGGCTGCTCAGCCTTTGGGTGCTGGTCTGAATCCAGCCAGAGGTAACAGCCACAAGATCTTCGGAGTTGGGGCCAGTTAGACACCAGGACATTTTTATGCCCGTCTCCCAGTGCTCAGGGGCCCACACTGTAATGAGTAACACCAGCAGCTCTGACAGGGACCGAGGGATTGAATGCATGTGGAAGAATTAGCTCTACTCACTCAGGACGCTGAGCTTTCAAATCAAGGTTGTGGTGTGTGGCAGGAGCACACACCATATTTTCTCTTTTTCTTTAGGGAGCAATTTTAAGTGAGATGTTTCTAGGGAAGCAGCCTTCAAATGCACTGACTTTACTGAGGAATAAATCAAGGCTTTTAGGGCAGCAAAGTACTGCCAGAATAGGAACACTTCTCTCCTCCTACTGCCTAATTTTGACACTCCACCTCCATGTTCAGCAAGGAGGGAGAACTATGGACCTGCTTCTTGAGGATGCCTGTGAGGCATCTGAGAAACAGCCTCATAATCTGAGGTCAGAAACTAATTATTACACCTATTTGGGGATATGCCTCATATGGGAGGGAATTTGTTGATGGCATCTTTTTCATGGTTTATACCAATAACAAATACCCGTTTTGTTCTGCTGGGTTGAGATCTGGACTCTTCTTAAAAGATACATTGGTTTATGAGTCTTCTGTGGTGGTCAGTGACAGGACAAGGGGTAATGGGTGCAAGTTGAAACACAGGCAGTTCCATTTCCATGAGGAAGAACTTCCTTCCTGCGAGGGTGACAGAGCCCTGGCACAGGCTGCCCAGAGAGGCTGTGCAGTCTCCTTCTCTGGAGATCTTCCAAACCCACC
>JAWLRI010000436.1:4261249-4278706 GCA_034781795.1 Crypturellus tataupa | reverse complement strand
GGCGCCGCCGCAGGGCACCCTGGGAGCTGTAGTCCGCGGCGCCCTCCCTGTCCCCCCGCGCGGCCTTGGCTGCCGCCATGTTGCGGTCTGGCCCGGCCTGCGGCGCCCGGGAGAGGCGTCTGGAAGGGCCTGGCGCGCTCGTAACGTCCCGGCGTTTCCCGCGTGCCCGTGCGCGCCGGGAGGGCTGTGGCGTTCTGGTGGACGTGGAGGCTCTCGCGCCCCAGCCTCTGCCCTTCCCCGCAGTCTGAGCCCGCTCGCCACCGATGGAGCCGGGCGCTCACCGAGCTGCAGAAGGGCACCAGGCAATTGTTTTTTTCAGTTCAGAGGATTAATGTAAAATAATGTATCCCGAGCTCATGATGTGCATTTGAGGTTACAGTGTGCCGTCACCATTTGCCAGCAGATAAGTAGCTGATGGCAAAGAAAACCTGTTCCCCCTATTTGCCCTGTTTATTCTTCACTTTTTCTCCTTTTCTCCCTCCACCGACTCACGGTCACTTTCCAGAACTTCGAAACCCAGAGAGAAATACATAAATAATTGTAGGTCAGGTCCCTTGATCTCCCTTATCAAGGCACCACCTTTTACGAGCTATTTTGTTATCAGCTGAGTTCTGCTGAGAAGACAGCGAGGGCTTTGGCCTCTCCGCTGTGAGCAGGGCGTAAATAGTAAATAATTGTTCCCTCCTCACTTCTCCCACTGCCTTCGTCCTAAATATGTAGTAATTTCAAAAAGAAAAGGGCAGTTACGTGAGAACTACCAAGCGTGCGGCCATCGGTGCTGCTGTTCAGGTAGTGCCACGGGACTGCGGGAGATGGAGGACAGCCCCTTTCACTGCCCCGCTCACCTCCTGTCATCTGGGCTCGTTTTTTTGTCGTGTTTCTAGCCCTCTCCCCTTCCAGGAGGGTCTGGCGGTTTGGTTGACATTCTGCCAAAAGGGAGAATGACAAAAGATCCCCTCATCTTTTGGAGGCAACCGAAGGATTTAACATTGGCCAAAGAGTTATTCTCATACGGATGGAGAGGTGTTGCCCGTTTTTTCAGATGGGTGTTTGTTACTGTCACGTTTAGTCCAAGCTTTTAAACCTCTTTACTTTGAATCTTCCAGCCCCGGAGAGCAACGGACACATCTTTTTGTACTGTAACTGCAGCTAAAGTTAAGCGTTAAATTATGGATGAATTGGATTTGTATTTTAAGTCACTGAGCATCTGTACTCCAAACAGCTTCATGTGAAATTATTAGTGCGCAGTATCCCAGAAAATCAGTCTTAATCCTGTGTTTCTGCCTGCACATGAAATATAAATACAAATTACTGAATACTTTGGAAACTGCAGGTGTTAATGAGCTGTGCAAAGTTGGTCAGTGAGTCAATGACAGTACAACTATTCAAATAGAAAGGGATATAGATTTTAAACTTTTTTTTCTAGTTGGTGTGTTTCTGATTGATGTGTTTTTTTAACTCAATCTTGTGATCACAAAAGCATATTTCATATTGAATTACACTGAAAACAACAGATTAATTGTGAGTTAGGAAAAAGGCCACAAAAAACAGAGATACCTTCCATCTTCCTGTAGTCCTGGTTCCTACTATCCACCATTGCAAGGAGAGTTGTGATTCTAGATACATACACACACAAACACACACACACAAAAAAAAAGTGGTCAGAAGAGAGCAGTCTAGGAAATCACCATGCCTAGGATAACCAGGATTATGGAATGAAGTTTCATTTACCTATCTGCTTTGCAGTCTGCTTCATCATCTTTGCTTTGGAAATGAACCTTTTCAGCCTTTTGCTTCAAATTCCTTGTTTTCATTATTTGGAGAGCATAAAAACTCTTGTTGAATATTTTGACCATGTGTTTCTTTCAAATCTGTCTTTCATGTGTCTGTGTTGGCACCAGCCCCATCCTGTGCCAGGCATACTTGCAGTTAGGATGATAGTAGGGTGATAGTTCCAATCTACAAGGCTGGTTGAGAAACAGATTAGCAGCCAACCAATAGACAACATAGTGCTTTTCTCAGAAGTAACACAAAACCAAAATAAATGGCTGTACTGCCAGCACTGCGTGCAGTGACATAGCAGGTACCTCTTGGGACAGAGGGACCTCCCTTGGTTGCACTCAGTGTGCCTTTAAAAGTAGTTCCATCTCTTCGCAGTACAGTCCCTCAGTCCTCCGTTCCCAGAGTTAGACTTCAAGTCTTTTTTCTTCTAAAATATTTGAAGACAGAAGAATTTTGCTGATTAGGTGAAGTCTTTCACTGACCTCATTTGTATGTTTGATGTATTAATATTTCCTCTGAAAAAAATTCAGACCAGACAATTGCTTTCATTAGCCAGTAACTCTGCAACTTTGGTTCAAATCAATCTTTTGAAGGCTGTGAAATGCCTCCCTTTTTGCCCTTAACTTTTGTAAAATTTCAGATTTATTGATCTCTCTACTGCAACTGTGTTACAGTTTGGTTAGTTGCTGAAGTTGTACCTTTTTCTGCGTGAAGAAATATGAGTATTAAATGAGATCTTGGGAACACATGGATTATGCTGGATGTGCAATTAAGTATACTTATTTTGGTGTCGTTTCTTTCTTTTTTTTTTCCCTAAGATCGAATGGTGGAATAAACTGTTCTTGTGTGCTGGTTATAAAGTATATCTCCTCCGTGCAGCGCCTGCAGGGCAGCACTAGGAATTTGTGCAAATACTCAGCCTGGCAGCATTCTGATTCAGGAGGGGGTCAGACAGTCTGCTGCAATATTCAGCTGCAACAGTAATAGCAGTTCTCAAAATACTCCAGCTTAAAATACCACTCAGAGAAGAGTTATTTAGTCTTTTCTCAGTTGTCAGTTGAGTCAGCCACTTGTCAAAGGGCAATAAACAGGAAGAAATTCAGGAATAGGGATGGCAGCCTTCTGTAACTCCCTCAGTTATCAATAGCTCTCATCGTCAGCTCAGAAAAATCAGGAACTAAATTACAGGAGCAAAGCAGAAGATTTCGATTGGGGTCTTTGCTGTTTATTTCAGGTTTCTCTCTGGGAGAGCTAGGAAGGGTTTGCAAAAGGGGTAATGTCAAATAGGAAAGTTAAATCCATTCAAAAGTTGTTTTCTGTATGAGTTTCCAGACACAGTTTTGCAGCGATCTCTGCTATTTCCTGCATCCAGATTCTGATTCCTGCTTCTTGATTCTGTTCTGACCCAGCTCTTGTGCTATATGGAGCTGTCTGGGAGCAGCTGTAATGGTTTTACTGGCACAAGTCCCAACAGAAATCTCACTGAAATGAAGGTAGTGGGGTCGCTCCCCAGTTCCCAAGGTGCCCCTTCCTGTCCACAAAATGCCCCATATGTTGGGTGTTCAGGACAGCTGGTCCAAACCCAGTCAGACATACGGCACCAAAATGCCTCCCTTGTGTTTTGACTTTAAGGTTGTGTTTTTACTTGAAGATGCTTGTTACCTGCTCTTCTCTCAGTATGATGATAGCTCTCGAGTTAATTTCCCCTCTGTGTTATCTTTAGCAGACATTGGGAGTGTTAAAATAAACATTATTTTCCTAGCTGTGTGGCCCTTCCCATTTGGCAAACACCAGCGTGTTTCCTCTCCTTTTAATGCTTTCATCGCTGTCCGCGGGGTTTTGCATCCTCAGAGAGGTGGGAGCTGAGGCTCGTGGCTGCGGTACCTCTGCAGAGCCGGCGGGGAGGCGTGCAGGACTGTTTCCTCATTACCTCAGGGGGGCAGAAAATGGTTGGCTACGTGCGAGTCTGTGGCTTTCACAGCCAGCTCGAAAATACAGTCCGTGCCAGCTTACCTTCTGATTCCAGATTTCGCCAAGGATTAATGCGACTGCAGCTAAATGCAGCTTTTCCTTCTCCGCTGAGCATTCCTCGTTATCTCGCTTAGACTTGGCAAAACTCAGTCCAAGTTTCACTTAAAGGAAACACGGGAAAACCTGGCGAATAGTTGAGAGAGACTGAGGCTGTGAGACCCAGGAGGAAGCAGGATGTCACAAATACAGATGCTTAGACAGTTATATTGAACATGACAATGCGACATAGCATAAGGGGTCAAGTCTGAGGTGATTTCCTTTATTTAAACAAAAGTTCTTATTCAAAGGACATTTTGCTTAAAAAAAAAATAGTCAAGGGTCAACTTCAGGATTCAACCCACTGAATATTCTTTGTGTAGTGTCCAGCAACATGCAAGGACTATTACCTTAAATAACTCAGCGTCATTAGCAACGAGGGCTTTACCATCAGGATTTCCTTGCATTTTTTTGTAAAACATTGTGAAATTATTTGCTATAAATGGAAATTCTGTGGTTTCACATGCTATAATTTAGCATTAATGAATATATCATCATTTAAATTGTGATATCTTCCCATCCAGTAGCTGGGAAGCTCTCAGAAAGTCCTCAAAGGGATCAGTTTATTTTCTTTGGCATCACAGTTACCACCCTATGCCTGTCATGCACGTATGCATTGAAGGACAAAAGGATTTCAGGCACGTAGTTACCATAAAGGACAGCTTAGGGCTGCATGGATGTGTGTGCATATGTTTTTCTGAAGCAGAGAAAATCTTTATCAATGATTTTCTTCAAGATGTGGAGCTGCCTACAATTATTGTTTTAATTAAGGGAAGACTAGGTCCTCAGCCACTTCCAGCGTTTGGCCTTCTCCCTGGAGGCAGAGGTTTCTCTCTATCACCACCCAAAATGCTACGTTTGCAGCATTCCTATAGCTCAGGCCGTGAACAACCAAGGTCAAATTAGAGTTCAGTTATCTGACAGAGTTTCTGACACTGAAAGCTCCTGTGAGCCTCGGGGTGGTTTTTAAGCTCAATTCAACAGTTAGACGAGATTTCATTTAAAAAAAATGGAGATGTCTGCAAATATTTGACTAGGAAACAGCCAGTAGTGAGCGCATTGTACCATCACACTGGTGACACACATTGTTTAGTCTGTCGAAAACACCATTATAAAGTATGCTTTTTTTCAGTACAGCTGCCTTGTTCACTGCACATTTCCAATCTCCAAGCCATCTCTCCTTTCTCTTCAAAATCAAATTAAGATCAATTTGACTGCTTTAGAGCTTTCCTGTTGAGAGGTCAAAAGATAAAGAGCCAAGGATGTTCTAGCTGAGTCGCAGCACTCCATCAGATGCTCCTCACTGCTTGTGCACGAGGCTGAATGATACGCAGTTGTCTTCCCGGTAGAAAGGGCACTGAAATACTCTGTCCTGCTTAGCGAACAGGAGGAATAAAGCTGCTTCTGGAAGTGGTGGTGAAAAAAGGGCCCAAGTAGCCCATGTTCCCTCTTATTTTCTGAGGCATCATGGTGGCAATCCCATGGCCTAGCAAGTAGGAGTATGAGGAAAGGTGGTTTTCTCACATTACCCCTGGGTTGCCTGGCAGTGGGATTTCCCTTCTAATTATGAGTCCCTTTTCTTGGCTGTCAGCGTTGTTTGGGGGATCTCCACAGCAGTGTCGCTTGGCCTTCTCAGTCGTTTGAAGCTTCTGTCCTTCCTGAGGCAGGAACTGTGGGGTATTTCTCACTGGTGTCCTCCTGTCACCCCTTACCGTTCTGACTCTTACGCACCATGGTGATGGCGTGGAGTGAAACTTCAGTGAATGGAGGGGGCAGAGCCCTGGCCTGCTCTGCTGCCCTATTGACTAGAGAGGTAGAACAGGCTGTGTTTGAGCATGCCAAGTGTGGGAACCTTGAAACCTAACTTTCAGTCCCTCTTCTTTTCCCCAGGTTTCCTTAGAGCCCTTATTTTCCCTAGAACATCTGATTTCTCTGTGCCCAAGTTCCCCTCATATAACATGACCTGTGTTACACACAGATGACGTTTGGGTGAGTAATGTCTGGAAGGGAACGTTTCTCTTGGACATGCAGGTCACACAGCACCTCTTCCAGCCTGGGGAACGACAGTGTGTGGCCATTGGGATTGCTTTGCTCGCTTCCCAAAGGGAGCAGCAGCAGCCCTCGGAGGAGCCTCTCTGCACAGGAGGAGGAGAGGCTGGCAGGGAAGAACCCCTTGCTCAGATAGTGGACCCTGTCCTTACCGCGTCTCGGAGGGAGCGCTGTGGTGCGAAGGGCAGCGTGGCGACCCCGGCGCTCGGTCTGCAGAGCCCTTGGGCTCGGGAAACGCGGCCTCCTGCCGCGGCTGGTTGTCTGCCCGCCCAGTCCCCGCGAGGGCTAGTGCAGGCACGTCCGCGCGCGGACACAGCCCCGGGAGCCTCCCGCAGGCAGCAGCGATGCTGCAAAGTGCTTAACTCACTGCTATGCAAATAGTCCCGTGGGCTGCAACAAGGGCAGAAAACGGCTTCTTTCTCTTGTGTTACACGGCGTGGTCTGCGTGGGCAGCGAGTCAGCACTGCCTGTGTTACAGGCCTCCCCACAGGTCACGTAACAGCTATGCCTATGCGTAGGCCTGGTGGGCCAAGCTGCCTCCACAACTACCTCCATGTGACCTTCTCCGAGATAATTCGGGGATGTCTTCGGCCCAATGAGTTGAGCTGAAGCAGCTGTTACTGCCTCAACGCAATGTTTCCTGCTTTTGCTGATACGCGGTTTAAGCTTATTACTATTGCAGTGCAGTTCTGTGCGTTTCCTATTTGAGCAGTTCCTGTTGGAAGCATGTATTGTTTGGGAAGACATGGCATTAATTATTATGTGAGCTATTTGTTGTGTGGGTGCTGTGGAGAAATAGATGGGAACTATTCCAAATGGTCTTTAATGAGTTCAGTCATCCAAGATCCTGATTTCCATCTCATAAATAATAAACTGTCCTCAATATGCTAATTCAAATTTGCCTTTAAATTGCTTATTTTAATTTTGAAAGGGAAATAATCAAGAAGAAAAAGTTCTGGAAAATGCAAGTCTGCCCTTTTTCTATGGTAGGGCACTCAGAGGTTGCAGAATCTCATCCTATTCCAAACATTAAGTCCTGAGATAGTGGCCACATGGCTCACCAGGTAATGGTTTCAGTGTCTTGAAGAGTGAAATTCAAAACTGAAGAGTGAAATTTTCATTGCAACAAATGAAAATATATATGAAATCTTGCTCTGTAAAAGAAGGGTCCCTATATAGCCTTATCCAGTGAGCTCTTTGCCATCTCTTTTCAATGAGATCTTTGGTCTCAATTTCTGGGCCTGATTTGCTGTCCAGGCCAATGGTGGCTGAAAGTGCCCCTCTGACAGCAGACGTAGCCTCTGGCAAGGAATAGCGTGTGCTCAGCAGTGACCCATCTGCTTCATCAGATGCAACATCGACAGTCTTTCAAGTTTCATCCCATCTTGCAGTAGTGAGTGATGATTTTTCAAAAAGCTTTCTTGTATTTGTAAATATTTGTGTGAGGCATGAATGTATCAGGAGCTGGACTGATGGTTTAGCTCTTTGCTAACTGTAAGTACACTTATTTCTGCTCCTAGTGAGCAAATCATTGTACTCAGAGATCTGGATGGCAATTTAACAGTTAGTCATGAGATTATTCCGTTCTGAAAACATCCTTTTCATTCATTTATATTTTACTCAGCATTTCATCTTCAGTAAATATATATCTCCATTTTGCATGAACCCGTGGTCTCCCTGGCCTGTCTGTAAGCCCAGACTATGCAACACATGTAGCAAAGCATTGTAGGAATAGTGAAATAAAAGAAAAAGAATTGCATTTTTGACATTCATTAGCTGCTCGTGTATTATTCAAGTTTGTTAAAGTTTCACATCTAATAAATAGATGAGAATGGAAGATCCTGCAGACATATCTTACTGGAAACATAGTCATAGAAATTTGATTTCAAGATACAAGCCAGTAAAATACATCCATACAGGTTACTCTGTTTCCTGCCCTGGAAGGAATGGCAGCTTTTTGAAACATTAATATTCTCAGTCAGGCATTGCAAATATTAGTTCCCAGTTCCTTCAAGGGATAAAAAAAGATAAAAATAGAAGCCACTCTGAAACCTCCCAGAGGCTGACAAATGCATTCATTCATTTCTATATAATGCCATCTTTCATGAAGGCTTTAACACTGAAAAATTCTCAGGGGAGGTTTCCTTTCCCCCCCATACTTTCCCACTCGCCTTGAAAGCTGTACGTACAGTTGCAAGGAGAGAGGGGCCAAAATACTTCCTGCAGAGTCAGCGGTGCTCTGGGGGCAGCTCTGCAGCTGGAAGCAGGTGAGTCCCAGGAGCACCAGGAACGCGGCCCTGCGGTGCAGCGCTCTGCAGCAGGACGTGGCGTGATGGCCCTCGTGGACAGGGAGGGGGTGGCTCTGCGACCTCTCAGCCCGGCGTAAGCAGAGTGCAGCGCCTGCATCTTGGATCTGCATGTGTTTGGAGGAACAGAGATGCTCACTTAGCAAAACAGATGTCAACTTTGCAGTAATTTATATTTTGTTCTCTGATTTATATGTCTTCCCAGTTTGCCCATCCCCACTCTTGAGGCCTGCATCCATCCCACTTAACTGACCTGACTTAGTTTTGCCCTCTGCTCCAGTGGGAGAATTAGAGGCTCTTCCAGAGCCATGAGATCTTTGAATTAACTGAGTGCTCTCTGAGGAGCCTCTTTTTGTCTGTTGATTACAGAGGAAAGCAAGTGACTGCAGTCTTGTTTACTGCATTAAAGACCTCCATTAAGGGTCTAAAATGGAGTGGGATGATCCTGACCCCTGTATGGTGAGCTTCGTGGACAAACAGAGCAGGGTCAGTTGCTTGTTTTTTGACACACTGTGTATTTTTAAGGCCCTTCTTCAGAATCAGAGTAATAAAGCAAAACCCAGCACCTTGTCCACAAGGAGTTAAAGGTGGAGCCTGGAATGGCGTTATTGCAGGGGGAATTAATCTGACCAAATGCGGACAGAAAATAGAGGAGAAGTACCTATTTCATGTTGCAGGCTATAAAGGAACCGAGAGGCAGCAGCTCAGGGGTAGCCAAGTACAGCTAGATGTATGTAGATGAATGGCATCCACTGTAGCTGCAGAGCTCCCTCCACGGCACTCGCTCCCGAGTTGGGGACTGACCGTGCAAGAGAGCTGAGAAGCACCGGACTCACCGGGTTGGTGCCGCTGGGCCTGCTGCAGACGCGCGCTCTGGAGCCCCGTGCCGTGCACGGTGCTGTAGATTTCCAAGCTTCTCACCACAGAGAGAAGCGCTCCACATCTGCACTAAAAGACCCCGAGTGACGAGAATCGTGTCCTGGGAGCAGAACAAGAGAGATTAAGGACAGTTTTAGTCCTCCTAACCAGCAGATTTGCGGGGTGATGCTTGTAGTTGCCTCCAGGGAGTCAAACTGAAGGTGGTGGGGAAAAGGTAGATCATTCACCAAGAACTACAGCCCACAGAGTAAAATCATGATTATTTAACTATGCTGGTCTAATTCTACTCCTATAATTTTCCATATGCACAATGAGGAGAATTCCAGTGGGGGATTACAATTTTTCCCCCTTAGAAACAAAGGCTCTGCTTTATAACATACTTTTTTTTTTGTGCTAAGCACAATCTCTGGGTGTGTGAAAGACAGATCTTTAAACAATACGCTGTGATCTTATCTGATCTGCAAGCTGGAGGAAGCATTATTGATATAATTTGTGGCAGGATATTTGCATAGTCATGGTGAGATGTGCTGGAAACTCCTCCAAAATCAAACAGGCGAATATTAGCTTAACAGCTAAATGCCTATAGATTCTTTTCAGCATAAGAGAACGGAAAGCTTGCAGGTTCAGTCAGCTGAGAGAAAACATGCTGATTATGATTTTCCATCTCTAACATACCAGATTGCACGGGGAGGGGAGGGCTGGTAGCTACATACAAAGAAATCCAGCTCTAGCTCACTCGTTCAGATGTGGCTCAGTAATTCAAGCCCTGGTGTCTGAAGGCTCACGGGGGCCCGGGGGAAAGGAGTTGACATTCTGAAGTCGTTAGTAGACGAGAGGTGACATTCTACAAACGACCAAACAAAATTAATTGGTTCCTCTGCTGGTATTCTCGAAAGAAGCTAGTAAATGAATGGACATTGCCAGTGCTACTCAGGAGACCAAGCTAAATTATCATAATAGATCCTTCTGGCCTAAAAATCTGTGCATCGCTGAGAGGCACTCTGTTGGTGTCAGGGTCAAGATATGTATTAGTATAATTTAAGGACAAAGTGCAGATCATACTGTGGATAAAACTGTAGTTTGCCTTTTAAGGCAGTACTGCTGGCCACTTTAACACATTCTTTGCTTGCTCAAAAGAAAACCAAGCAAGCTCTACTGCCTTCGCTCCTTGAATAAAGGAGAATGTTCTCCTGCTGTAAAGGGCTTCTCTCCTTGAAGCTGTAACCTAGCATGAATACCAGCGGAGATGGAAACATCAACTTTGCCCAGGCAACTAAAAACCTTTATATTGTGCCAATGGTTGTACCTTCTGGTGCCTTGATGCCGTAATGGGATGTGTTAAGGTTACAGATAATCTACAGTTCCAGATCGGAAACTGAAGCTTCCTCAGCATCAGAAGTGTTGGTGCTGGTTATACTCCATGTCTAGCTGCTTTTTAAGTTGCAAAAGATTTCCATTTCTAGTATAACACCCCATAAAAAAAGAACATGCACTGAATGCTCTTGTTAAAATTCCTTTCACTTTCTTAGGGTTGCTTTTTCTTTTATTACTTAGGAATGGTAGGGGCTGGTGGAGGTTTTTAAAGGACTTTTTTAGCCAGGGTAAAATGTATTAATCACGCCCCAAATCCTGCCTGCTGGCTGAGACGGTGGCTCTGTGCTGGTGCACAGGCCCATCGGAGCCCTGAGGGAGCTGTGCGCACATGTGTGCACAGCTTAGAGACGAAAGGGTAAAAAGTTCTGCCAGATACACGAAGTAAATGAACAGAAAGAAAACCAAAACTCCTCACTTTTGCTGCCACTTTCTTTCTTATCATCTTTAGATGACTGTGGTAGTCAAGTTAACCACGTTGTCCTTTTTTGTTGTCCTTGGCTGTATTTGTATCTTTGCACTTATTGTTGGTTTTGTCATATTAGTAGCTTTCAAGTGTGGTATGCCAAATGAGAGGCTTCTGCTTAGTGCCCTAAGTCCCTTCCTGCCAATTTTACATAGGCAAAACTCCAAGCAGGCCAAGTGAGTTTGGCTTCTTCCCTAAAAGTTCAAAATGTCCTCACTTGTTCTTAGGATACTTCATGCGCTGCCACTTCGGATAAATTCAAGACCTTGGTTCTGGATTCTTTCCTCCATCAGGGAGATCAGGCTTCTTCCTTTGTGGGCTTGCACCTGACTTGAATGACAAATAAACAGAAATGAGGACACGGTGAGGTTGGGGAAGGTTTCTTCACTAATGCAGCTCTTAGAGGACTTCACCCCCTTGCTACCAAGTGTTTTGTTTCTGCCAAGTTCCTGGGTGAGAGCTGCAGGAGCTGCAATAGAGAAGTAGGTCAGGAGTCAGGAGCAGATCTTGCAAAATTACTCAAAGGGCCAAGAGCACAGTTTGTGTAAAAGAAGTAGACGAGAAGGGAGGAAAAGAAAAAGAAGTTGTATTAAGTCTTTGAGGGGGAGAGATGGAGAGGAAGGTTGCAAGTTTAGGTAGGGTTTCATTCTTATTATACCTGCTTGTAGTTTACTTTCTTGCAGTGCCTGAAAATGTCTTCAGCTTCTTTAGCAGGGCTTTCGTTGGCACTTCTGAGTCTCTTAAACTGCAAGGGTGTTTTTAGGAGGAAGGCCTGCCTTCCTGGAGGTATTTCACTGTGCCCTGGGTGAGCAATGTGCTGGTTTGCTGCATACGCATTCCAGTGTGTAGCTGCACCCTACTGAGACCCAGGGAAAAGCAACAGCAGGGAAAAAAGAGTTCTTGCAAGATGGACAGTTTCCTTGACAATCTGGTGGGCCTGTGGTTTCTGTAAAGGGAAGAAAATCAATTGAAGGAATTTTTAGGTTGGGAAAAACACTGTCTTCAGTGTTGTGTTTAGGAGTGAACTCTGAAAACACATCCTTGTTGGGTGATACACACTACTTATCTAACACACACACAAAATATACACCTCTAGTTTTTATTCTCTTCAACTTTTTGCCATGCTGGCAAAATTTCTTGCAAACAGCTAGTGTCATGAGCTTTCCTATTTAGGGCTAAAATCCTAGGAGGTTTCTCTAGCACACAGTTTAACCCCTGATACACTGAGCTGTAATCTGATCTTAATCAACATTTGACTGTGGCTCTTTCAGCACATCCATAATTTCAGCTAGAAGCCTGCCAACTTCCAGGAACTATTCTAGGCATGTACATTGTATATGCATTTAATTTTCTTTAAATCAAAATCCTTGTTGGTCGTTAGAGGTTTTGCTATTTTTCTTTGAGTGATTTTAACTCATTTTTCACCTTTATTTACCTGACAACTAGAATTCTTTTTTTTGTTGTTGTTTACTTAAAAAACATGTTAATGTGATACAGAATTTGAATTGATGCAAAAGTCCTTTCACATATGCATTCATTCAGAGGAAGTAGAATTAAGGGAGGGATTCTTACTGTGTCATTTCATGAGGAAACTTCCCCTTAAAAATGAGTTGCTTTTGGGACTGTTTCCTACTGATCAGGCAGTTACTGCATTTGGCAGTATGAACCCATTTCCTACCTTAAGTTAAAACGAATGTAGTCGTTGCCTGTTGTTTTCGCTCTATCAATAATACATTGATTGATGGGCAATAAACATTTTATAAAAGCTATTTAAACAAAATGGAACAAAACCTTCCTTGCATCTATCACTAAGAGACTTTTTTTTATCTCTGTTCCATGAATTCTGTCCTTTTCCTTTTGAAACTTAGAAATCTCTGCCAAGAAAGCACCAACAGAAGACTATTCATTATCATCATAATATACAGGTTTAAAGGAAGACTGTCAACTCAGACATTACATTCCTCCCTAAAATGTTTTACCTCCTAGTATTATGAGGACAGCATGGTATTTATGGAGAGCTTAAAGGGGATATATTTTCCCTGTTTTTTACTTTTACTTCATCCTTCTGACATTTTCTTAATACCTAGCCTCAAAGATTCCTATATATCCCATCGCTTTGCTCCATGTCCTTTTAGAAGGAGAGCACAAAATGCAGTTTTAAATATGCAGGCGCAGAACTTCAACAAATAGGAGTTACAGGTGAAGCAGTAAAACTTTCTATGAAATGGGGATTGTGGTTTTGTTTTGATTTTTGGTTCATCTGAAAATCTTGGCAATTACTCTTTAGACAACCTCGTGTGTACCTGGAATACAGTGTGATGTGGACAGGGGTGCTTCTCAACTACCGACTCACTCCTGAAGCTACATGCGACAGCAGGACCCAAAAGCCTTCATAACGGCCTGGATACATCAACGATGGCACAGCAAGGCGTATGCTGAGAAAGTGGAGTGGTGGTGGCAGATATGAGCTATTTATGTCTTGGGCAATGACCACAAAAGGCCGCCGTGGAAAGGCTTTTGGACCACTCATTACATTCGCCTCTGCCAAGGAAGAGCGCTCAGAGAGCAACATGCAGTCAGTGGCCTTGTGTACTTGGCAGAACTATCAGCCCAGTGAAAATCTCCCTGCATATTCTGCTGCTACGAACACGAAGGTGCATGTGTACTGTGCTGACAACATATTTTCTGCTCAAGTGGAGGTTTGAAATGCTAACTTTTTTTGCTTGGCCTTTACCTGGGCTCATGGCATGGCTGTGAAGGCACCATGGGCGGCTTCCAGATCCCTGGGGTATCTGGCCCACTGGCCAGGTGCCTTTTGTTTGTGTTTGCATGTCTTTTTTGCCGAGTTATTTATGTGCTGATGTCTGGGCCACTCATAGTGATCCTGGAGGCAGTACTGACACCTTCACTGAATCCAGGGTTTGTAACAGCTGTCACTGAAAAGAAATGAAATGCAATTTATAATCTGCAGTATATGTTTGGGAATTTCATTATTTTATCCCTTGGCATTTTGTGCTTGACTTTTGAATGCTTTGTAAGTCTAATGAAACTTCCTGAGCTGCATGAGGAAACTCAGGGGAGTTTCCTAGGGCACCCTTTTGTTTATTAGCAATATATAACAGTTCATGCACAGTTATATTTAGTATTCTTTATGAGTTACCCAATTGTGTATAATAAGCAATTATGCACCATACTTAACAGGAGGTTTTTCTCAGGGTTCTGAGAACTTTTCTCTCTCTTTTTTTTTTTTTTTTTTACAAAAATTAAAAAAAATTTATTCAAACAAAATTACATGGCAGGCCGCTGAGGAGTTAAGGTTTAAACAAAGTAGAACTGATAAACCAATAAACCAGTCACTATTGGGAGAATAGGTACAAAAGTATTTGAAATTCTTTAAAGTGCCTGTTGTGGCTTTTTACCATGACTAAGTTTGAAGTTAGTTGGAAAGGAGGAGAAAATTAGTATTTTTTTTTTTTTTTTTTTTTAAGATGTGTAGTATGGATTGCCTACTGATATGACTCAACTGTATGAACAGGAAAATAATCTTATTTTTTTCTCATTGGAGAAATTCTCAAAGATTTCCTATGCATCTGAGTTCTGTTCCTCATCCCATTGCTTTCTCTTAATTAAATTTTATCACGAATTGATTACATCTAGGGTTTCCCATGGGGCTGTATTAGAGAATTTACTTTTATTCTCATATCTGTAAAGTTTGCTGTTTAAATCTTTTCTCTCTGTCTGCCTCTTTTTATTAAGAAGATTTGCTGATTGCAATTTGATTACCTGTTCAAGCTTTTTACAAATTATGTTACTCTAATTGAAGCTTAGAAATAGAAAACCAATAAATGGCTCTAAGTTGACCTTAGAAATGCTTGATTTTTGTATTATTCTGTTTATCGCAAGATTCTGCGTTATAGTAGAAGATGCTTTTTAAATCTCCATAGAAAATATTACGTTAGAAAAAGCAAAGAAAAACATGTGCATTTATTCAGCAGCTCCCCTCAGACATTGCAAATGTGGACAAGTGCCGAGTTTACTGTCATTTTATAAATAAGACAAATCGTATCTTGGTGGAAACTAGGACTCTTCCAGTTAGATATTCCAAAGGTTCCTGAGGAGGTTCAAGTCATGGGTCTTATTCACAGGCAGGTTTACATCAGCCAGAGACTCCTGTTATATGAAAGGGAATTTTTCAGAGGGAAAAGCAAATTCACTGTGTATACATCCCTGATTGAATTCTGCTGGTGGGCACATCTAGCTACCTGTGTCGGTGAGGGGATATTCTTTAATGCTTCAAGGTGCCCCCGATTCCCACTTCAGGATTAGGTTGTACATAAACGGTTGTATTGCCGCGAAGGCTTTCCTCCCAGTCTGGATGCCAGAGTAAGGCTCCAGCAGAGCTGTCCCCACCGAGGAGACCCCACGACTTCACCCCCGTTGCAGACGGTGACATTTATGTGTTAGCTGTGTGCAGTGCTGCGCCGCCGAGCTGGCTGCTCGCTGGCTTTTCAGCTCGGCCCCCCTTGCTCCTCTCTCTCCTGATGTATCGTGCTGGAACCTTTTACTTTGCTGCAGCTTAACTAGATTACTCTTGTGTCACCGAGGCCCTGTAACGCTGGGAAGGCTGGTTAACATATATATGAAAGCCATGGCTCACAACCACGCTGCCTGTGACACATGCTCTTGTCAAAGGCTTGGATCAGGCAACAACATTAAAAAGTCATGAGTGATACGGAAAAGATCCTGAAACGGGACTAACAAGGGGGAAAAAAAAAAAGGAACAATATACTGAACCTTTTGGGAGGAGATAATTTTTTATTTAGTAGATTCTTATTTTTTGCTTCTTCCTCCACGTCACAGTGCTGGAGCAATTAAAGTCCCGCTGGATTTTTGCCAAGGGCCTCTTGTTGCCAGGACACCTGCAATCCGTAGCTGGGAAATTGGCTGGCAAGTCACAGGCAAGTGGCATGTGATGCAGAAGCCGCATCTCTCTCTCCCCTGAATGAACTGCAAGGAGCAGCACCCTAAGGTATATCTCAGGACGTATGGTAGGATACAGGGTGCATTTTTCTAGCTTACACGTGGTCAGCAGTTATGTGTGGAGGGTCTCTGTGGAAAGCATCACATCCCCTCGTGGATCAGAGATAGCGACCTACCTGTTGTGGGGCTGGGACGATGAAGGCACTGCTGCTAACCCACCCTGAAGGCCAATTTGAAAAATGCTGCTTGCACTGCTTGCTCAGGCAATTAGTATAACCTGGTTGCCTGTAAACGTCCTTTCTGCTGTTATATCATTAATCTTAACAATGCCAACCTGCTCCCCACGTGCAGCTCAGTTTTACAGCTTCCCAGGGTGAGAGTCAAGGCCACCTTTCACGCCGGAGTGTGCGGGGAGTATTCCCTCCCGAAGCGCAGCTGGTGCCCGAGGAGATCAGCGCGTCCCAGCGATGCAGACCAGGTGCTCAGCGGTGCTCGCTGCGCTGCACAGGGAACCAAGGAGCCCTTTTGTCTGCCCGATTGCTGCAAGGGCAGGAGGGCTTTCTGTGGGACGTGTGAAGTCTGGTGGGAGAAACCCATGTCCCTGGGCAGTGGTGTTGTACGTGGGGTGCTTGAGGCGCTGGTCGAGGCTGAGGGCGCACAGGAACACGGGGGAGTTGTCCCCCCTGGGCACATTCAGTGGTGTCAGCACTCCGGGAAGGGAGAGAGGAGATGATCCGAATTCTCAAGGTTTTGCGCTCTTTTGAAGGCTGTGGATGTGAGGAGGTCGGCGCAAGTCCTTAACCCTTACAATGCAGCCTACAAGACAGTAAAAACAAAAGTCAACAAAACGACAACCTCAGACTGTTCTCCTATGAACAGAGGTCCCTTTACACGGCTGACCATCTTTGGCAGTCTTTAAAATCATTTAAATGTAACACAAAAGCAATTATGTAAATATAAGCCTTTGTAAATACAAGCTTTTCTTCATCTCACAGCTCACGATATAACAATGAAGTGGGTATTTTCCTATTTTCTTTTTTTTTTGTACTAGACTGTGAGAAAGCTCAGTACTGGCTCCCTTAACTCCAAGTAAAACAGGCTGGGCAAATCCAGAGGGACGGTCGCCAGGAAGGTTTCTGTGTAAAAGTGGCTGTTTACTGTAATTAGGATTTCTAAATGCATTTTGTAGTAAAGGGAGAGAACCAGCCCTTTAAACGAGCACGGCATCACGGTGAGGGATTTCAGGCCTTGTTAAGCACGTGTGTTGAGGGCTAGTAACATCAGCACGGGGCGCGTGCTGCTCTGCGCCGGGCAGCGGCGCGGGGTGCCGGCACGGAGGAGACAGCCCGGCCAGACCCCGGGCACCTGCAGGGGACACAGCCGGGGCGCCCGGCGCCTCTCCAAGGCCACGCGGTCTCCTCGCCCGCTGTTTCCGCGCCCGGGAGGGCCACTCACCTCCAAAGCGCACTGGAGCGGCCCGGGACGCGCACCGCGGCTGGCGGGCACGGAGCCCCGCGGCGGCCTGGCCTGGCCTGGCCTAGCCCGACCCGACCCGAC
>JAWLRI010000436.1:4206647-4261149 GCA_034781795.1 Crypturellus tataupa | reverse complement strand
CTACCGGGGCCCGGCCTTTTGGGAGAGAAACCCCTTCCGAGGGGGCCTGGCGGCGCGCGCGGCGCTGCCGCGGGGCCGGAGCGCCTCTGGTGCGGGGTGCGCCCTGCGCCCTGCGCTCAACCCCGACCAGCGGCACGGGCAGCGCTGGTGAGGGTCCCCAGGCCGACTGGGGGATGCAGCTATAGAACTGCCACGGAAATTAACCACAGTTACGTGGCTAAACTCTCCAGCTAGCTTTGGAAAAGCAGCCTCTCCCTGTCTGGCCTCTCGTTTGCCGCAGGGCACCGCTGCAAGCAGCTGTAAAGCAGCAGTGGATGCAGTAATATTCAGCTGCTGCAGAAGCTAAAGAGGATTAGATGCTCTTTTCACCAGATCCCCTGCGGCCGCGAAGTGGCTTTGCTCTGCCAAAGTGGGTAGAGCCCCACCAATTTACCCCAGCCCACGGCTTGAATCGTCATGTCGAAGCATCTGCCGTCTCTTGTGGCAGGCAGGTGAAGCACTGGTGAATCCTCAACATGATCTGGCAGTTGGGGGATTTTAATAAATAAAAATGTATTAACAGAAACCGGTGTAGGGCCTGCTAGCTCTTGCCAGCGTTTGTTTGTGTCTTCTTCCTGCCATCCATCCCCTCTTTGTTCGGTGTGATCGCATCTGCATCACTATGGTAACTAATGAACGATTATTTAATTTACCAACCTCTGAATGCGGTCGGTTAGTGTTAAAAATATTCCAGCACCCTCTGACACACACATACGCACAAACACGTACAGCCTGCCGCACAGGAGAAACTAGAGGCGCTTGATATTCTTATTCCAGGCTCAGATTTGTTTACCTGTCTCTTTGGATGGGGCTGAGAGCTTTATCCAACGTGACGATGGCCACAAGCTAAACGGTAGGCGCAGATAAACACAGTTACATTTTTTCATGTTCCCTGTCAGCACGTATCAGCCGTCAGCGAGCGCACCTGAAACAAAAGCTGCACCGTTTCCGTGCTGGAGGATTTCTGCCCAGCTCCCTGGTCTTCATAGCTGGCGCGGAGCCACGGGAAGTTTTCAGAAGAAAGCTGGCATATTTTGTGTTTGAAAGAGCTAGTTTAGAAATGTTCTGGGAGAATTGACAGGGGAAAAATAATTATCGCTGGCTTTGCAGAGGGTCAGTGAGCCTTCAGCCATCTGAAATCTTCAAGAAAAGGCTAATCTGCAATTTGTGGAGAAATCATAGGCCTGCTCTATGTTATTCCTGAAGGCTGATTTAGGTGGAGGCTGATAAGAAAAGGCAGCTCAACATCTACTTGCATCATGCTTTTTGCCATCTCTCTGCTTATTTCAGTGCTTTGATGAGCTGGTGGTTTTCAGGAGATCCCTGGGCACCTCAGATGAGCTTTGCTTGGGGGGACTCAATTTAATTCTGCACTACAGCATCGTGTAGCCGACTTGTAAAGGCAGTCCTTTCTATATGGTAAAATACACCTGCTCCTGGGGGACCAGGTAGGGTTTGTATTTCTCTTGCTTGTGGCTGCCTGAGGAAATGGAATGGCAGAGGGAAGGGAGGCCTGCACCTGGCTTGAGGCCAACCACGGCGGCAAGGAGAAGCAGGAGCCTCTGCAGCTCTGCTGGGAAGGGCAGTTCAGTGTTACGTGGGGCTCTGGCTTGGCCTGTTTGGGAAAACACAGTGAGTTGGACAGTGAAAACTCCCTGCAGCCCACGTGCCGGGAGATGGCCAGCTTCTGTCCCTTGGCCTTCCTGCATCCCTCTTGAGACACTCAAATGTAAACCTGCTGGGCTGCGAGCACTCATTCCTGCCACTTTGAATTGCAGTGTGCATATATATGTATATATGGATATACACACTGTGGTTGTAGTGGCCCAACTCAAAAATAACTGTTTTGTACAAGTAAAACTCAAGCTTTGTTGCCATTATATATCCGAAACAGCAGGAGCAAGGACTCCCGACTCGTGTCCTATCGTTGATAGATAAGTGTGCAGTGATCCAGACAGCTAGATTTATTATTGGTTACATGAAGCAATAACTGGTTGTAGTATGGCCCTCAGTTAACTTGCAGTAAGGTGAAGATAGGAGCACTAAACTAGAATGAATTGCTATATCCTAACACTACTTTAAGGCTAAAATGGGACCTAGATCTCCCACAATTGCAGAATTATGTGGTCCCCCTGCAACAAATGTTTCATCTCAGTGCCCATATCCAGGGCAGGCTGCTTTTAAAAATCTCACTCCTAAATCCTAGATTCCCATGAGCACAAAAGACATGGCAAAGACACAGGCAAAGTATAAATCCTCATCTCCTGCCATTCTCTACCTCTTAACTCCTTGTTAAATCTGAGTCTCTGCTCCCAAATTCCAAAGAGCCTGATCTAATTTAATTTAATTTCTTGCTTTATAAACTCTTAAAAATTAATGATATGCCCATTATGTGCTGCACTGCAGCTCACCTGGAAGCTATTGAGTTTCCCCAAAAGAAAATCATGGACAGCTTACAAGGATGAGTCATCTCTAGCAGCTGGGTGAGAGATGATTTTCTAGTTGTGCACAACTTTGAGGTTAAAAAAAAAAAAAAAAATCTTCTTGTTCCTTTTAGGGCTGAAACCAAGTTCCTCATATTTTTGTGAGGAAAAAAAAAAAAAAAACATGCAGAAAGGAAGAGAGAGACTAGCTTAGTTTAACCAACTATTCATTAATCAACTCACATCGGGTGTGAAAGATTCACCTTTGCCAGTCTCCTGCATTCCAGAAAAGTGTTCTGACCACAGAAATATCAGGGATCTCATTTCATTTTTTATGCAAAATGGAACCGTGCCAGCCTGTGAGACACTGACTTCAGTAGGTAGTTAATAGCTCAGTGATTTATAGCACCTGCCTAGCACACAGGGGTCCTAAGTTCAGGTCTGTGAAAGCCTAGGGCTTGAGGCTATTGTTGATGCTGAGCCTCTCCTGGGTTTTGAGCATAAATCACGTCTTGGAGATGAGAAATCTGTTCTGACAAAAGTTTTGGCAATGCTGGTATGTTTCCCTGCAAAACACTTGTTTCAGTGACCTGGTATTTTCTGATAAGAGAACGTTTCACTGAAGAACTTCTGAATATCTTTAAGCATTTGGCAACACTGGGTCTTTCAAATAGTCTTGAAAAATTAAGTGAATTTGTCCGTATTTTGGATTGCAGGGTCTTTTGGTAGTTTTCAAGGTGCCCTTTCCAGGATGATCCACTTACCACTGCTTGGAAGTGGCTGATGCACCTTTGGTATCTCATGCCTTTGGACAACTTTGAAACATGAGACTCTGCTGTGCTAGGTAGCAAAAATAAGAAAAAAAAATGGAAAATTTACACTTCCGCAGGGATGAAAAAAAGAGAGGAAGTAACTATTTCCTCCCATTTTTATGCAAAGCTAGTTAAGGGAAACCAATAAATTCTGGTGTCAGCTGTGACATCTGGCATTGCCCAGGCCACAAGGTTCCCCCACTGACCTTGTAAGGAATAGACAAGATGTCATTGACACTGTCTGAAAAGAGTTGCTGTTTTCTCTTGATTTCTCACCCCAGGAATCTCCCCCGCTGAAGGTCTGCTCAGAAGGCTCCTGGATGTGAGATCTCTCACTTAACCAAATGAGAAAGGATGCTGAATCTTTAACAAATTCTTCCTTCCAATCATTTGTCAGACACAAGAGATAAATAATGTTGGCAGTCCCATTAGGTGTTTTTATCTAGGACAAATCCTTTCTCAACAACTAAGAAAGATGTGGCTTTGTTTCTTTCGGCAGACTGAATCAAGGGGCAAAAAAGCATAGTTTTGGCAGTGATTTTCTAGCCTTTGACCAGAAGGATATTTCCAAAGGACTCTGCTGCTTGCACGAGTCAATGGTGGAGCCAATGGAGGAGCATTTCCCTGTCCCTGCGCTGGGAGCAGCAGGTCTCTTTGCAGAACAGCATCAAGGCAGGGCACCAAGGGCATGGTGCTCGGAGACCTGCCTGGCCTGAAGACCCCTGGGGGACAGCGTCTCCCACTGTCCACGAGCACTGCCTGCCTGCCCATGGCTGTGTTACTGTTTAGTGTGACAAGTGGCTCTGTGCCTTGAGATCAGACCTGAAATGATGTCTCGGTGCCATTGGTGTCTCTCTGGCTCTCTGAAAGAGCAAGCTCACTAGCTTATATGCTTTTATCTTTAGTTAACTATCTTTAAAGCACATCTTTACTGATCTATCTTTATTTAAAAATCCAGTTTTCTTGACTCAGCATTTTTACTTAGTTAAATTACTTAGGAAGCCCTGATAAAACCTGACCAAGGGCATAAGGGTCCTTTACTCTCCAAGTGCCAGCGAGTGGAGAGAGTCTTTGTTTGTGAGCTCTCTGAAGTAGCCAGGGACACAGGAGAGATGGATAGACTTTAATGTTGTTCCTCTCAAGTGTCACCTTCAGGTGACTTCCTACTTATAAAACTGCTTGGGGTTCTCTCAAGCTAAGATTGCTCCAAGGCAACACTTTTGATCAGGCATCCCAAGTACATCCACCAAGGCATAACACTGTGTGTGTCCTGCCCAAGAAATAGCAGTCGGATCCAGGGACGACCAGGAGCAAATCAATACGGGTTCTAAGGCAGCGATGCCGGCGGTCCCGTGGGCATCCCGGGATGCACTCGTGGCCTTCCGCAGCGCTGGTTGCCAAGCCGGGGTGCAGGTTTCAAAGGCAAAAAGAGCAGTGCTCTGAAATGTCGCTTACGTTTCGTCTGCCTGTTGGACTTTCATTTATTTTTTAGCACTTCAGCAAGGAACAGCTTTGCTTTGCTCTTGCCCGCCCGTCACCGGCAATCTATTATTGCCTAGTGTGAACATTTGCAGTACTCTCTCCCTTCTTGGTGCCAAGTACGGTGACAGGGAGAGGGGGAGCAGGCTTGCTTTCGTGGCAGCCTCCCTGTGCCTCCACGTCTTTGCAGAATGGGGAAATGACACTTTTTTTTTTGCCATCTTTTGCCACGTCGTGTTGAATTGCCACTCTCTGCTGAGCGGGAATAGGCTCCGCCAGTGGTTATAGTACTGAGTGGAAAGGCCTGAGCCAATATCCTGGCTGATGGGCAAAGGACTGTACTGAAGAACCAGGGTAGGATGTACTGAGCACAAAGTGGGAGCAATGTAGGATTTAAACAGTATTATGGCAGTAAGCCTGTTACAGCCATAATAAGGTAACATCATAAGGGAGATAAATTTTTAATAGACCTATAATATAGTTAGAAAAAAAAAAAGACAAGTTTTTGCATACATGCTTTCTTCATGTTCCTTATGCCTGAAGGCCTGGGTGCTTTTCTAAATATAGCATTTTTTTATTAAAAGACATCGACTTTACCCACAAAATTTCCCTGGCTTGGTGTAAACATATGCATGCAATTCAGATCTTGAAAGAAATAGATCTCCCTCAAAAACAGGGAGAAAGGCATCTGTTTCCCTTACAGCTTAGGAACATGAGCCATGACCAGCATGTGTGCACCCAGACAGGAATAAAACACCGGTGGTTGTTTTATTTATGAAAGAAAGCCCTTAACATGCAGGTGTGGAAATGGAAAGAAGGCAGGGAATAGAAAGGGGATGTTCATTCTCAGTCTGAGTCAGTTTGTCAGGCAGTTGCTTCCACATAATCTAGTGCATTATGGTGAGATATAAATGGCCTGAAGGAGAAGGGTAATTTTTAGCGGAATTGTTAGACCAGGTCTTTAAGATCAGCTAAATAATTTGAGAGCCCGACAAGATAGATGTGATCAGGGAAAACTGCAGCAAACAGGGTGAATTACAAATACGAAGAACTTGCAAGAGATAAGCCAGAGAGATGGTCAGTTATCACCTGGAGCAGGTACATAGAAAGCAAAGACTATGTCACAGCTTCCAGATCAGCACTGCTGCAAATTGCATAACCTACAGCCTATCACTAGAATCTCACCTTTCTCAGCTTTGCCATTTAGTCCCATATGTAACTGCTATATTTCTGTCACACATCTAAGGCGTTTAAATAGAGAGCCTCCTCTCAGATGTGACCGGTTTGTCAGAGACCAGTGCTCACCTCAGGTAAAAATGTGTCTTGTTGCCCCAAAAGATTAACTTAAGGGAAATATCCCCAGATGTACATATTTGGTATGCAGCAAACGGGAAAGAAATGGAAAGGTAGAGTGGCTCTTTCATGGGGTGCAGATGGACTTCTTTAATGACATTTTCATTAACAGTTCTTGCTGCCAAATGCCATGGGTTTCTCCCATTAGAGCTCTCTGCATTATTAATGAGTAACTCCATTTGGAAGTGATTTGCATAAAATAGCCTTCTCTCATTGCCATAGAGAAGAGCTCTATGCTGGGCTAGAGAGAGGAGGAGAAACCGAGCAAGTGCACTCCCTAAATGAAGTGCAGTTTTATGTGCTGGACCATGAGAATCCCTGAAAAATAACCTCCCCAGAAGATTTCCCAGCTCAGAGGCAGTGCAACACTAAATATTTAGTACACGTCAACACAGAGCGTTATGGTGGAAAGGCCAGGATTGACTGACTAGGGTCAACACTGCAGAGAAGCTATAGACAGAGTAATCTTAGCTTCCCCTGAAGGGCTTTTTATGCATGGTTTACATCATTTTGGCAGTACAAAATGGACAGGACCTGGGCATCTGATTATACCTGGTGGTATGTCAGGTTCCACAGTGTCACTGATGTGAAAACATGATAAGTAGAAAGCAAAAAATGAAATCTAACCTTTTTTCAACTTCAATAAAAGATTATGCATTTAATTTCTTTCTAAATACAACTGAAATTTTACCTTAGAGCTTTTTCTGTAAATTGGATATTTGACAGCCTGGACAGTTAGTTGCTAACTAATAGCTCATGTGTCTTTTTGTTATAGATTAAAGGGTTGATGCTGACTCACATAGCTGCAATAAATTAATGGAAAGCTCGCACAGCTGAGACTGTGCTCTGGACGTATGTTTCAGTTAAAGTAGATACCAAGATGTAACTCATTTAAGTTTAGCTTTCTAAAATAAGTTAGTCAACAGTTATCCTGTCTATTCCCTCCTAGATGGTAATAGAGACCTCCAAAATGTCTCAGTTCTCTTATTTAAGCCACTTAAGATGAGATTGTTTTCTGTGAGTCCCTGTCCATCTCCACTGACTATGGAAAAAAGTATAAGTGACTTTTAGCTTTGACTTACATGGCTCCTTTTTAGCCTCCTTACCAGGCTCCACCTTTGTTAGATGAAATGAGTTCCTCCAGCCTGCATTTCAAAAGCAGAATAAATGTTCTTTTCTAAAGAACTCTAAGGGCTAGCTTGGAGGGTTCTGGTTTTTGTTTGTTTTTTAATGGACAATGGAATTAGTTTGAAAAGAGGGTTAAGGTTGCCATGAGTTTAATTATATTTAATAGATGACCAAGTAAATAGATTTATACACATATTGTCATATATATACATCTATAAAGTAATGATCTCGTGCCTGTTGTGGATGCTTTTACCTTTGAAATTGTGTGGGGAGACAGAGTCTCCAACAGGAATGGAGCATAGCAACTTCAATTTCTGCAAAATAATCTCTCAGACCAGTGGGGAGTTACTTATGGGAAAATGAGGCATCATTTATACATAATTAAGTAAAACCTTTCTGTTTCCCAAATCTCCATGGAAATAGATTTGTTGTTCAGCTCATCAGAAATAAACATTCTGCTGTTTTTTTCCAACAGGAGAACCAAGCTGACAATGTAATTAAGAATCAGAGAGGAAATCGTGGATTTTAAAAGGTAAGGTTTTACTTTGTTAACATGGCTAGTTTGACAGTTAGAAATTAAGGATTGGGGATGAAGTTCTGGAAGAAAGCTTACACTGCAGCCTGGATGCATCTTATAGAAATGCTGGTTAAAATTTGATTAGTGCTTTTTAATTCATAGGTTTGATAGATTTTGCAGAAATAATGAGGAGGGTGGCCTCATGTTCTTTGTTTTCTTTTGTGAAACTCTGTGGAGACCAAAGTGATTTGTCCACTTCGGTTTATTTGCTGAGTTGGGGCTTGTGCTCATAATACTGCATCAAAGTGTCTTTTCAGCATAATACAGAATGAAAACTGCAAAACATGGTGATTCACATTTTGCCTTTCTGATGTTTGCCTAACTTCTATGTCAGCTAAAAAACATCAAAATCCAAAAGGTTAAACAGCCTTGATTTTCCTGGGAAACTGTAGATCAGTGCTTCTGGGAAGCTGCATGGAATATAACTGTAAGATTTTTATTCTTTAAATAGCCTTGATGAAATGTTAGCAGTTTTTCTGTACCGTATCTGTAACAAAACCGGAGGATTAGGAGTGAGACTTGGCTTCAGCAAATCATATTGTTGTCTCTTAAATTAGTTCTGCTGTGGGCATGGTGCCCACAGTTTGCTTAATCTTTTAAACCTTTTTCGGTAAATTAATATTTTGGACAATGATGAATATAAATATTTTACATCTACAGCTTTCATGTTGTATGTTCACTGAGCTGGACTTACAAAGGCATCAAGCCAGGATCTAATTCCTGGCTTTATTAGGTTATGAAACAGAATCTCCACAGAAGATATAACGTCCTTAAGCTGTAACATCAGCAGCAACAGACAGACCTTAATGCTGCTGGACCTAATGGAATTAGTTTTCATGTATACTTCATGAATGCAAATGCCACTTAATTTTTACAGCTTGAGTTGTAATACATTGCATGTGACACATTTGCTACCGAAAAAAAAATATGCAAATGTGTGATTCTTGCACCCAGTGTCCAATTTCAGCACTGTAAAATGTATCCTCTTAGGGAAGAGGAACTGCAGAAACATGCCAACAAAATTACTGCATAATTTAAAGCAGCCACCAAAGAGAAATGTTAAAATATGCACCAGGCAATTACAAGTGTTGTATATGTTTTATTCTCCTTTGCTGCTGTTCAACAAGGAGTAGTAAAGAGATTTAGAGCGAGTGGCAACCATAGCAACAAGGAATTTCTGGTTCAACCTGGTGCTGCATAACTTCTGGCAGAGAAACTTGTTTCAGGATACTTTGTCAAGTGTTGATTCTTCCAAAAGATATGTGCAGCGTTTTCAGTTCTGCCTGCCAGGCACTGGCTCGATAGAGATATGCCTGGGCCAAATTCACCCCCAGCATCGTGGAGTTGCACAAGAGCTGGTAATGATGCTTGCTCAGCACTATTTCTTGAGGTTGTTACTTCTCAGAGGTCCCATTCTGCTCTCTGTGAGGAAGAGGAGGAGCAGATGAGCAGTGTCAGAGGATTTCTTTCCCTTGCCTGCCCCCCGCCATATGGCTGTGGCCATAAGTCCCATGCATGGCCTTGCTCTTCTAACCAGGTCACACCAGCTGCCCTCTTTGGGAGGAAAGGACGTTCCCTTCAAGCACCGCTCCTCCATAGTGGTAATTACCAGAGCGACTGCTTCCTTAGGCCATTACTTGTGCTTCCTGGCACATCCGATTTCCTTGCAGAGAGCTAAGCATTGACCAAAGGCCTTGAAAATACCAGGCAATGAAAACCCAAGGGAAGGTACTCACTCATGGGTGCTGCTCAGAACTCAATTAAGTATGCCAAGAATCCAGAAAATATACTCACTAGGTGGAATTTGAGAGGTTTTTCAAGGACAGTTTAATGCTTAGTCTCTATACATTTTAAAAAGATGGATTACTTGGAACAGAATCGTGCAGCCTGATGGCAGACATTCATGCAGAAATCTGCCTACAGATTACAAGTAAGCTATGTGAAGTCAGAAAGATCTGGGACTCTGCAAGGTGAAAAACTTGTGGTTAAAATGCAAAATGAAATATCTGTTGCTTCTTGTGACCAAAAATTTGTTTATGCAGTTAATTCTGAAAGGAAAGCAGCAACAAGGTGACAGGAAAACAGATACTCTACAGTAAAAAAAAAAAAAAAGAGAGATCTAGATTATTCCAAAGAATGTGTTACAAGCAGCTGTCATTGAATGCCATTTTTCCCTAACTCTGTTGGAGGTGATCCTTCTCTTTTCCTGTATAAGATGGAGCTATTCCAAGCAGTGACACAGAGCTTGTTGAGGGCTTTCTCTTTTTATTTCATTGCCCAGACACACTCTCCAATAGAGGTACTGAGGTAAATGTAAGCCTATTACATTAATAGTCTTATTTTTCTTAAGCGCCCCTTATGGTCACTTTAGCCCCAGGCTAAAACCCATGACATGGCAAAGTACCCGTTGAAAGCCCCTTAGTCAGCTATTAGCTCATGCCCTTGAATAAACAGCTTCTCGCTCTTGGTCACTAATCAAAGAGTTCTACTTGTGTAAGAGATTTGTGATTTGCTCTTTGGTGGACCTGCAGAACTGGGGATAGTTCCAGAAGCGATGCGTGTAACGTACTAATTTGGCCATTTTATCTAGCCTTTGAGAGTTACGTGTTTCAAGATGTTGTGATAGGGATCTATACCTCCTCCACCTCATTACGCCTTATTTTGGTATTCTGAGACTATAAACTGTTATGTAAATTGTCTGGGAACAGCTGTGGCTGACTTGGTGTCCTTTGCAGGCAAATGTGTGGCCTTTTGACAAGACAGAGGAAACTACCTATGGTCAAGGCAAAGTATTTTTAAATAATTTATCTCTACACGTTTAATTGCTATATAAAGTTACAATAGCAGGAAGTGGAAGAAAAAGATTACCATGCAAAAAGATGGGTATTTAGAAAGCAGGGAATTAGGTGCCTGCTACTTTAATTTTTTTAGGGGACTCCATTTTATGTATAACCTGGGGTCAGGGGGAAAAGAGCAGAAAGTGGGTAGTATTACTTGATCAAAGTTCCCAGCAACTACTGTCTGTGGACAACCTCTGTATTGTGCAGTGTTCTCCTCCACACACATATTTTGTTTTGTGTATATAGCACTTAAAGTACATCCATGAGATACATCTGCATAAATATTTGGTAGCTCTATCTGCACGTGCAGCCTACATAGTACTTTGACTCTTGAGCACATAGTGCAACTACTTGTGCATATCACATGTATATAAAATATCACACATATATAAAATGTGATCAGGGAGTATGTGAAGTTGCCTGAAACATCAATTTAAAGCAAAAGCTCTATTTGTGCTGAAGTCAGAAGAAAAAGATGCTCTTGTTTTATAATTAAACAAAGAGAGTTACTGTTCAATGATTTCACATTATTTGTTAAATTAATACGAAAAGTCTCAGCTTCTCATAATTGCTTCCATTCTAAACACTTGTCCTTCATGGAGCTGTTGGAGTGTGAAGAAATCTTGTCTTTAGAAGCAATTTAAGGAAATGGCTTGCGACACAGGTTAGTCTAAATACCCTTTTGTTTCTGAACAAAAGTATTTTTCTTTATGAATTCAGTTTACCTTGAAGAGATAGAGGTGAACTATCATTACAGCTCCTAGAAATACATACCACTGTATTTCTATTTTTTTTTCCTGGTAAGCATAAAAGATAAACAAGTTAGCCATCATTATTTTGAAAGAGCTACCTCTGAAAGCATATCTAGAGGGTTGGTTCTTCCTGAATCATTGAGAATTGAAAAGTTGACACTGAGAAAGAGAAATCTTATTTTTTTCGCTTCCTTTCCACATCCATCTTAGGAGCAGATAACCTGAAATCTTTCTTTCATAGGGATCAGAAGACAAGGATTTCCATTCTGTGGAAGGTTCTGACATGACTAATTTTCATTCATCATGACTTGGAATGAAATTTTGAGGTGTTTGGGGATTTTTTTTTTTTTTAAAGAAACAAATCAACAGTATACGGCATTTACAGTCTCAAAACAGCACATGCTGCTTGTTTAACTGAAATAATATTTTTTTTCATCTTTCCTTTAAAAACTTTCACGTGTCCAGTTGGGATTCAGTGTCTTGTGGGATGTTTATTTCCAGCTCCCCTTCTCTTCATTTCTCTCTGCATGTTGAGCTTTTTGATGGGGCTGAACCTGCCAGGCTCAGCAGTTCAAGTGGGCACAACTTTGTGCTCGGTTGACGCAGCACACATTCGTCTGACGCATTTCTGGTTAGGCTGACATGATTCAAAGGTACCATTTTTCCAACTTACAAACACCCCTGCCTTCCTTCTTAGTAGAGGAAGCAGAGCGTATCTGCCTATATTGCAATGTGACTACTCACAGAGAACTACCCTTTCCAACCTGGGCAAGGAAAATGCCCTACATTTAAAAAAAGAAGTGACAATACCAGCTTTCCAAAGAGGTGAAAACACCTCTAAGGAGTGGAATGTGCTCCTTTTTAACATAGATAAGTTAATGTGGGTTAAGCTCTTGGCCTTCTGCTTTGGTGTGTTCCCCTTCAATCTGTCATAGTACTCGAGGCCGTTACCAGCACGAGGTGCTGCAGGTGGGATCCTGCTTGCTGAATGTGGGAAGCATCCAGTCTTGACAAGCTCAGCGGATCGCCCTGCACACCCTTCATCACTGTGGGGAGAAACAGGCCCTTTTTTGGCATGATTCATTCGCCTTTTTAGGCACCGGTGTGAAGATATACGCCTCAGGCCCTGCATGTGTGTCTCTTCTCTGCTATCTGTTGAAGGGATTCAAGGCAGCTCGCTCTGGGTAAATGTCTGTGTTTTGCTAAATCAATCACGGAGCACATGAAGGTACCTCCCAACTCCAGACCTAAGGAAGTATGACAACTATTTTAAAATTGGTAACAATCCGTCATTATAAATGCTTCACTAAAATTGGTCTGTTCCTTCTTATACTTTGTTACATTGACACTGTTATGCTTTTAATGACATTCTCTTAGTCTGAAAAAATGTTAACAATTGAATAGTGAGCTTTGAATCCAGAAACCGTTACCTTATTTAAAGCTGAACATTTGCTTTCAGACTCAGCAGTACTTTGTGTTTTATACAAAAACTACCTGAAAATATGAGGCTGATGCCCGATGCAGGAGGACACTTGTAGGTAGTTTTGCCACCTGTCTGATTTCTAAATGGCCTTGCCTGTTTTACAGAGAAGCATCCCCAGCCCATCAAAGAACTTACACATACATCCATAAATCTGAGCAGGTGCAGTAATATCCTATCTGAAATTGTTATGATTTTTCATTTGTTTCTAAAGGTGGAGCCCTGCATGGCAGGTCAGAGCTGATGAGTTTTCATGTTTTTGAACACAGAGATAAGCTTAACAGCCAAGAAATAATTTCTACTCCTAGCAGAAGACTGACTTCAAAATGAAGAAAGGAGCAGAGGGATTGGGAATGAAACCTCCTAGAATAGTAGGCAGAGATTCTTTTTAAGCTGGGAAACTACCTGCTGGCCTTCACTGAGGCAAGATTTGGGGAGCAATTCAGCACTTTGCAGGCAGTCAACATCATCTGAGATGGCCTAAGAGCCCCCATCTCCTGCTCCAGAAGGGTGAGGGCCTCCCGGAGGTCCTGTGTCAGATGGTGCATGAAAAGCTTAGGATGTCTCAGATGGTGCTAGATATGCCCAACATACTTTATGTCTTATTCTGACCCATTAAAAAAAAAAAAAAACAGATTTCCCTGCTTGAGCCAAAGAACCAACAATATAGCACCTGTGAAATGCTCTTAAGTGTTTGCCTTCCTGCATAGGTATCTATACTTTCCTGTATTAAAAACAAATGAATGCAAATGTGATTTGAGTCAATTCCTTTGCAAATGAATTTCAATCAAATTTTCTGTATGCACCAAACATGCAGTCTTTGCTTGGGAATGATAAATGTTTGGGGAAATAAGAGAAAGCCTTTGGAGACTTTTGTTCTGCAACATGAAGTATCTAACTTTTTGGGTGAAAATGGACTGTGGAGAGTTAGTGACAAGTTAGGTGTCCCTAAGAGCACTTGGGGATGTATTGATGTGATAAGAGTTGGGAGAGGCTGGAGTGGAGGGACAGGACTTTCAGGCCAGTGCTGCTACATGGTGACGGTGAGGCAGGAGGACTCAGATTGGGCTGACCCCCAACTCGGTCTGTGAGCAGCATCATCTGGTCTGCACTTTTCTTGGGAATTGCATGGAAAATATCTTTGAGAACTCAGAAATTAGGTGGCTGGTCTAAGCGTTCCTAATGGATTTAAATCCTTGCCTGGTGCAAGTTTTGCATTAACAAAGCATTTGTGGAGCTGTCACTGCAAGGAGTCCCATGGGGCAAATACGGGAACCGGCATGGTGATCCGTCCCTGGGGCAAAGTGCTGGGCCTGGTCCCTGGGAGTTACGGCCAGCAGCCCCAGGTGGTGGTACTTGCTGTTCCCCTCAGTAACTAAGGTCTATTTGGCCACTTCAGACAGCCGGCCTTAAGCCTCACTGTTTGCAGAGGCAGCACCAGCCCCACGATCCCATTTCGTAAGCACTCTTGAGACATGGCAGGCGCCAAAACGCTGCTGTCCGACGCGTTTCATTCCCAGCGGATGGCCATTTTCCTGGTATTGGCAGGGTCCGAGGCTGTGCCCCACCACACGGCAGTGCTGAGGGCAGCACTGGTGTTCCCAGGCTGCTCCCGGGAGGCTGCTGGCGGGACAGACGCTCTGCCCTGGCGCAGCCTCTCGCTGCCACGGGCCGCCCGCTGCACCTTTTCCTCTGGTTTGTGTGATCTGGCGTTATAACCAGCATTGGCACGCGGGGAAAAAAAAATGCGCCATGCAATCATAATGTGGGCTGACAGGGCCCTGCGGAAGTCATTTTATCCTTAGGTGTATGTGTTAGAAAGGAGGATTTTGGTGTGGTGCTGGGGTCTGGGCAATTTGGGATCTGGTCACATGTGTCGAAAGGATCCTGCAGTGCGGGGGGACTCGCTAACTGCCCTACCCAGAGCTGTCTCTGTCTTCATCTAGACCAGCAGCATTCCTGTTCTCCCAGTCCTAGGAATTCCCTCGGATATGCTCCAGGTTGATGAATTTATGGTGGCGTAAATGCTGACAAATTGCAGATTATCAACATGAGGCAGATGCCCAGTCGCTCAGATTTTGCTGATTGCTGCAGTCTCACATCACTTACTTTGCAGAGTTTTAGGTACAGGTTGTCCTGTGCTAAGAATCTATTTGATTTGGGCATGCAGTAATAGAGTTTTGCCATTGTTCTAAACATTATTAGAGGATTTTACTGGCATGTTGCCATGGCTGCGGGTTTTGAAAAGCCAGAGCTTTCCTTTTCCTTAAGAACTTCAGCCTTTCTCAAAGAAAGGGAATATTTTTTTCTTCTGTCACTTACAACAGTAGTTTAGCTCAGCATTGCTGAGTATGTAGCAAGAACATCCATGGGAAGTGAGTCACCAGTGAAAAGCAAATAAAAAGATGATTTAGAAAACTGTCATTTACCTAAAGTAATGGAGACATCTGATTTTACACTATCTTGTACCTGCATTACTTGCAAAACAGGAATTGTATAAAGACACAAGGCCTTTATTCTGTGTTGTATTCCTCATGATTTTTTTTTCCTCCAGTTTCATAATAAACTGAACTGATTGACCGAACACCTTGATGTAGTTTTCAAAAGTATGCTTTGTTCTATGGACAGCAAGTGACACAGTCATAATGATGACAACCGCCTTTAAGTCATCACTCCGTCTTAGTTGCCCTGAGGGAAACATTTCCTATCAGTGACTGGTGAGCTTTACATTCACACCAACCAAAAAGTCACAGCCAGCTCGAGTCTGTACTAATGTAAAGCCAAAGTAAATCAACATTACACACGTGTGCCTTTAGTGCCAAGCACACTGTTATTCTGTGGTCCTCACATTGACTGCTTTAATCAACTCGCTTATTTTCCTCTCATGCTGAAGTAAATCCACATTTCTGTTAGAAGACCTTTCGCATATACAGCTACTATACACGTTATGTTTAGCCATTACAAGGATAAAATCAATGGCTAGTCTTTTGGAGTTTTTTTTTTTCCATGATGCAGGATGTATTTTTACTTGTGTGTTCAACATGTTTTAGATATTGAGCATTCTTGGGCAGATGCAAAAAGTCAAGCCTGTGCTTGAAAGAAACTCAAGGCACCTGCTTGGGAAAGCAGAAGGGTGAATTCATGCGGTTTATAGAAAAGCAAACATGATGCTAGCTGCTAGGAAGGTGGCTGGGATTTCTTTTCCCAAGTAGAAATGCCTGAGAAAATACCTGTTCAATTGCTCTAAGGTTTATACAGCAAGAAGTGGTGAAAAAAAACAGATGTTGATCTTACTGTTGTTATTTTTCCTCTCTGTTCCACTATTCAGATCCGTGTCAGAGAGCTGACTTAAAAATCATATTTTGTTAACATTAATTATGGAAGATCACTGTCAAATTGGTTTTCTTTCTCATAAAGTATATTTCTACTATTTCTTGTAGAATAAAAAAGAAAACAGGTCCTTTCTAGCCCTGGAGAAATCAGAAAAGAAAAAAGTAAAATTCAAGTTCCCATGAACCTGAAAAAAAGAAATCTTTTTTCTTCTTCAAGCATCTGAGCTGAACAGGGAAACAATGCACAATAAATAAAGCAATTCAAGTTCCAAAGTGTTTGCTTTGAATGAGTGCTATGATTTCTTTTTAAATTATGGAAAATATATTAGTTAGAGAGTTTTTCCTAAACATCGCAAGTCCCACAGTGTCTTTAAAAGTGCGAGTTTTCTAATATCATACTGCTTATGTGTCAAGTGTTGGGAACATTCTGCCTTTTATTTATTTATTTTGTTTTTCAATCGGCACATGTTAAACACTGACCTAGTGGAGCGAGGTGCGGATGGAGACCCCGCGCGCGTCACTCCGTGTGGTGCTGACCCGGCTTGCGGGTGCCTCGCTCCCCGCCGGACCCCAGCCGCTTCCCTGGGGGCCGGTGGGTCCAGCCGGGGTGAAGCCGCTGAGTGGAGCACAAGCCGTTCACATCCTCTGGGCAGCCGCCCGGGTACTCACCTGTGCAGGATGGAGCCCTTGCTTGGCAGGATATGTGCCAGATTTCCCTGCTTTTGCAAATCCCATGATAGGGATTTTTTTCAGCTTTGGCTTCCATGACTCCTTCCTCTGGGTCTGGAGGAGTCTTGCATCTCAGCTCGGACCAGGTGGCCTCTTCTCCAACGGCACTGCCTCTCCCGCAACTTTTCTTGTGGCTGCATTTCCCTTCTTGCAGTTTGACCATGGGGGCACTCCCCATCTGCTCCCTAATCTCTTGGCTTCTCACTGTCATTGCTACAAGCATCCTGACCCCTGCTCAGCTGCCATCTCCCTCCCAAATCTGCCTGTGATGAGTCAAAAACTCCTCTTGGCAGATGACCTCAATATTTACCCCACCAACCATCTCAGTGGTGCCAAAGCTGCCCACTGATGCCCCCTCATCGAAAGTGCTACAGGCCTGTCAAGTCTTGCACATCTGAAGCTTTGCACCTTGCAAGCCCTAGAGTGGAAAGAAGCCAGCCCGTTATTAATGGACTCTCTCTGCTCTCGCTCCGTTTTCCCCTCCAGAGCTGATTCTTCTGGATGACCTACTGCAGCGTTGCTCTAATCGTCCAGCTTGCCTCAGTGCCCGGCGTTCGGACGTGGCGAGTCCGTCAGCTCGAGCGCTATGTGTGCGGGCATCCGGATATTTCTCATCACGCCTGGAAAGGAGGTGAGGCGGACAGTGGTCCACCGGGATAGAGAAGGAGGAGTTGGGAGGATAAGTTAATTACTCATGTGCATTAAGATGGGAGGATGGGGGGGCGGTGCTGTGTCAACATGTCAACATCTTTTAAGCGATTGTCCTCACAATGTTTGGCATGAGATCCAGAAATCTGCATCACACTGTCTGCCCAGATGCGAGGTGACAGTCTCATACTGATGATTCCCCTTTTCAGTGTGCATTTGCTGCTGAGTGCTGCTGGTGAAGGTGAAAAGGTAAAGACCTTTACAACGCAGGAAAGGGACGCGCTACATCTGAACGTGTACAAAAAAGAAATATATCCCTGCAGACTTCAGTCTGCTATGGAGGGAGCATAAATACATTTCAAATACAGGAAGCAGATCACATTTCTAGAAGCAACTTTACTCTGCAGTGTTTGTATGCTGTGGATCTTCTTTCACATAAGTTAATGTAAAGCAGAGCTAAAAGTGGCATAAATGAGATCAGACCCTTTGTGTTAGGCTGAGCTATTTATATACAGCTTTGTCTTGAAACAATGTGGGCCATCTATCATGGGTGTCAGCCTCAGAAAGCAGCGCACTGTGCTGCGGAACAGGCCTGGGGTTTGGTTTGCTTTAGAGGAGGCAGTTTTAAAAGAAAAATATCTTCTTCACTCAACAAAGTAATTCGAATTTTCAGGCGTGTTGCAAGAGGCCATTTCCCCAGACTGACCTCAGCCAGTGCTGCTTCATCGACTGCATGAGGGCTGCTGTTGCCTTAAAAATATTATGCTACATGTTTTTCCCCGGCAACTTCAGGTCAGCTTGGAATCAAAGACATTCAGTAAGTTAGATTCGGAAGAAGATGTGTCATAGCCATAAAAAAAGAAATCCCTACAGAAATATACTTTCAGCAGTGAGCTCCAAATGAGCTGTACAGTAAGATATTATTTATCAAATGGACAAAGAAATACTGAAAATTAGGTTAAGCTATAAGACTGCAAGGCATTTTGAGCAGCAAGATCTGGTCAGAAAGTGGAAAATCAAGTGTTGGAGAATCGATGTTCATTCTGAATAAGAATAATAATAAAAAAGGCTGAAAGGGAAGTTCTGTTTAAAATGCATTTGAAAATGTTAAATCATTTCCTTTTGTTCCCTTTACAATGGTTCAATATAAACTTTTAAAAACAATACCTTAATATTTTAAATTAAAAATCAAAGTAATGAGGTTTTACCTCACATATACAGTTTGACACTGGCAGAATGGCACAGCTGACAAATGAAAAGCAGCAGAGATTTTTTATTTAAACCTTCCCTTACTGGTAATTCATCTGAGATCAACATGTGCCCATTAAAGGTTTCACTTTTGGAAAAGCTTTAAGGAAATAGTCACCTACTCAGTATTTTTAACCAACATCAGGGCAGCACGTTGTGTCCTGGTAGAATGCGATAGCCTCTGGGTGTTCCTACAAGCAATCTGTCTTCCCTTGCATTTCTCTGGGAAACACGAGCAAGATACGTAAGGTGCAGTTGTGCAAGCGCGTGAGTAACAGGGGACATTGAGGTGGTTTCGGACCCCACCGCATGATTGCACCTCCAGCAGCAAGTCAGCAGTAAATCACAGAGCAGTTTAGGTTTTTTACAGAAAACGTGGTTTGGCTTTTCAGGCTTTCAAAACTCCATAAACCTGCAATCATTAACAGGCTGGCCCAGCTTTGTTCTCTGGGATGCAGCAAAATACGAGCAAAAGGGCTTCCTTTCTCTTCCTTAGGGTTTATTGCTCTTCTGTAACTGTGACAATTAACAGGGCTCATAAAAATAAATCATGCAGGTTGCAATGACTTTAAATAGTAAATGCGATAATCCTCTTATATTTGTACTTCTCTTTCTAAAACAAAACCCTTGAGTCTGTGGTAGTGCTCTCATTTTCCACCCAGAAAAGGCAAACAGTCAACTGACCTTACAACAGATGCTCCAAAAAATGACCAAGATGGATAGACTCTTGCTGAAATAATGGGGAAAATAAAGTCTGCAAAATTCTCCTCAAACTTGTAAAAAAGAAAACTGAAGGTCTGAGATAGATCTAATCTGTTTATGCTTTTTTTTTTTTTTTTTTTTTTGCTTTTTTTCAGGGAATAAGATCTTTATGGGTACAAAGAATATGAGCTATAAAAATTTACCAGTGTTCTGTAGAGTTTTAATATGGATCTTATCTAGTATTGGTAATTTACTCTAAGATCTTATAAAATTAAATGTGCCATATATTCTCATTTTCTTTTTTTTCTACATACCATAAAATGTGATTTTAAGAACTTACTGCTTTAGTGTATTTTATAGGAGCTTCTAAATTGGAAGTATTATTTTTTCTGTTGATTTGTACAGTAAGACCTTTGCATATTTTTAGTCACTTTTGTGCTTCAGTTTTACTATCCGTAAAATGGAAATAACATGCTATCTCTTTTGAGAAGTAGTATACAACGAGCAGTATAAAAGAACAAGATATTAATGGTCTTCCTGTTGTTGCCCTTTCTGACGCAAGCTTTTAGCTAAATATAAAGCGTCATGATGGATTGCTTCCATAGATGGAGAAATTGGTGATGGAATCAAAGGTGTCTTTGAATTTCTCCTGTGCAATGCCAGAGGCTCATTTTTCCAGCGAGCCTCTGGAAAAACAACTCCATAAAATATGGGATCCCAGCTGGGGATCCCAGCTGGTCAGCCATTGCTCGCAGTTCGGACGTCCTTTCTGCAGAGCACGTAGGTGCAGAAGTCACTTTGTTTTACGTTTCTCAGGACTGTGCACTTAGTGGTGTCCACACTAATCTAGTGTTTCTTGGCAGCCTTCCCTGAGTTTCTCTGTGTCCTTCTGCAGTTGTGGGAGGATATATGAGAACCCTTGCAAACCCTTTTGCACACATGTGCCTTTGTTTGGAGTGATCTGTGCTTGCTTGTTGGGTAGAAGGTGCCGTGGGTCAGCTCTGCAAGGGGCTAAACTCCGTTTACTATGTTATATAATGGGTAGCAATTATGCCCAACCTTTACCAGTGTTTTCAAAGGATAATAATGTCTATTGAAAAAAAAAATAAAAGAATCAGTGATATCGGTGTAACATCTGATCACCTAATTGCGTATTTCATCTTAGTGTATGGAAATAGCAGTCATGAAATAAGTATAATTAATATTGCAGTTAGGAAAGTGTTCCAGCAGCTCTAATTAGAGCTAGATAAATTGTTAACTGTGAATAAATAATCTAAAATGTTCTTAATCCTTTCAGTCTGTGAATCAATTAAGGAGTTCTGTTTTGGTTTTTTTTCCTCTCTCTGCTTTTTTTTTTTTTTTTTCTTTTTCCCTATTTGCAACTGTTGACTGATTAAACTGTCAGGTTATTTCAAAGTTCTATGTGTTCAAATTACCTGCTTCATGGTGTAGAAGTGCTTGACCAAACTGCAATGGTGCTGTGCGGTGAAACTTTCCCAAGAGCAGAACAAGTGAAGACTCATCAGTAACAGAGGAGGGGATGGGTGCAAATCCTCAGGGCGCATGAATTTTCAAGCTATGCTAAGTGGAGTGATGGTAACTCTTCTTGGTTCAAGACCTACCTTTGGATATTGTTGATCTCTGTCAGCATGGCAGAGCGAGCCCTGGTTTGTGCTGCAATGGTTCCCAAGCTTTAAGGTGAATAGACCCTCACATGAGCAAATAGCAGTGAGGAGTGTGGTCAAGGTGACCTACTGTGTAGATTTCAGGTGAATGTCCATTAATGCTCTGTTCTTGGGTTGCTGTTGCTCTGTATTTTCTATTGGCCTTTCTGCAAACATAGAAAGGGCCATCTATGGTGTTACAAAGTCAAAGAATAATTTTTGCGACATATTTTCCTTGGAATGAATGTCTCAGTAACGTCCATATTGAAGAATTTGGCTGCCCCACCACAGCATGTGAAGAGCTTTTTCTGTTTTAGATGCACCCAGCTACCACATACCCACGGCAAACCCTGCTGCTTGCTGGGAGGGTAAACTCAGCTCATTCTGTTTTTCTGTATTTGTGCCTTCTAAAACTATCTAGATCATAAGTTACCCAAAGGAAATGCACACACAGGGCTCTCCCAAATTTTCTGAAAACTTTTCCAAAACCATTATTGTTTTGCCACAGTGAACCCATCCCTCCAGTGATTGCTCTGAATAGATGACTTGACACCACTGAAAACCAAACATCTCCTCAGACAAGAATGAACATGTAAATGTTCAAAATCACAAGTCCCTCATTTTTCCCAGTTTCCCACAAAGGCGAGATTTCAAGCAACCTGCACACAGTGTTAGTAGAAAAATAATAGAGCTTGGTTCACAGGCTCCAGCTGCCGTTTGCCTGGGCCGTTTTTCCAACAGCATACCCTGACTTTCACTGTCATTAAGTGCCAATTGGTCCAGTGAGATGCAGAAAGCATACTGTAGCATTCTGTTTGTAGTGCAGTTGTACATATAAATCCAGTAACCCCCTAATTACCCAAATCTAGGGACTAATAATTTGCATACTTTATTTTCCACTCACTAAAATTTATTTTAGGCCCAGAGGAACACACGCTCTATCTCCTTAAATGCCAATTTTGAAAGCCGGAGGCTAACTAACAGTACTTCAACATATGTGTGGGGGTGTCAGAAGCATTCGGGCTGAGCCCTAAGTTTCTAGCTGAACTTGCAATTTAGCCAAGAGATTATTTCCTGCTTTTGGTGGAAGTAGTGAAATTTATTATCTGTGCTGGTGATACTGTAACATCCCTGTGAACATGTCCGAATTGATTTGTTAACTTTGCAAATTCATGGCAGAAGGTATCTGGTTTCACCTTGAAGAATGGCCAGAACAGATTGCATTTCAGGGTTTTCTAAAATACCAGCAGAGTAATCTTATTTTTTAGAAAAGAATCCAGGTAAGATGTTTTCACGTGTTGGGACAAGTGGTGAGAGATGCTAGTTGTATTGATCAAGGCATCAGTGCATGTATTCTCATGACAGAGAAAACCAATGGAGCTTTTTCTGACCTGTGTTCTTTCCTCCTTAATCTGAAGCACTAGCACCGCTACATTTGCTATTCGGATATAAATGTTTATTGACTCGAACATGATTACGAACAAGGGATTGGCTTAAGACATGACCTTTGCTGCAAAGGGTGCTGGGTGGTTCAACATGAGAAATCCATCACGTGTGCTTCTGCACCCTGCAACACGGAGCGAAGCCAGCTCGATGAATCAAGTGAAAACAAAATCAAAGCAGAGTGCAGAGCGGATCATTAATATTGCCTTGGTTTCCTTTACATTGGCTTAATTTGCACTTACACATAAACATGTATTTGTTGACATGATCTAAATAACTAACATATGAAAAGTAGCTGCTGAGCAGGTGGTGAGCTGCACTGTGCAAACAAGGGGGTGGCAAAATACAATACCCACGTGCCGTTCATTTGCCAGTCTTGCCCTTCTAGGGTGTCTTGTCCCTATCCTAAGTTGTGGAGGAGGGGGGAGCTGTCTCACATGCTGATGAGCAGCATTCATAGTGCCAGAACACGAGTAAAAATACCCCTGCCAGCAGCATTTGACTACTACTGAAATATGAATCCCTAATATGCTTTAACAGGAGTTTTGGAGGTGTAATGCACCATATACATAAATGAGAGTGCCTGTGTACAGCCAAGCATTTAATTAAATTACACAGTAATCTTATAGGATTTTGATCTCAGTGGTTCCTGGACTACAGTAACATCACAGTCAAAGCTCTTGCCTACTCTTTCTGCCTAATGAGCCAAGCACTCAGAGTCCACCGCATGTCTTCCCAGATTAATCTTCCTTGCAATGCTCAGAGGAAAACACAGATCAGAAGTAGTTGTGAATCGTTGCAGAGGGACTTCACTTTTCTTTTTTTGTTGTTTTTTTTTTCAGTGGATACTAGTTCCCCTGCCTTGTTTCCGGTTTCTAAATTGCACTAGTAGAAAGTTCAATAGGACTGAATATTTATGACTTTTCTATAGAAAAAAAATGTAAGAAAAGGACTCCATAGTTATGAACAGGAAGAGGTTGTCTATAAAACTGAAGGTGGAAGAGAGATCTTTTCACTATTAAATTTCAGCCATACTAACTGCACCTATATTGCCAGTTGATAGTAAATCCCCCATAGACTTTGATGGGAGAACAATTAGGTCACTGTTGAATGTCTGTCAAAATCCCATGCTAGGTTTGTTTGCTTGGCTGGCATTGCCTTGAAAAACCTACTGGCTTTTTCCCCCTTTGTTCTGGGCTGCTTATGTATATTAACTGCAATAATTCTTATAGTAAAGCTGATATATAATGGACAGGAATAAGCTAACTTTAAATTGTAAGATGTGGCTTGTTTCATGGCCCTGCTGTGCTTCAAAAGACTGCTAGCACTACACTGTGTTCTTATAACACCTTGCGCAGAGCTATTGAGCACGGTTACTTGCGCGTGACTGTGCTTTCCTGTAAGATTATCATGGAAAGAGCAAGGACAATAACGACTGGCCGTGAAGAGAGGAAATAAACGGCCTCTGAGGTGATGAGGTGCAGAGTGGGGAGTGGGATGCGCGATGTGGTGGGGAGCCAAGGGGTGCTGCGCACTGCACGGGGAGGGCAGAGGTGGCACGGTGGTGGCATCCGCTCGGCCTGAGGAGGCTCATGGCCTCATTGGCTCCTCCTTTGGTTAGGGGTGAGAACTAATGAGTGACATCCACATCAGACCCAAATTGGGACCAGATCACTGAGTTTATGGGTCTGAGTTTATAGGGTCAGGCTGAATGTAACAGCATGGGTAGGCTTATAGTCTTCCATCTCATCTACATGCATGCATTTGATCCTTTCCTTTATGCTGCGGGTTTTCTCTTGTTCTGCATATTTGTTATTTAAAGCTTACACGGAGCCCTGCCCTGGCACGAACCTGGCATTAGGAAACTGGAAGATAAGAGAACCTCCTGTCTGAATAAGCACATCTTAGTAAATATATTCTGGCTGTTTTTTATTTTTTTCCCTGTAGAATATCTTTTTTTCTGTGTACTTTTTGGAGCATCTGTTCTTCACTTCTCCTCTAAAATGCTGTTGTGCAGTATTGCTGATGCAGGACAGTTGGCATGTCCACTGCAGAGGGGACTGATTGATCTGTGTATATACACATAGATATAAATCTGTTGAGTGCTTCTTCACAATCAGAGGCACTTTGTAGAAGTAAGTTATTATTACTATCGTACTATTACTTCACTTTGGAACAAGGCCATTTTCCCCTCACTAAATGTCAGCGTTCCCTGCTAGACGAATAGCAGTGCCGATACTCCCTGGATGAGTCAGGGGCTGCTGCAATAGCAGGGCAGCTCATCTGCAGATAAGGAGACGATTACCAGTGTGTTGTGCAGAGTCACCACTGACTCAGAAACAGGAATCCCAAGGTTGCTCTTATGTCAGCACTGGCGGTTTTGTGTCACTGGGCTGCCTTGTCTTTTACTAAGTTTTTCACCCATACTGTTCTTCTTAATGATGAAAATTTTGGGCTGCTGATGGTCAAAGCAGGACCTATGTGATACCAGTAGAGTTAGAATAACTAACATTTTATTTTCATGGAAGTAACTTCATGCAGATCCACTTTGTGGGAGAAATAGCAGCCTGAGAGCCAGACTATTAAAATAATCTTGAAAACTGGACCTTTACTTCTAGTCAAATAAACAAGCATTGCCTTGAAAGTATCGGTCTTGTCCATGGGACACCCTTGGTGGCAGCTCAGTGGTCTGATGCCGAGATGCAGCCGACTGACCCCCAGGGCCTCTCCTGAGTCCTTATACAATTCCAAGGCTCATGAGTGATCATCCGACTCCATCAGTGACAGGCAGCACTCAGGGATCCATTTGTAAGTCTAATTGGAAAGCGTCATTGGCTTCCAGTGCCTTGTAAATTGCTCTCTGGGGAGTATTCGGGAGGGGGTATTTGTCCCCTAGTAATCCCCAAGTACACTGAGAAATACCTCTAGAAACTGCTTTCTTCTGACTTTCAATGAGTATAACTTTGGCTGATGTTAATTTTCAGGTGCCTTTGTACTTAGGAAGGGTGTGGACTGAGCAGAAATGAAAGATGCTTGTCTAAGAGATGCCTAGCTTTCTCATTTGGTTTGATTTAATCACTGCACTTTATCCGGTAACAACAGTATTCAGTGTAGTTTGGTGTGCTCTCTGAGCCACGGGTGATGGAAGTGAGCAGTGTCCAAAGAGCCTGGCAAACACTGGTTTGGGAGGTGAGCGCTGGTACCTATGCATGTTTCCTTTGGGGTATAACAAAGGGCCAAATCCAGAAGTTGGTACTAATGCATAATGAAGAATTACTCTGATGTCTAGAGAAAGCTTGTTCTGAGCTTGTTCATGCCAGTTCTTACCAACCAAACTGCTAAGAAGTTTGAAAAAGCTCCTCCTGTATTCAGGAACCTGTGACCATTACAGAGCTTACTTGTCCTTAGTAATCTGGCTGCCTTACCTGCCTTTAAGAATCAGCAATCCTGGAGAAGGAGCTAGACCTGCAACATAGTGCAAGTCAGTGTAATCACACTGAACCAAATGGACCTTTGGTAATTCACACCAGTGAGCCATCAGTTCAATATTAAAAGCTTTGAATTGATGAATATTCCTCACTGAAGGGTGATTAGTATTGGTGCAATGCCTCTAAAGTGCACCACTCTATTAATTCAGTGCTTTACGTAAGTCTCAAGCTTGCTTCACTTTTGTTAATTTTTTTTGAGGCACCAGAACTCACTCTCATCACATTGGAATAAAGCCATAATATACTGGCAGCACTATTTCAGATACTCATTTGTGCAAACAGAAAGACTGCTTGTCTCTGTCTATCTGAAAGCTCTTACTAGCTTGGTAAGTTGGATTTTTTCTGTTTTTTTTTTTTTTTTTAATTATTTATTTTCCATTCTTATTGCTGACTTACTACAGTAAAAGGGCTAACCACACTTACAGTATATACAGATGTACAGGCCTTGCTCTCAGAATCCCCACAGGCAAAGGATGATAAATATGGAGGAGAAGAAAGAGATGGCTTTTAAAGAATGACCTTAGGAAACAAACACTACAAAAAATAGTTGCTATGCCTGGCATTTCATATGTGGATATCCATAGAAATTAATTCACATGCAAGCAAAAAACACATCCATATCTTTGGGTAGAGGAAACTGATTTTTTTTGAAGAAGACCTGGTTCTCTGTGGCAGTCTTCTACTGATGTATCCACAAAATTCTCCATTAAAAGGGAAAGAGGTCTTTGCTAAAAGATATTTTGAATGAACTGTCAAATACACATAACACTTTCATTGCCTAATTGTCCTCATTTTTCTCATTACTTGTCTTCCCTTGGCTTGAAAAGCAAGTGTTTTTTTGAGGTCAGTGTCCATCATTCAGCAGTTGAGATGCTTGTTTATTTAACTGTTTCAAGACTTACCTCCTCTTTCCCTTTGTGAAATATACTTATAATGTATTTGGTCTGATCGTCTTTGGCACTGATTCTGAACTGTGCTGTCAAGTGGTTGCATCATTGGATATTTGTATAAAGAATCTACATTCATTTCATTAGTTCTAAAACTGACCTTGGGATCATGAAACAAGTCTTTCATTGCCTTTGTATATTTCTTTCAGAATGTTCTTATTCATAGCATTTCAGATATTTTGAGCACATATTAAAAACGAGAAAATAAATGTGAAATAACAAAAAGTGAAATTACGGCCACAAACTTAAACACCAAAAGTTCCACAGGAACTTAAGGAAAAATTTTTCGACAGTGAGGGTGACAGAGCCCTGGAACAGGCTGCCCAGAGAGGTTGTGGAGTCTCCTTCTCTGGAAATCTTCAAGACCCGCTTGGATGCAGCCCTGTGCCACGTGCTCTACGTGGCCCTGCGTGTGCAGGGGGATTGGACTAGATGACCTCTAGAGGTCTCTTCCAACCTTAGGCATTCTGTGATGCTGTGATTCTATGCACTACTAACAGAAACTTAGAACAATCAGTTCAGGGACATGGGTTGGAACTTTAGGCTACCCTCATAAACAGTGCTGGAAAAAAATATCCTGAGGAGAAAGAAAAGTGCTTCTCCCATGTAACATTGGTGATTGATTGTTTTGTGTCAGGAAGCAAAAACTGAATCAGGATGCAGTGAGCACAAACACGTCTGGGTAGCTAATGCAGATCTCTAGCTTGCACTGAACCTAAGAGGGGCAAAGAGGAGGCCTGGGCAAAGATGCCTTCTAGCTCTGTGCCACTGATCCAGCCAGAGCCAACTAGATGAGACCAGTCCTTGGTGCTACTTAGAGCATCATCAGAGTTGCTTCTGTGTCCTGTGCTTTAAAGAGGTGCCAGCAGCTGATATTAGGGAAATCCAGGAGACCCTCTGTCCCTTACTCTCTGCTTTAGATTTCTTGAGGAAGGGCATCCCCCTGGAAAGGGGTCTACCTATGAAAGAAAAAAGTTCCAAATATTGGTTAAAAAAAAAGTCTGTCACCTGCAGTAATCTACAAGAACATGTCCAAATGGCAGCAGGTGGACCAGACTCACTTGATGTCAGCAAGTATAAGATATTGTTTCTGTAAGATATAAGTAAAAATGAGACCTCCTGAAAATCTTGGCTAAAAGTGTACTTGTGCATGCATATGTGTGTTTTTCATATTGGTAGGCTTTTGTGAAGTGTCTTGATTTAGGCAGGAAAGAAAAAGTTTTGGCTAAATATTATAAACCAGTTCTGGTGAGAGATATGCTCTATTTCTCCCTTTCCTTAGAGGAGAGTGCCCTGGAAGAGGCAGACATGACCTCTTTTTCTCTGCACATCTCACTGGCCAGCGGGAGAGAAGACACTGAAAAAGATAAGATCCTCCCTGTGGAAGAAAGGAAGCCCAGTCAGAGCAGAGTCTGTTTTCATCAGGTTCTGGTGCTGCTTGCTTTTTGATTGGAAATGTTGAACAGCTCAAAGTCAAGAACTGGCTGCTCCTGGTACCCCAACAGCTAAGCCTCCATCCTGATCAACCTGCATCTTCTTGTGGGGACAGAGGGAAAAGAGTGAGCTCGTGGCACTGAGCCTCACCACCATTGCTTTTGCCTGATCCAGGAAAGACAGGGAGAGAATTTTGCTTCCCTCATTATCCTTTCCCCATGCTCTCTGACCTCAGTCTTTGGGATGACCTTTGCGGTGCTCAGTTCCATTTTCTGTTTGCCACTTCTTGCTGAGGCTGAGGATTATTTTGCAAATACACATATGAAGCTTGTGCAACTTTGGGCCTTCTCAGAAGTAAGGCCTGAAAGTCCTGTTGAGGGATCTTGAAAATAGGGAAGCAAAGTAGTATACTGTAAAATGGGAGAATTTTCTGACCTCCTTCTTTAGTCTGTTTTCATTATCTTGATTGGACATAGCCTTGTTTGCCCTTATCTATATAAGTTGTATCTACATAATTCAACTGTCACTCGCTGAATTTGCCAAAAGGGAAGAGTATAAATTTCTAGGAATATCTTCTGGGTAGGATATGTTGCTGGGAGAGTAAACTCCATCTTCCAAAGAAGTGATCTCAGCTTGTCTGGGATATGAGAGTGATGGAATGATGATAAGAAAGAGCTGCTGAGAATAGATATCTCTGTCTGAGTTTGTAACCTTGAGTTTTCATTAAATTTAAGGAAGAGGTGTTTTCTTCTCATGTACCCCAAACCAGTCAGATTCCTAAAACTGCTGATGTCTTTCCAATGCCTATGAAGTCAGTTCATAAGGACATAAGTCAGGACATGAGTCAGGACATAAGTCAGTTCAGCTCATCTGTAAATATATGTTGACAGATTTCTAAAGTAAGGTCTGATGAATCCCACCCTTGATAGCTCTAAAGGAAAGGAGAGTTGAGGAGGCTTAACATTTGTGGGAAGTGTCAACCCCCGATTTAGAAAAAGGGAGTAGCTATTAACAGTAGATATATTAGATAAATCAGATCTAATTCAGTGAACAGACAGTAGCATCACACTGAGCACAAAAGGAACATGATGTTTCCTGTTCTCTGTGCACTTTTTTTTGACATGGGAAAATATCTGATATACCATCAAATTGTCACAGAAAACTTCATACGACTGATTCCTTATATAGGTTTAAAGGAAATTCCCATGACCACATTTGACCTCTCCGTTTGTTTTAAAACCCAATCTGCATCCCTATTGTTGTGCACCTGTGTATCACCATGTGCTTTGCACTTGATGAAGCTACTGAGTTCCTTTCAAAGTGACAGAATACAAGCTGATATACCTGCAAAGGCAAAAGAAAAATTAAGATGTCTGTAAAATTACTTGCTTTCACTTTTTTACAAACTTGTTTCAGTTATTACATGAAACACTCATGAGACTATTAGGTAAAGTAGTCACCTTAATGAAAATGGAAAGAATATGCAGAGTGTGGTTTTGGAAATACACACTCTTCATGTAATTCCCTTGCTAGGTGATTTTCTCTGAGGAAAAATATTATTCAAGTCCCACTTCGCTAGCACATCATCTATGTATTTATCTGAGTTCCATAGAGTTATGTCCATTTTTTTTCTTTTTGTGGAAGGAAAAACTATTATATAAAGGATGATCTCTAAGTCACTATTTGATTACACTGAAAACCATACTATAACTTGCAATGCGAAGTTTTGGGTACTTATTGGATCATTATTAACTTAGTAAGAGGAATAGAGTACAGAAATACCTATGTTGATTGATAGATTGGGGCCAGAACACCCATAATCTTGCAGGATTTATCTTTTAAGACCCAATCCAACAAAATTCATACCCACGCTTAACATTAGGCACTATGAGCAATCTTCTTCATGTTGTTGGAGACAGTCACCAAATATACTGTTAAGCACCCATAGAAGTCTTTGAACAGCTGAGCTTTTAGCTTCCAGGTTAAGAAAAAGATACTTTAAATATAGCACTAAAACCACCAAAGGCTGGTTCTAGTTTCCATTCAGCTCTGGACTAACTGGTATTTCACCTAGGAAATGAATCATATCTCAAAAGAAACCTGTACTGTTTGACTGAATTGAGCAATTTGAATTCCCTGGGTACAAAGTACTCAGGATAAAAGAGGCACTTTTATAAAATGTTCTGAATTTAGCTGGGATTTAATAGCACATAGGAATCAAACTTGTCTTTTTTTTTGACTGACAGAATCATACCTTTAGTACTGAAAGCATATATCCATGGAAGCGATGCTGTACTTTATTAGCTTTGTCTGTCATCTTGCTTCCAAACATTTTACTGAGTTTTGTAGTCACAGAGCTGGCTGAGCATTGGGGATGCATCTGGTCTTTCATAATTGTAGCTATTAGCCCCACTGTCCCAAAAGAAAGAGTGGGCATTTACATGTTGCCAGTGTAAGTCTCTCATCTGTGGATATTTAATGGCATAGAATCTGAAAGAAAAGTGCAGGATAGATCACTGGAGGAAAAAGTACGACCAGAAACTATTTCAAGGAAAATACAAATGTGTATATTCTGTGCTTCAGAGGTTTTTCCTGGAGGAGGAAGAGGATCTGATCTCACCTAATGTGCCACCTCTGCAGTGTAGGTGCCTGCCTTTGAGCTAATCAGCCTCCTTCATGAGGAGTGGAGAGAAAAAGGTGCCTAAAATTCACAACAAATTTGGCCTATCTTATGTAAGTGCACCTAGAAAAGCCTATTTCCCCACTAACTACAGTAAGGCCATGCAGGTTAGATTAGGTGTTCATGTCCACATTGTAATTATTTACAGTTAAGGGAGATTAATATTATTGCATGAACATCTCTTGTCCCAGGAGATGTCTCTATTCCTGCAACTGAGTCAGCAACCTGGTAACAGTGTTTACTGGCTGTGAAATACTTTCCTAATCTTTGTGCTGAATTTTCCTCAACTTCTTTTCCTTTTTCAACAAGGAAAAAATGCTTTCAAGTGGCACCCAAGTGAATCAGGTGAGCAACTTCAAGCTAGACATCTATTTAAAACACTTGATGAGTAGGTATCTTATTGATTCAGTTGTCCATTGCTCTAATTCCATCTATTCGTATCTTTGTTAATTTCTTGGTCTTTAATAATGAAGGGGAGGCAAATATCACTTGCTCAGTGCACAGATAAAATAACTAAAAAGAAACTCATGGTGATACTGGCTTGCATCCACAGCTGGAAAACTGGACTCAATGGAGAGAAGCATGCTGGAAAAAGGAAAGGTTTTGGAAGACTATACAGGAAACCATGGCCCTGCATAAGAGCTGGGAAGAGACTTCAGGAACACTTTGTGTACTCTATTTAGAGCAGAGCACACAGAAGGGTCCCTCTGATGAAGGGGAAACGATTATTCCACTCACTGGAAATCTGAGCTTTAATAGACAGTGGTTGTGGGTTTGACGCCTGCAGGTGACCCTAGTGAGCATCTTTGCTCATGGACATGCTGAGTCTAAAGGCGCATGTCCTGATGCGCCTATGGCAGGACCCATCAGGCTGCCATATCTGCCACTCTAGTGTTGGTTCAGAGCGAGGTGTCAAACTATTTTATGGTCTGCTATGCAGAGTGAGGTAAAAGTTGTGGGTCTTAATCACTTAATTGCAAGAGCGCAGTCTGCAGGAGTCTCCATCTGAGACCGAATGTGCCGCCGTAGAAGAGATCTTCACGAGCTGGAAAGCAGAAGCATTTGTTCAGTCCAAATAGGTAACAAAACATGTAGCATGGAACTGAACAGCCCAGCATGGTGCACATAAGCCTCAGAACTTCCTATGTGTACAAGTCCCGGGCTGTGTAAGATGCACCAATTCAATTCACAGTAACAGTTGCCTTCAGCCTCCTAGATGTGTGGTGAACCTGACAAGAGGTGAGATTTGGAGGAGTCTCATACTCTTTCCAAGCAACTCAACCTGCTACTTCAAGGCAGATCCCCCACTCAGGAGAGGTGAGGGAGGCTCGAGAACTGTGTGGGGGGGTGTGTTGGGGGGAAAAGTGGTGTTTCTCATTCCCTGGAGCAAGACCAGTAAATTCAGACACCATGGTTATCTTTCAGTAGCTCGTAATTCATATTATTTTTAAGGACTGTATACGGTGTTTAGCAAGTTAATAGCAAGTAAACAAATTAGGTTACTTTCCCACTTCTTTTGCATTTTATTTACATTTTTCTTTCCTTTTTCCTTTTCCAGTGGTTTTCTTTCTTTGCTTTTCTTTGGGATTCCTTTGTCTTCTTTCAGCTGCTTTGCTTTCAGTTTCTCCTTGCATTAGACTTTTCCTTCATCCTTGTCTCTTTCCTCTTTTTCTTTTCTTCTCCCCTCCCTTTCCTCTTTCTTCGCTCCTACCATTTATTTTCCTCTTTCTTTTTTTTTTTGCTCTTTCCTCTCATTTACTCTTCATTTCTGCTTTTTTTTGGACTCCAAGGAGTCCAAAATGTTTCCATGCTGAGATGTTTCCAGGAACAAACTACAATGGCTACAGTTTGGTGTTTTCTTGCCTCCTAGAAGCACCCCTGCAGCTCCTCCTCCTCCTTTCCCCTCAGCCTGCCCAGGTGTCTAAACTCGAAGCCCCTTGCAACACTCATGGCTCCCTCGTTGCCTATCCATGGCTACCTGGGCTGTGATGGTTCCTGACTCTGGTGCGGCATGCAAGCGCTTTGCTGGTGGCTGATGAGATGGTTTTGGTGGCCCACCAGCAGCACGAGGACACGGCGGAAGGCCGCAGGGCATGGTGGAGGGGTACTGGTGAACGGGCAAGGTGCTGTCCAAGAAGCACCTGGAGGAGGCCCAGAGTGCAGCGCTGTGGGAGAGCTGGGCAGGCAGCAGGGCAGGCTCTTTCCCCCAGGTCTTATACTCCAAGCGTGGCTCTTGCTGCCCAACAGTGAAGTTGTCTGCCCCACTGCTCCGCTTCTGCCGCCCTCTGCTGCCTTGGGAGCAGTCCTGGATAGGCAGGGTAGCCCCTGTCCCTGGGGCTGTGGTCAGTATCCCAGCTAATGTAGTAAGGAAGAGCCCTGCCTGTCAGGATGCAGATTGCCAAGCGGAGGACCCCCACGCTCCCAGGTGCTGCTGCTGCTGCAGTTCACGTTTGCACTGGCTGTGGGACACGTGGGCCTGGCTCGGCTGTGGCCCAACGTGGGAAGCTACCTGGCAACTTCCACGCTCCTCGTTGTTGATCTCCGCCTGTCGCTGCAGTGGCAACGTGCTGCCCAGGCCTGGACGGATGGCAAGGTTCCTGGAGGTCTGTTTGTTGGTGGCGGCGCTCTGGCTGATGTGGTGGAGCGAGGCAAGAGAGATCTTGAGCAAGAGGCGCTTTGCTGGTCAGCCACCCTACATGAGCACAAACACAGTGCACCCTGATTCAGGAGGCAGCGGCCGCTGCCTCTGGCTGTGAGCAAGAAATCCCAGGTAAACTCCCACAGATGATGTGTCCTCCACAGAGAGCAGGGCCCTGCTTTCTGTCACTGCTTTACACATGCCCAACAGCTCGGCTGCCACTGGAGGCTCAAGTGCAAGATGCGGAAGGGCAACATCTTGACTAAAAGGCAGGCGTCTCAGCACAGTGCCTGCTTTTCAGAACATGGACAGCGTGAGGAAAGGGGAGCTTGTCAGGAGACCGGCTGGCAGGCTTTGCGAAGCCCCTGAGGCCTGGGGCTGTGTTGTGCAGTATCAGCACTAGCATGCTGACAGAAATGATGGGTCTTTGCGGGAGCCTGCCCATGGCCAGAGAAGGCCCCGAGCACTCTCAGGCACTCCAGAGCGCTGGCACTGCCTGCAGCACTTACTCCTTTAGCTCCTCGATCTGCTGCTGCTTGCCTGCTCCAGAGGCAGCATCCACCTGTCGTACAGGACTGCCCACAGGAGCGTGGCGAGGATATCGCGCAGGAAATCCTGCAAGGCCAGCGTCTGGAGATGAGGCCTTGCACCTCAGCCCTGAGCCCAGAGGGACATCTGTGGCACCTGGGCTCCCCAGGAGGCTTTGAGCTCCCTGCTCTCCAGGGTGAGCATGACCCCTGCACAAGCTGTGTGATCCATCGGCACAGGCTTGGCTGAGCGCAGGCACAGACCTCATGGCTGTCAGCCTCCCTTCCACCCGAGCATCGCAGCCTTCCTCCGTGAGGAGGCAGCTGGGGACAAGGATGAGGAATGAGCTGCAAGGCAGAAGAGTTCGCTTTTCGGACGAGCAAGGGTGCCTCGCTCTCCAGTTCCACGCTGCCTCCTGCGTTGAGGGGCTTCCTTTAGCTCTCCTCCATCTTTCCCACTGGGAGCGATGTGGAAAACCCCCCTGGTGGCGACTCCCTCCCTAAACAATGTGGCCTGAAGGTCCTGCCCGGAGAAGCAAAGAGGAGGGTTCCTGGGGTGCAGAAAGGCCGCTGGTGATGGGAGCTGAGCTTCCAGCCTTGCTGCAGAGAAGTGTGTGTGGAAGCCAAGTCCCCAGGGGCCTGGCTGGCGTACCTGGCCTGGCTGCGGCAGCTCCCCTCTTCCCTGCAAAGCCTGTCCAGAGGCTGCCCAAAGAGAGGGCTCTGGAGGACAGGCCCAAACCTGAACACAGTATTTGAGGTGCAGCTTTACCGGTGCTGAGCCCAGGAGGACGATGGCTTCCCCAGTCCTGCTGGCTACACTGTTCCTGACACAGCCAGGAGGCCCTTGGCCTTCTTGGCCCCCTGGGTACGCTGCTGGCTCCCGTTCAGACAGCTCCTGACCAGCACCCCCACCCAGATCCTTTTCTGCCGAGCGGCTCTCCAGCCACTCTGGCCCAAGCCTGTAGCGCTGCGTGGAGTGGTTGTGACCGAAGTGCAGGACCCGACACTTGGCCTTGTTGAACCTCATGTGGCTGGTCTCAGCCCATCATTCCAACGTGTCCAGATCCCTCTCCAGAATTTTCCTACCCTCAAGCAAATCAACCCTTCCTGCCAGCCTGGGGTCATCTGCAAACTCAATTCTCTCATCCAGATCATTGATAAAGATATTAAACAGAACCAATCCTAACACTGACCCCAGGGAATGTCACTCATGACTGGTCAGCAGTTGGATTTAACTCCATCCACCACCACTCTCTGGAGCTGGTCATCCAGACAGTTTTTCATCCAGCAAAATATGTAGATGAGGCACGCAGGGACATGGTTTGGCAGGCATGATGGTGATGGGTTTATGATTGGACTTGATGATCTTGAAGGTCTTTTCCAATCACAATGATGCTATGATTCTATGATTCACATATTTTTATGATTTTCTGAAGTCCAAAAATCTTAAGCAAAGGGTAAGGATGATAAAGAGAGAAAAATCGTGCTATTAGTGGATGAATTTACATCATACATCCTTGTGTTCAATTATTTTCATTCTTAATCGTCATGTTGTTTCCTCTATATAAAAATCAAGTTACAAGGACATGCAGAACAGGAAAACCAAATGCTTTCTCTATTATCTGATGAGGATGGGCTGCAGAGATACTCGATACTACTAGCATCCAGGAAAAAATATCTGAAAAAGAGTTGGCATTTTGTGTGAAATCTCTTTGGTATCATTTGACCTTCTATCCTACATGGTCACAAATAAGCAGACTGTGATCTTGTGTCTGTTTTGGCCTGTGGATCGGTAGGCACCTTGATGATGCCACTGGGCAGGTGACACACCCTAGGTAAAGTTCCTTTATCTCTGTGAGCCTTGCCTGTCTAAATACCTGCCTTTTAAAAGCTCCTAGGATTTTACGCCAGTAAGACTTTTATTTGGAGATACTTCAGTGAGGACAGGCCATACCTGGGCCCAAAATAGTAATTCTTTTGCTGTGGCACTCTTCTTAAGAAGGACAATTCCAGAGAGAGGGAAGCTTTTCACTTATCTTTTTCCCACAGTAGATTTTTACTCAACAAGTTGAGTTGCAGAGCCCACAAGATTGCTTAAAAGAATTGGCAGAGTTTCCTGCCTCCTCTACATTTTATCAACTAGAATGATGTCTCAAACTTAACATGAATTATTGGAACATGTCCAGTTCCCTCATTAGAACAAGCCTGATGATGTTGCCTATTCAATTTTGATTGTAAGTTTTTCCCAGCCCTTTTTCTTTTCTTGTACATTTAAAAGCACTGAAGAGAACAGGATTCTTATTCAAGTGAGGGCCTTTGGGCCCAATAAGTTTTGAACCTCTGCAACCTTTCAAGCCACGAAAGGATAGGTCAGATATCTGAACCATGCCATTGGAAATTTCCATTTTATTGGAAATTGTATTTATTTGGAAATTGTATTTCATATTGTTTCAAAAGATATTCATATTGTTTCAAAAGCTGCATTTCAGCTAGTGTATAATCATAGCTTTTTTGAGGCCAATGGATTTCATACTAATTTAACAATTTCTATCCATTCAACGTACACTGGCCTGGAATTGATGTATTAGCTAAAGATTTATCCATAATAGATGACGTCTCTGCTACATGTCTTGGAAAGAACCAAAGCTTACAAAGAATGAAAAGACAGACATGGTAAAATAACACAAACCTGAGAAACCAAAGCATCTCACAGGAAAAAAAAGTTGAAGCTGCCAAAGTCATAATTTGTAATCAGGTTTTGGCAGCCTAATTGAGTAAGAAGTAGGAATGGATAGTTTTAGTCACTTCTTTATGAAGAAGACAAAATGCACTCTGTTCACCTTTGTGCACATCAATTGCATATTTTGTATACAGAGATCTTGGCAGCAGCACTTTATGGATCAAAGAACATTTGATTGCTTTCAAATGATTATTAAGAAATGAATGATACTTTGCTTTGTTAATGCCTAGATATCATTGCGTGTAATTCTCTTAGGAAATATACTGGCTTTGTCACTGAGTGGCTTTGCTTTGTCTTGTTTGTTTTGTTTCTTTTATTTTATTCAGTTCTTCAATTATTTTTTTTCTGCTGGGGTGAACTTTGCACTTCCAATCTGTGTTACTGAAATCTTTTACTTACTCACAGAATATCTGTGACACAGGCAACATTGCTGCAGCTTTCCATGCTCCATTCTGGCATCATCCACACATTCCTGGCCACTTTATCTGTCATTCAGGAATACCAACTGTGGACAGTTGCAATGGTAACTTTTGCAACATAACCACATTTTTGCTTCTTACTAGATTGGCAATACTGTTTTATTTAATGCAGTACTTCATATAGCCATGGAACAGTAAAAATATGATGATTTTTTTTGTTCTTGAGCTATGACAAAGGGTAAGAGAATCTATAGTCCATAAGGAGCCCATAAGGTCACCTGCTCTACTCCATTTTGGCCGAGAGGTACGAGTTTGATCAGTATCAGGGAGGCTGACTTACAATGTCCTAGCTCCATACATTGTTATACCACTGTTTATTTATCAGAGTAAACAAGTTCTGTGGTTAAAACACTGGACTGTGATACAGGAGAGACAAGGTAATTCTTGTTTCTGACGGAGATGTTCTGTCTGGTTTGTGTCTCTCGGACTCAAGCCTTGCCCCTCGCTACCACCAAAGATGAATAATAGCTTTCCTTGGTCTTACAGGAGCATTGACAGAGGAGTAACTATCTTATTTATGGCTAAGGTTGCGCATGGCTGAGATACAAAAAGCAGCAAATCAGAGAGAAGCCAGAAGTTTTCTAAAGGGGTAACTCAAACACATAGGCCCAAGGCAATCAGACTATGTCACTTTTTGTTTTATAAAGATAAATTCATTACTCCTTATGAGGTGTTGAGATATGTGAGAGCTGACTACCAGGATATCTACTTGCACTTCCATGAAAATCTCTGCCAGATACTATTTTGAAACTGAGCCTGATGCTTTCATCATTTGTGTCTTTATCTGAAGAATTATACAGCACTATATTCAGAGTTGAGAAAAAAAGGTTAAATTCAAATAAACCTCAGGATTGCATTTTTGGCTTTAAGGAACTGTTCTACACTCCTTAGCCAAAGGAGTACAGTTCCTTGTGTCCTTGGCAGCTAGTATAATGGCTGTTTGCAGTGTGATGACACATTAGGGATTTTTTTTCCTATTCAGTTTTCTTTTCTAATATATAGTCAAATGTAAGACATATCACTTTATAAATACATCTAGGAGTAAACCCTACTCCACCAGTGCAGTAGTAGAGCTGGTTCTGGGGGGTGATGTGCTCCACTTGCAGTTTTTCATCTACCACTTTTGAAGGTGTCACCTTCACAAAAAACATCAAAGTTTTCATGGTTCAGAGGTTGGTTCAGTGTTTCTGGGAGGTAAGGTAGACAGGATAGCACACAGGACAGGACTTGCATCTGTGACTTAATTCACTGGGCTCTGAAAATTCTCCAGTTTTGGTAGTGTGAATAGATTATGCAGGTGGATGACTGGTTGCTAAGAGCTTTTGAAGACTGCTCTGAAGACAAGAACAATTTCATTCCAGTGAAGTTAGAGCTTTTAGGCTAAGTAAGGATTTGGCTTCCTAACTATGTGTTCAACCTTTGCAGCTGAAAGCAAGCAAAGTGCAATGAAAGGTAGTGAAGAAAGTCTCTTATTCACCCTATAGCATGTGAGGGGAATCAGAGAACACAGCCCACAGGAACGCCATGTAGACCTTGGGTTGGACATAGCTGCATGGATTTAATTATATCATAGTGCTCTGCCATGCCCAGCATCTGTGTGTCTCCATTCACCCTGTTTTTTTTCCTTTCTACTGTTTTCTTTTCTTTCTATGAATTTCTTTCCCACTTTATTTTGTTCTTATTGTTTGCTCACCTCCATTTATTCCCCCCTCAGCTTGTGTTGTCACCCATAAAGAAAAGCTGCTAGCTTCAGGATGGCATCTATTGGCAACTCAGTGGGAATAATGCACTTGTAAGAGCACAGGCACAAAATCTGGCCTTACAAAGTGCTCTTTGTCCTCGTGCTCTGGTGTAGTCCATGTCCATGAACTACTGTTGGGATGCTATTACCGCTTGCTACCCGAATGAGCAGAATTAGGCAGGGAACTTAAAGATGCTCTCTTCTCTCCTCATTAGGTGTGTTTGTAGACAATGAAAATGTGCCCTGATTCCTCTCTTCCTTGTATTCACATCATGTTGGATCATCCTGTCTGCTCCATGATTTCTCTACAGTGAAAGAAATTACCACTATTTATGATTTCTACTTTGAAGTGGCCAGAGAGTTAAATGGAAAGGACTTCTATGTAGAGATCAATATTTCCATCAAAGTCTAAGGGAAATAATCAGACAAGTCATCTCTCACAGTGTATCATCTCTATCTTGCCTTAAGAAGAGAGAGAAAATCACATATTTTTGGTCTCATTTGTGTCCAAGTAGACACAAAATAGTCAAAACAGACCATAGTCATTGCACTTCAGGTTAGGCTAAGATTCTAGTTTCCGCAAATTTATTCCAGTTTAAGAATACTTCTTTTTATTTTTAGTGATCTCACTGACAAAACTGTTAATTCTCAAAGACTTAATGAAGGCAAAAGCATGTTCATCCTAAATCTGTTGAATTTTGCAGCTTTGTAAAACTCAAAACATTTCAAAGTAATTTTCATCTTCATTCTCTTTTCATTTGCATTCATTTGTTTTCAGATATTCAGATTAGCATTCATGAAGTACAAGGCTTTCTGGCCATTTCTAGAGAGAGGAAATAAGAACAAAAACAACACAAAAGGATTAAAAGAGAAAAAAAAAAAGTCGCTCATTAGCTTAAAAAAAATGGGTGTTCTGCTTTTGAAATTGCAGGTACATTTTTTTTTTTCTCCCAGATGTAGTTGGCCCCAGGTGAATGTACCTGAAATATTGGAAACATTTTTGTTCATTTGTAGGAAAATGGCTTACCTCTGTGGAAACAGATAGCTTACAGAACGTGAATACCTGTCACCTAGGTAGATAAGCCCACCATACTTGCCCCATTTGTTTCTATCCTGATGATGGTGATGTGACAATTCCATGCATTTTTTTATTGAAAGGGGTCAGATTTAACTGTCACTTTAAGTGTAATTGCAAATTTCAACTGAACATTTAAATTCCTGTTGCAGATCTGTGTTCTTAAAGTGAATAAAATCTCATAGCCTGGATTTCTGCAGTTTTGACACTTTCTTTTATGAAGGTGTCAGCCTCTGACTTGCAGCACAATCATAGCAATGGCAGTGACACCTATGTATTGGTGCTATTAACACTTCCATTTTATGTCCTCTAGATTAGAGCAGGCTCTTGGAAATCCTTTTGTTTAGCTATTTGCCCAAGGATGTGCCTACAATGCAAAAATAAGCAAACCACAGGACTGTCTGGCTTTTTAAAGCTGAGGAGAAATCTTGGCTGTCTTTATATGTGACACATTCAATGTGTGCTAATTTTCAGTTGAAGCTGCATTTGTGATAGGTGTTACTTAATGTGGTGGTGGTGGTGATAAAGAGAATCAGAGGACTAGAATAGCTTATATTAAATTCCTGGAGGAAATTTCACTTGAAAATGTAAGAGTCAGTTCAGATTGTCTTAGTAGATTTAGAATTTGGCCATGGTGTCTTCTGGCTCACTGGTTGTTTGGGCTTATGGTCCATCGACTGGAAGCAGAAAGGAGATGGAAGCCTGTCATGGTGTTCCTTGGCATTTCCACTTTTTATATAGCATGATTATGTTTAAGAATAAAAAGAAGATGTCCTGAGGGCAACAAAAAAAAGAGTTCTTATTGTGGAATTGATAGGCGTCCATACACCAGTAATAAAACTGTAACCACCCAAGTCCTAGCAAAAGCCAACTGAAAAAAGAAGTTTGCATTTAATGAGCTTTTTGCTTTATATGATTGTTTTAACTTGACTTAAGCTTGTACTGCTACTTAAAAAGGTGTTTGTGATCCCCATTCTAACCCATTCTATTTGTGCCTGCTACTGCCTCTTTGGTGTTGGCATAAGCACTGCAGCAAATCATGGTGAATCAGATGGGAGAACTGATTCTGCTGAAAAGTAATTTAGCTGAGGGCATGATCTGCTGGAGCACTAGCAGGTGCCTGCCCAACACAGGTACAGGTACCAGGAGCAAGGAGGCAGATGAAGGAGCTCACTGGCCACCATGGCATTAGTTTATGCATTGCCAAGAATAAAGAATGTGCAAGTCAATCACAAGTTTTCTCAAAAAGCATTACACTGGTCCGCCCACAGAGAGAAACTGCATGCACAGGCTTGGTCTGTCTCATCAGAAAGATGCGTGAGGAAGTCAAGGATTCCCAGGTCATGACTCTCATGCCAGTTCAAATGACTCAAATACACAGAGGTGTACCAAGACCGGCACCAAGCTCAGACCTTCTCATGATGCCCATCACGATGCTCATGAAGTAGTTCAGTCTGAGTCAGAAGCAGCTCTTTCATAGTCAGCATATTTATGCCAGCACGAAACCAGCATGACAGGAGAATCAGGTCTTATGTTGATAATTATCCAGTTTCTTCAGTTTGAGCTTTCCCTACTATTTTAGCAGTGCTTTCTATATCTTCCATTCTTGTTACTGTCTCCTCTGGCAGCTCGGGGTTGTTTGATTTTCTTTTGGTGCCCACAATGGCTCTCAAAATATCTTTTATGGCTTTGTTTGAGGGTTAAACTTAAAACGGTTGTCCAGTGCTGCAGGTTGGTTTGGCAGCCTCCCCTATGAGTGTTCAGGGAGCATAGATAAGCAATGCCTTAATGACCATGTGGGAGAGCATGGATGCCTTTTGCTCACACTTGTGCTCTGATCTATACTTGGACAAAAGTCTCTCAATATTGTTTTATCTGAACTGACCTTTCAGGTTCCTATTTCACTGGTTTTAAGATAGTTTCTGTATTAATCAGTTGATTCCTCCTCTTAAATTTTTCAAATCAAGCAGGTTACAATGTGCACACAGACTACCCTGCTTATTCATTTCCATTAATAGATGTATTAGAAAGATCTTTGGTAGACTGCGTTTTGTTAACCTACATCAAGTAATATAAAAAAAGGATAAATTAGCAGTTCTAGTGTGAATGTCTTTTGCAGGAGAATGCATTCCTTCATGCTGAAAGCTGCTGAAATAGCAAGTTTTCATAAACTTGCATTCTCAATGCTTTTTTTGAATACGTCTTTCTGTTTCCACGGTGCTAGTTGTGCGGTTTATTTAAGAAAATGTAGTGCACATGCCTCCTCCACTCCTTGCAGCCTCCTGGCAAAAGAGTCAATGTTCATCTCAGAAAATGCAAAGGTGCATGACTGGAGTTGCTAACGGGCTTGATTCAACTTTCTAGAAAGTTCATTGAACAGTAATTTTTTTTTTTTTTTTTTTACCTGGAGGAGCTGTCAGATGCAGGGTAGCTGATGTCCAGCTATCAGCATCATCTGCTGCCTTGTCTCGGCAGATTTTTGAGAGTAAAAGTACAGTGCCTAGTTTTTTATTTATTTTTTCCCCAGTTTTTTTTTTCTTTCTTTCTTTTTTTTTTTTTTTTTTTTTTTTTTTTTGCGGACAGCTTAAGTTACATGCCCACCATAGCTTTCTGCTGCTGCTGGGTGAATGAAAGTGAAAAGACGAAGTTAAATCTAGGTGTACTGTCTCTTTTGGAATACGTTTAGTACAAAGCCATTTTCTTTCTCAACTCAAGCACTGCTTCCAAGACATATCTGTGAATCACTCTTGTAAGCATCAGCCACAGCCATTTCAAAGCATCATCTCTCTAACAAATTTAGATTGACCTGTTTCCCCATGCTAAAATAGTTTCACTGACTTGCTCATTTTAGAGGATGCTTTCAGAAAGTAGCCTTCCTGTTTCTTACACGCGATGGATCTGATTTTGATGACCGAAAGTCAGTAATAACTTATCTCACCTGCACTAACACATCACTAAGTATGAATAAGAGTAGCCCAATAAGCATTATATAAACTTGTTTCAGGCTCACCTAGTACACTTTATTTTGTTCTTTCCTATTTTTGTGTGTCATTTTCCCTTTGATTTTCTTATAATCTTTTCAGTTTTTTCAACAGTAGATTCTGTCCTATATAAGACTTCTCTGTTACCGCTCCTTGACTTTCCAAATCTTTCCAGACTGGATCGTATAGTAATGAAACGAGTAGGTCTAATGTAACATTTAGACATCGTTAGAGAAGCAGGAAATGCTTGCTTTTACCTAACTTTGAGGTTCCTCAGTGCTAGTTGATCCTCCAGACTCCAGAGCCTCCAGGTGTGAGGCTGGCAGACAACAGGTAGGCCTATGCAACTGTACTGTGATGGAAATATCCACGAAACTATTTTGGATGTTGAAAAGAAACATGGCTTAGAAACGGCCACAGAGCTGGTCTGCTGCTGGGACACGTAGGAGCAGCAGCACCACGGTTCTGGGGCCTTGGCTCTCTCTGCCCAGCACCAGCTGCAGACTGGCGCTGCCATTTATACAGTTTATGAAAGGGGTGCATTTTAATATTCCTGTTTCTGCAGCGGACAGCTTAGTCTCATTTCTTTTCAGTGTATTCTTTACATTTTAGTACCTCAGGAAGGCAGCTCTCCTCCCTCTCCTGCAAGCTCACTGGAACCTCATAGCAGAGTGCAGACTGCTCATGTGTAAAGTCTGTTGGTCACAGTATCTCTTGGGGTATGGCCTAAGGTAAAATGTGCATGCAGCCATTTAAAAACCACACTATTTAAATAAAATGTGGCATTTTGGTGTCATGTGAGATTCAAAAAGTTACCTCTATGCTGGGTTTGATCCAGCTCCTATTGGAGCTGATGAGATTTTTGCTGCTGATTTCACAGGGGGCAGGCTGGGGTGAGTAAACTAGCAGAGAGATTTAAAGAGAAGGACTGTCAGATAGAAAATCTGTTTCAGAGTGCTGGGGAAGGCAAGCACGTTTTTTAACTCTCTTTTTGAAAACATGAGGATCTGGCTAGTCAACACAGTCGGGGCAGACTGCTGAAACGAATGTGTCCCCCTTGCTAGGGTTTGCTAAGCCATTTTGCATGGAGGCTTCGTCTCCCAATGGCGCCTTTGCCCCCTTCTCCACTCCCTCCCGAAGCGCCACGGCAGGCGCCTTCGAAACCTCCCGCAGGCTGCAGTGTGGGGCTGCCGGGGGGCAGCAGCATGGCTGGGGCAGCCTGCCAAGGGGCTGGAGGGTTCTGCTCCAGGAAACACTCCCTGGGCTGCTCCCTGCGTTCAGCTGTTTCCAAGCAGTTCCTGCTGCACAGCTCCTAGTCCTGCTCTGGGATAGCTTTGGGCAGGTAGGCTCTACTTGCCAAACCGTAGTATTGCCCTGCTGTGGGTAGGCTGCCTTGTGCTGTGTCTCTCATCCAGGCTGGTGCCTGAGCTCCATTTACACTGGGTGGCCCGTGCACAAGTCAGCAAACTAGTTGCCCCACCGAGTGCCCTGTAAGGAGCTGTGCGTAAGGAGTGGGGCAGAGGCGACGGGGCCTGCGCGGGGCTGCTGTGTTTGGCAGCTAGGCAGAGTGTGCGCTCAGGGTGGATCATCCTCAGCACTCGGGGCACATTTACCAGTATACACAGCAGCGCTATCTCATGTTACCATGTCTTCGTTATTTCAACAGTGGCCTGTTTCAACCGGCTGGAAGACAGCACTTCAGGAGCTATTAGGCATAATTAAACTTAACCTTCAAGTGCCAACACAAATAACTAGCCTAAATGCGTTTTCCTTTCCTGTATATTGAGGTGCCTTTGTTCCATTACCAAGTGGAGTTATTTGGTCCTTCCTGATTGTTTTCCCAACCCTCCTGAAGTTTGGAGTAACCCGAAATAACGAGCTCTTGCAAGCCAGAGCTCTAGATCGTTTCTGCGGTGAGCCACTGGGCTTGGCTCCCTTCGCACTGAGAGCGCGTGCGGAAGGAGCTGGGAGTCCCTGCTTGGGGCAAGGCGAAAGGCACCGTGCAGAAACAAAAGCCAATTTATAACTAACTCGTCCGTCCCTCACCCTGGAGTGGCATTGTTTTGACAGGTAAGGGGCAGTGCATACCTCCTTGTAGCGAGGCAGAAATACCCAAGTAGCCAACAGCTCCCTCCTTTGTAACGTATGTGAAAAAAGAAGTAAACCAGAGAGTAATCTCCTAGTACAGTCACGCCAGCTAACAACATTTAGAAGATAGCATCTCCACAAATACCAGCCTTTCAAAAGTAACGAGAATTAGGAGATTACTTCAGTGGCACTATCTCATTTACTGAATCTATGGAAAACTGCCTGGAAACTTGATCCACATGCCTGTTCATTTTGGTTATTGTGCAAAGAATAATTACATTATCAACCAACCAGCAAAGCAGGTAAAAATTGCGGTGAATGTTACCATTACTCTGTTTAATGGATGAATGGTCTTTTCATTTCTTCCGTATCCGACTTATAAAGGGTAGAAGGTAATCTGAAATAATAACAATAAAACCATGAAAACAAAAAGTAATGGGAACGTTCACATTGTTCTATGAGTCGTTATGCAAAGACCAAGTTTGCAGTGGTAAATTCATGTGAGTAAATTTAACAGTATGTGGATCCATGTGTCCAGAAAGCAGTCAAGATCTGTGATTGTGACACCTCCAGACTCCGCAAACTTAGCCCCACAACAGGTCTTACTACTTCGGGCACAGCAGTGCACAGCCTGGTTAAAATATCCCGTACTCCGCTGCTGGGCAGCCTCTCCCAGCTCAGGTCAGCTCCACTGTGATTTGTAGATATGGCCAAGCTCTGAAATGATGCGACATCTTCCATGCAGGAAGGAGAAGACAGTGAAAGGAGTGATGTTTTCTGATGATGGAAGGCTGTTTACTTGCTAGCTCTCCTTGTATTTGTACCAGATTCTTGCTGCAAGTCTTTAACACCTACTGAAAAAAAACGAGAGTCCTACAACATTGATAAGCTTTCAGTCAGCTCACAGTGCAATGGGAGTCTATCAATTCCAGTAATTAAGCTAAAATAACCTTATAGGATGAAATGGAAAAAAAAAGCAACAAAACCAAAAGGAAATGATAAAAGAAAACTCAAGGAAAAGGCAACTAAAGTGTTCTGAACTTTCTCAAATACAGAAGTAGTTAAAGGATTAAATGACTGCAGCTGAAAATAACAGGGCTTAGATAATGCCGTGTATGTCGGCCTTACCCCCTCCTGTGGTGCCCCAGCAGTGTGATCGGCCAACCCTGAGGACCTGAAATGTCCCTCTATTCCAGGGCTGGCAGCGGGAATGTGTCTCCTAGCGACTGGAGCATTTTGCAGACTCCAGCCACCTAAGTAGCTGTGGGTAGCTGAGCTGCTCAAATTGATACCAGCTGGCTGCGTAATACAGCCTCTGCTATAATATTCCCTCTTGGGTTGACTATCACATACTTTTACTCTTCAAACTTAGGCTGCCTCTATGGAAAAAGTCTGCTCTGAGTGGACACAAAATAGTTGAAAGCTGCCGTCACTGTGGCTCTGCGGCCAAAGTTGTGTAAATGACACTTTGGTGTAGAACAAAATCAGGTAAGGGAACATCAGAATTTGGACTGAATCATTTATAACTTAAATACTAAGAAAATTGAATGTATTTAGACTATACATTCACAGGTTTTATTGGAGCATCAAAAGAAACATTGAAGTGATGTTGTTATACTACTAAGTGCTGGGCGAAGAGTCATAACAGAAAAATAAAACTCGCTGAACTGTTAGATGTCTCATGACGGATGAGTCAGAAACCCTTTGTTTTCCTGCAACACTGTTACCAATTTAGCAGGCTTCAAAAGGAGAGAATGGAGCTGTGGATGACACAGAAGAGACAAATTGTGAAAAAAAGCCCACAGCTTGTAGGGTAGATGAAAGGCAAGATATAACAATTACAAAATACCAGGAGATATACTATGTGGTCAAAGGGTGTGCCCAGGCTCCTCATGCATTTGAGAAATTAAATTCCAAGCTATCATTCTTTCCAACAATTTCCACTGAGCAGAAGCAGGTACTTCCTCCAAAGACCACTGGTAGCTACACCAGATCCATGTCGCCTCTGGCATCAAATGAAAGACAAGGATGGAGTGTCTGGTGAGCCTACATGGCTGTGAACCCTTCCCAGTTTGCATCCTTCATGAATTCTAGGAGAGAAAAATGGTTTTGCTGGCAAAGTTTAGAACGTAACGCTATAGGCAGAATGTCACAACACAGAAAACAGAGCAAAAAATCACAGGTTATTATGAACCCTAGGTTCAGTATTACTCCCCTTATTTCTCTCATGTGAACCAGACTTAGTGTTACCAGTGAAATTCATTTCATGTATAAATAATCCAGGTAAGGCTTCTCCCTCTCTACTTAATCCCAAAGAAAAAAGAATTATATAGAGCTTTGGGCCATCAAAAATATGTGTCATCAGAAGTGAGGTTACATTTTGAATATGCTAATTATATTTCCTTGAAATAAAACAAATGACTTCTGTAAGATCCTGGAAAATGTTCTGGATTTCAACTGCAAAAGCTACTCAGTTGAGTAGCTTTATGTAACAGGTCCATTAAATAAGCCCTGACTTAGAATTTAGAAAGAGCTCAGAGGACACCCTGTGCAGGGAAAGCCATTGAAACTGTTAGGAGAAATTAAAAGACTGATTCAGAATGAAAAACTTTGAGAATGCTACTTATTTACTTTACAAAAAAACTTGGTGGAGGAATGACTGATCTGTGTGTATGACTAGTACTGAGAACATGACATGAAGGGACTTTTTAGTCCGTAGTGGACAAAAGATCCATTAACTGAAAGCCAAAGACTTCAAACTAGGAATAAGGCACAGGTTTTTGACAGTGAGTGTAGCTGAAACAATTTACCAAGCACTTCAGTGAATTCTCCATCACTGACAGTGCATGTAACAAGATGGGAAATTTTTCTAAAGACATCTAGTTGAAACAAGAATTAATTCACAGAAATTCAATGGCATGTCATACACAGGAGGTCAGACTAAATTATCACAAATGGACCTTTGGAGCTTTAAAGCCTAAAACTCTATGGGACATTGAAGAGATATTAACAAATTTTCTCCCAGCAGAATGTTCTTAACAAAGATTGATCTTTCTGTCTATGAATGAATTTCCTTACTTCCATCATTGTTTTCCCCAAATATATTAGATTAGTTTAATAAGATCATCAGTAATTTCATAGTGTCTTTTCCTTTTCAGTTGACCTTGGTTACCAAAATATTTATTCTGAATATACAAAATTCTGAATATACAAAATTATTCTGAATATACAATGTGTTTCTTTTTAGAAAACACCCATCCAATTATATTTTATGAAAACTCCTTAAAACTAGATAAGAAAACTTTAATGAATATTATAAAATTTCAAATGAGAAATGTTACAACTTTAAAAATTCTTGACAATTAGCTTCAAATATTTTTATCAAGAGCCAATGAGTTTTACAAAATTATTGTTTACTGTTTCCAACTTCAGAATTTTTGAGTTAAGTACAGGAATTCTGTTTGGACGATGGCAAAATAATCTATACATTCTTTAATAGCTCAGAGGATTTTCTTCCAATTTTCGAATACCCCAAGCTTGTTATATGCTAAAAGGATGTCTGGAAAATGTGGGTCCCCCAAAACCTGCCTGTCACAGTTGAGAGTAACCAGACAAGGAGCAGCTGTGTTATACTTAGCAATAATTATAATGGAATTATTGTGCATGTTACCGGTTTGCCTAACCTAAGACACAGACACTAAGAGACCTGCCAGTAGGAGCTGCCTGGGAGATGGGCTGAAATGGGCTGTCTTTCATTCCAGGGCTGTCTCTTCTCCCTGGCTGACTTCATTCGCATGCCTCATCACGCCAGCTTACTCAGTCCTTTACCCTCTCCCCAGCAGGTAGGATATTGCAGACTATTTACAGGGAGGAGATTGCTTTACTGCGTGAACTTTCTGTTACCTGGCAAGAGAAATTCCAAAGGAAAGAATGAGGGCTCACTATCTGTGAAGCAGCTAAGGGATTAGAGGTGTCTTTTCAAGTCAGTGCAGTGTTCCTGATAAAGGGCACCACAGCACTCTGCAGGAAGTGCAGGAGGGTACTGACCCTCCAGTAAAGATAGGGTGGACTTTTTGCTAGTAGAAACTGATTATCTGTGTTTGATTTTGCGTATTTTTGTCCCTGCTCTGGTGTTATGATATATGGGGTGGCTTCACAAGCATTAAGCAAGCATTAAGCTGCCGCAAAGTGTGTACGGGCTACAGGGCATGGTGAAGCATGCAGAAAGGACCCCAACTCGGGAGATCCCGGGTACAGCAAGACCAGCAGGGCCCAGGAGGAAGCCCCCCCGTCCTGCCTCTGCCTGCCTCTCCTCTTGCACGTCCATACCTCTGTGCTCTCTGAAGGATCTTGAGGTGGATCCTGCAGCAGAAGTGTCTTGAGCCAGGCACACTCGTGTCCGGCCTCTGCCCTTTGGCCTTCCCAAGAACTCCTCAGCAGAGGAGAGGCTGCAGGTGCCTTGCCCTGCCATAATCTTACCCTCAGACATCTTTCCATTGCCAAGGCACCCTGCTTCTTACTACCTATTTCTGCATCCAGCTACCATTGAATATAGTGTGTATAGAATATTGCATATCTGCAGGGAGAAAAAAAAAAGCCTGTCCTGAGTGAAATAATTGGGGGTTGGGACATGGAATTAAAAGCATGTCTTCTTGCCACAGCGAATTGAAGCCAGGATGGCTGTGAATTCATTTCAGAGTCTAGCAGAAAGTCTGCCAGCAGGCTTATAGCATAGATAATAATTGTTGTCTAATCTTATCTGGATATGTCCCCTCTAGTGGTTTCCTGCTGGTAAACCACAGAGAAGAGAAGCAGTAATAAGTAAACTAGAGGAAGTGAGATGAAATATTGTATGCCCCTTTGGTTAATAGAGGATTCATTTGAAGGATATCGCTAATTAAAACCAATGGTATTTTCCTCCATCTGGGCTTTCAAAACCAGCTTCAGATGATCCAGAGGATGTTTCATTTCAATTGCATTGCTTGTACAGGGAAGCTTCTAGGATGCAATATTAGCATTGCAGTAAACTCTGTGTGTGCTTTAACAGCAGTGTGTGAAATGGACACCTTAGAGATTGTGGGTACGCAATTTCACCTACATAAAGTCTAAATGAAAGGACAGCGTGAGGTTGGAGCAAAATCCATCCTCAGTCTACCCTGAGGTGCGAGAAATTGCCCCTCAGCCAGGGCTCCTGGAATAAGAGCCGCTGTGTGCCCAGGCTGTGAGTGCGGCTCCAGGGTTGCTGGGTCTACAGAGTGTGAACTCCGGGCATTTCCCTTCCGTGTTGTCCTTAGCACCAGTCCCCGGGGGGCACAGGGATTCCCAGGGAGTGTGTGCAGCTAGCGGCTGCCTCCCTGCTGCTGCTCACAGCTTTCCTCCTGTGCGAGCTGGCGGAGGGAGAGGAGGTTGCTCCAAAGGCCTCATCAGGATTCCTTTCCAGAGCACCTCCCCTCCTCAGCTGCCTCAGAAAATACAGAGCTGTGTCAGCAAAAAGATTTGTGACTGAGATTATGTCTTTATGCATTGGTGAGAGGTTTTACGCTCAGGGCTTATTTACTTCACCCAGATTCTAGGCTGCTGCCTAAGGCTGAGGAAACAAACCTAAACTTTCTTCAGCTTGCCTATTCACGAGTGCCTTGTGTCAGCAAAACGTGCCTCATCATGTGGCTGCCGGATGCTTCCTCCACCTCCTGCATCCCGCTCAGACCCGCTTCCCGCAGAATGAATGGAAAAGTCCACTTTTGTTGTTAGAGTTGTTTTCATATCCCTGGAAACAAACAGCCTGTGTGTTAGCAGTATCTGAACACCAACTTCAGATGTGCCTGCGTGGGCATCACCCCCTACTTTGAAATGAAATACAAATGGGAGAGGCAAGGTTGAAGGAAAAATGCTGGTACCCCTCTAAATCAGAGCTATCCAGACTGTGAGGTGCTTTCTGCTTGGCTTCTGTTTATATGCTCCCTGGCGGACCTGTTATAGTTCAGCCTGAGTTCATATAGTCAAAGGTTGGACTGTTCTGCCCTAAGTGACATACCCCAAATCTGCAGTACGTGAGAATCCTTTACTAGAAATTTCAAGTTAAATACAGGAATCCTGGAAGAATTAGGAGCTCAAATGGATAAATCCATCTCCTGTCTTCTCCTCATCCCTTTAAATTACATTTTTATGATTTTTAGTTTTTAGTTTGGATAGGGGATTCACCTTATCCCTTTTGTTTTTGTGCTCCCAAGGCCTCAACAGCCCTTTATTATTATTGCAAGAAGCTCCTGTTTACCTCTTTTCACCTGTGTTCTGTTTTCTGGCCCTTGTTTTCCTCTTGTTGACTCCCTGCGGGTACACAGATGGTAGCCTGGAAGCCAAATGGAGTGATACTGAAGGAGTGAGAGAGAGGAGAAAAAAAAACAACAAAAAAGAAAAGTGGGGAAAAAAAAAGAAAAAAAAAAAAAAAAAGCAGCAATGAGAGCAAACCTCCCGACTCTGCTCCTGACAACAAAGCTCTAGTACAAATCAGTGCCCTGGATCTTGTCAAGATGCAGGTAATACATCATTTTAGGAACGCCACCTTATCACAGTTAGTTTGTTAGCTGTAAATGTTCAGACCTATTAGGTAAGGCTACGCAATTCCATCATGAAGTGCACTCAGCCAGTTGAGAAACATATTTTCATTCACATGCAGTGCCATAGTTAGTTGAGTCTTTAATGGTGGAATTCAGCCTCAGGCACCACATCTGCAGAACGCCTAAGGATTTCTTGTGTTCACATCAGTCCTCTTACACAGATTGTGGGCACACTCTGTAGAAGGGTGAATTCACCCTACATGCAGGAAGGAGTTAATTTTACCACTGCAGATTGAGAGGGATTTGACTAGCCTTACTTTAGAGGATAAGGAAATGCCAGAACATACAGAAGTCTTCAGTCAGTTTTCTTTAGTGTCGTGTTCTTTGGGATAGTAGGTGAAACACCTGAATACTTTTGGAGAACGCTAATTTGCGTCCGAAGTGCTTTATGAAAACAGTCTTTAAAAAGAAAACCTAAGAAGTGAATGCAAATACTGTTCTTAACATGCAAAATATTGCAGCTCTGTTACCTGCTAGTGCGGCACTATAGCAGCTTCATAAATTTGCACAGGAAGTCTAGCCAGGATTAAAAAAGAGCGATGGAGCCACACAGAGCGGCTCAGCGGACAGGGGACGCCTAGCGGTGGCGAGCGCCTTCCTCGAGGGGCTGCGCCCGCATCCTGCGCGCTCCCCGCTGCCGCCAGCCCTCTCCCCGCTCCTGTCCCGCAGCGGGTTCGTGCTGCGCTGTGGGGCAGGCTGCGATGCCGCGGGGAAAACTCACCGGTGGGGCCTGCAGAAACGGGAGCATGGGTCAGACTCTGCTCTGATGCACAAGCGCTGGAGGAGGAGGGGGACCGAGAACAGAATTTGGTCAAGAGCCTTTTGCGTAGCTTGATATTAATGCACATTTTTTCAAGGAGGGGATATCGATGGTGCAGGGCGAGCAGAAGGGCCACGAGGAATGACGTGATATAAAGGGGATGAGGGTAGGTTGAAAAGAGAGACAAGAAAAAAAGGAGCAAAAGCAGAAAAAAAAAACAGGTAGGAGTTGTGATAACTCTTTCTAAAAAAAGGTCTTGAGAAAGTCAAGATATTGCAGGGCAGTTTTTCTGGTGATGCAGTTTTCCTGCAGAACAAGACATGTAGAGGAGAATGTGAATGAGAAAGGAGAGAAAATTCAGTAGCTGCTGAGAGGAGTCTAAACTCGAGAGAGGCAGCTGGTTCTCAGAGTAAAAGAGACTCGTTGAAATAAGCAGGCAGAACACTATGGTAATGAACATGGGAGAGCAGAGAAATTGCAAAAAAAGTACTGACTACCGTACTTTGTGCACACTTACATCTCCCCTAATCCCTTATCTTTCCAATGACGTTACCAGGGCTAGGTTTTAGAGGAATGATTCTTGCAAAAAGGACACTGTTTATAACAAGGTCATACTGGGAAAATAGATTGCTTCCTTCACTTGCAGTATTTTTTTTCTGAGGCTCTTTGTCAGGACAATATTATTTCTGTGGGCTTGATTTAGTGTGGATATTGTCTAACTGTACTAGTAATTTTGCTTAGAAATAATAATACCCCAAAATGTTTTAACTGAAACAAGTGAAGAGGTATCTAAACGCTAATAATGTACGTGATACTTGCTACTGCTTTTAGAATAAACGATGACATGGAAATTTCTTTCTACTAATAAGCCTGCATGAATCCGTGCTTACGTTTACGAATGTTAATGGTATTTCTTGAGGCAACTTAAAGGAGCAGTTAAGCATAATAACCCCAACTCTGGCCTGCCCTGGGTGTTTTGGATCTCGGTGTGCACCTGGCAGCTGCTTCCCACTGCATCCCTCTGCTCCGCTTCCAGCGCAGCGGGGAGAAGTTTACGAGGCAGGGGAATAACCGTAGCTGTCAACACGCAGCCTGCTCCCCAGAGCTGATCAAACTGGTAGGACCAGAAAGCCGCATACTCCGGGAGGTGGGCGAGCGCGGAGGAGAGAGCGAGCGAGCGAGGGACACCAGAGGAGACGGGAGAGTCGCGGCGCGTTCCTGCAGGAGGGAGGCGGCTCCGGCTCCAGCGCCCTCGCAGGCCTCGTCATTCGGGGTAGCAGATGGGAGCAGCCACATGGGTCACGATAGCATCTCTCGTGTTGCAGCCTCTGCGCGGAGGTGAGCCTCGCCGCTGCGGCCCCTTGCAGAACCGGCCCGCGGGCCAGAAGCAGGGAAATTCAAAATTCAGGGGCGCACTTGGGCTCACGCGCCGGCGCTCGTGGAGCAGGCGGGGGAGACGGCGGCGCCGGCTCTTTGGGCAGGAAACTGAGGGTGCTCAGGGCCGTGGGGCGGCAGGGCGGGCACCCCCGGCCTCGCGGTCTCTAACATCGCAGGTGCCTGGCGCTGCGCCAGCGGCGGGAAGAGCCGGCGCTGGAGGAGGGCAGCACAGCCCGGGGGCGGGGGCCGCGGGCCGCCCTGCGGGGCTCCGCGGCGCCGGA
>JAWLRI010000436.1:4041832-4201475 GCA_034781795.1 Crypturellus tataupa | reverse complement strand
CAGTCTGTCCAGGTCCCTCTGGATGGCAGCGCAGCCCTCTGGGGTGTCAGCTACTCCTCCCAGCTTCGTATCATCAGTAAACTTGCTGAGGGAGCACTCTGTGCCTTCATCCAGGTCATTGATGAACAAATTGAACAGGATTGGAACAAGGACTGACCCCTGGGGGACACCGCTCAACCCAGGCCTCCAACTAGACTCCATAGTCTATATACATATTAAAATATTTACACTACTATTTTTTTTTTCCTTTCACTGGAGGTGTAAAAGGGAATCCTCCAATTAATGCAGTTAACAACTCTACCACTAGAATTTTCAGTCCGTGTTCTTGTTTTGTTTTTCACTGCAAGTTGCTTAATCAAACTTTTCCTCTCTAGTTGCTTTCATCTATGCCTTTTGGTTCAAAAACGTGATTTCCTCCTTTAGGTATCTAAAGCACCTTCAGCAGAACAGCTGCCCCTTCATATTTTCATGGCCTCTCAGCAGAGAGCGGATACTTGGTCTGTTCTGGCCGGCAGTCCCGTGGCCATGCTCGCGTGGCGCTGGCTGAAGCCAAGCTCCGTGGCTCTCGCGTGTAGGTACCTGCACGTCCGCGCGCGGCGCCGCGTCAGGGCTGGCGCGCGGGGAGCAGCCGCGTGCGCCTCTGCCGCGCGCTGCCAGTCCGGCTGCGCCCGACGTGTCACGAGCGGTTAAGGTGACGGGGTTATCCTTGCTGTTCTGCTGCGGTAAAGCAAGTCTCGTTTTTGCTTTGTGGGGTTGTCAGGACAACAGAATATTATTATTGCTGCTAGTGCTGTTTGTTTTTTTTCCTCCTCCCTTTATCAATGCAAGGAGCTGTTTAACGTGGTGAGTGGCTGCCTTGCGAGGCTGGGGCGGCGAGGACTGCCAGCTGTGATTTGGGCCGAGCAGTAGGCTCTGGGTTTGTCATGTAAAAACTCTAATTGGTGATGAATACAAACCCACTGTGAGAATAATTTTGTTCATTGGACTAATGCAAAACAACCCATTGTATTTACAAACCCATGCCCTATTTTCTCAGCAGTATTGTCATTATTTCCCTGTTCTCTTCCATCAGAGACACAAAGAAAAATGTTTTATGTCTGATGGTATGGAGCATATGCTCTGAGTTGAGGCAAGGTAGGCATTAGTTTAAGGACTGTGTTGTGTCAGTTTGTTCCCGTAAGACACTGGAAAACTAGCAAATGAAACTCCGGGGAATTTCTATTAGGATATTTTGTTATGTCTTCCACAAAAATATCTCATCAATTTGGTGTTCAGTGATAAGCTATACAGTAATTACTTTAGTATTGCCAGTTGGAAAAAAATACTGTTCTGTATTAGATGGTAAATGGAAATAGAATGCCTGTTACTGTGCACGAAACTAAAGTCACTAAAGTACTCTCTGCATGTGGTCATTTTATTTATATGTGTACATACCCATATACTTTATATATATATGAAGTAGTTTCAACTGAAATTTCTTTTATTCTAGTATGTTCTAGAGTGAAAGAATTGTTGGGATGTTCAGTAGGCAGTACTATATGAGGACAGCTACCAAATAACTTTCTTCAAAGTTTTATTTTTAAAAATATTGATGATATAAGGATGTCCCTTTGTCTGGTCTTAAAGCTCTTTGATCTAGGTTCATGTATATTTATCAATGAAGTGACATCCTTACAAGGTTAAAATACTTTATCAAACCAGTAATCTTCTGTTTCAAATTCCTTTTCCAGAGAACCAGAACAAATGTCCATTCACAGAGTATTTTACTTGGGACACATGGGCATCAGTATTCAATTGTGGAACCCGTTTGACAGAACTAGAAGATATTGGGAAAGTTTGTGAATATTCAAAATGTTTTCTGCCTCCCTGTCTTCTTTTTTTTGAGATCAACCAGTAGACCAAGAGCTCGTAGCCTTCCCCCACTAGACTCCTCTGCTTCTTGCCTCTTCTTCCCCACTCCTCAATCGTTTCCTTGTGTATTTGTACATCTGTCTTAGTTGCATAAAGCTTGTATGATTGGCAAAAATATTTGAAGTTTTGAAGTGATTATTTTTAAAGATGATGAGAAGAGGCAGAGTGAGTAGTCATCAATATAATCTGTAACAACGCATGAATCAGGTTGGCTAATTTCCATTTGCCTTCAAATGTAGAACTTGACTGGTTTGCTAGTAGAAGGAAATATGATAAATGAATTTCTTTGAGTTTGTCAAGAGCTCTAGATGTGTAGATGTGGTTGCTCAGGAAGCTATACCAGGGAAAAAAAAAAAAAAAGCCTGTCAAATATTAGCTGGCCTTCAACCAATTTTTCTAGATGAGATGAGATTACTACAGTTTAAGCAGACAAGCAGAGGGGTTTGTGGGGTTCCTGGCTTCGTTAGTTCTTACCCTGGATGTGTGACATTATTGTTAGTGGAGGTTTCTGAATGCAGGGCAAGCAGTACTTTGGTAATCTGTGAGCTTCTGAGCTTTAACTTTGCTATTGTCAGTGTTTCTGTGCTATTTGGTGCCTCTTCACTGTGGTTGTGTCATTTTTTAATGATGTTTCTGTGAACTTAATTATCCTGGAAACTTGTCTTCATATCAAATGTTGCTGAGTCAAGCAGCAAGCTCAAATCTTGAGGGTGAGGATGGAGTTATACTGCATGATTATATAAGCCTTATTTCCTTAGAAAATAATTCTTAAAAAGAGGTTCTTTCCATCACACTGGTCTGTAGCAAATGTATACTGTATTTTGTAAAGTGTTTTGTTTTTTACCTTAAGCTTTACAGCTGCATTTTTTTTATGTATTATTAAATATGTAACACAATATTAATGCTAAAAATTTAAGAATGTGCTTTTGGACCAGATAAAGTGCCTGTATGCCTAGTCAGTTAACTATCTGCCTTGCTCTGCACCTATGAAACTCTCAAGTTCACACAGCATATTTACATACATGCATACTAATGTTCATTTCTCCTGGGAAATGCATGTATAATGGCTCTTTTTCTTATGTAGAGTGTACGCAAATATGTCAGTATCTCAGTTCACTCACTGTGCCTGTAAGTCTGAGGTGTTCAAACTTGCAACTTAAAGGGATTCTTGAGAACTACTTTCCTTTACTTACCAACTGTCTGAACCACATCTCTTTGTACAATTGTATGAGTTCTTTCTGGCAGCTATAGAAGTCACTGTGTGGAAAAGTAATAACAGGAGTCTGCTAAAATATCTTAGATATTTCTCTTTGTGACTTAGCAGTAGGTTGTGGAGTTGGAAAACCACTCCAACTGTTCTTCACTGAATATTAGCAAGTGCTCTCCAGAATCCTGGTCACCTGTGGTTTCCAGCATGAAACTTGCGCGCATCTGGAAAACCGTTAATGCCTTAAACAGAGGTCAACATGTCACAGCCCTCTATGAAACCCTAACTGATTAAATGATAAAGAATTTACTCTTTTGTTTAAGTAACTCTGCTTTGTTATAGTCTGCATCATTCATGTATGAGAGGGATAATTCCGTCTTCAGATTTCCCAAATGGTGTGGTAAAATTAATATTTCTTCTAATAAAATATATTTACAGCTTCTGCAATTTTAAACCTCTTTATTTTATGCATAAGTACATTCCTCTTTTTCTCTTTTTTGTTCCTCAAAAAGAATAAAACCAGAGCAATTGTGTTCTTGCCTGAATAGTAATTAAAAAGGGGGTCACTGAACACTGAAAAGGACCTGGGTGTCCTGCTGGGCCCAAGTTAGCACAACGCCTGGACAGCGAAGGAGGCGGACAACGTGCTCTGCTTCATGAACAGAGGTGAACAGTCGGTTGCTTAAGGGAAGGATTTGCTTTCCTTTACTAAGCACTCATTATACCATATTGGAAATGTTGCTTTCAGTTTTGGTTCCCCCGATACATGAGAGACATCAGTTAAACTGTAGTGAGTCCAGTGGAGAGCCACCAAGATGAGTATATGAAGCATGTGAGGAGACACTGAGGGAACTTGGTCTCCACAGCCTGTACAACAGAAAGCTTCGGGGAAACCCAGTAGTATCCTTGTGAGACCTAAGTGAGGGTTATTGAGACAGGCACAGGTCCTTTTCAGAGGTGCATGGCAGGAGGACAAGAAAAGGGCCATAAGCTAAAACAGGAGAGGTTCTTGACATTAGGGGGAAAAAAATCACTCTGAGGACATCAAGAAATAGCAACAAGTAGCCCAGAGAGGGCTGTGGAATCTCTATCCTCGGGTGTTTTGAAGACCAGACTGGACAAAGCCTTAGTCTAATCAGTTTGAACTCAGTGCTTTGAGTATGAATTTGGACTAGATGTTGCCATGAGGTATCTTTCGATATAGATTATTCTATCAAAATTTCATGATTTTTAATGATTGGTCTAATAATTTAGAATTTTAGTTGATATTTTGCTGCACTGTGTTTCTGTTTTATATTTTAGTAAAAAAATCTTGTCATCATAATAGAAAAATATTCTTTATGCCTAAGAACTAGAATATTATGTACTTACATTGTATATTCTTTGGTTAAACCATTTGGCACGAATTCCTAAATAACTTACTGGCAGTTGCATATTTTATAACTATAATCTTTTACTCAACAAAAGAATAAGCGCTTAAGAAAGCAGCACCTTTTTAGGTTTTGCTTCAGATATACTTTGCTCACCTTGTCACTGAATTTTAAAACATGAATAGCAATGCTAGAATTTGAATGTGTGAGCATCTATTGAGCTATTTTGCTGGCTTTCTTCCAAAAGATTGTTTTACTGTTAGAAAGAGCAGGACAATTTGAGTTTGAGATTGGCTCTCAGCCAGTCAAAGCTACATTTACATTTAATTCTTTTGCACTGACTACTAATTTTAGTATTGTGAAACTTTTGATAATACTTTCTGGAGTTATACATATGGCTGGAAAAAAGATGCTGAGAGTAGGAAAAAAATATGTTGAGACTTGTCAAATTATTTTAAAATCAAGATTAAAGTGGTTCAGCTCTGTAAACAGCTTCTTGCACCTTGTTATGTTTAGTCTTACCTGTTTAACTTCATTACCTATAAACAAGAGCCAGCAGAACCTCAGAAGATGGAGGCAATGCTTGTTCTTGCTCATCCAACTTTTGGAGTAATTGTGCTATTAAATATTTCTGTGCTTAGCAAAGCATGAACTAGAACAACAACCAAACAAACAAGAGCCTCCAAGCTTGATATTCTGATCCCTGCTTTATTTTTTTATATACCATTTTATTAAGTACTTCAAACTTCAGGGTTTTATATAACGTTCGGCTTCGATATGAAGAAGTTCATAAAATGCATGCTGAGCTAAGCATAACAAAGAGGAAAGGGGATGGAAAGAATTTCCTTTAGGGTAAAATTCTTTAAAGCTGAAATAGCCATGGCACTGCTTGTCAGTTGTCAGGGAGGTTTGCTACTCTATATTCTGAAGATTTTTTTTTTCCTGTAGGAGAAGGAATCTTTTTTTTTTATTATTATTTGTTATCCTTTTGGATGGTGCAGGAGTAGATTTGGAGAAGCTCACTCTGACCTCCTTTCAAGTCATAATTTTAAAAAAATGCAGTAAAATTTTAACTTTCTTAAGTCTATAGATTTGCAAAACTGCTGAATTTTGAGGCTCATGCAGAACCAATCTTTTGATGCAGATTGGCAGTCCTAGCCTGAAACCTTTGTCCTAAATTGAACCAAATGTGGGAAGTATCAACATGCTAAAATCAATTACTTTGTTCCTTTCTAATCATATTGGTAAAGAAAATTGATCTCCTTCCTACATCAGTTGCAATCCATTTTGAATTATGGATGGGATGGGTTCCTGGTTTTGTTCCTGTTTTGCTTTCTCCTTTTACACACTTTCAAGAAAGGCTGTTTCAGGGACATACCTTATTGAGAAGCAGATTTTCTACTAGGTTATGTGTGGAATACGTGCTAAGATGTCCGTCTTTCATATTTAACAATATTCTTATTTTGCCTACATGTTTTATTCTTTCCTTCCTTCCTGATACTTATAGACAGCTTGCTCTCTGATCTTCAAACAAGCTGAACATTTAGTTTCTTCTTATGAAGTAAGATGTCTGGGCACCAAAGATGTTTCTGACATAGCTATGAAGAGCTTTTGTGGTATGCTAAGTCACGTCTTGTTTGTGGTAGATACAGTGATGTTAAAGCTTCATCTCTACTGGAAATATCTTACTTGATGCTTCCTGAGATAATGACACTGGTGTCTTACATAATGGTTCTGTTGTGCCTCAGGTTGGGTACAATGTCATAGTTGCTCTCTTTCTGCTGTTTTAAGCTGATGAACTACTAGACTGATCAAAATTTTCTGCCACAAACCCTGGATAAATGACTTTGTGTATGAGATAAATGTGGAGTGAAGTTGTTCCTGAAAGCTCACTTTGTGTGTTGTCTATTGTATTTTGACCTTCCCCTGCAGCGGCAGCAAGCCTCAACTTTCTTTTGTCTCCAGACTTCATTAGTGACTTCTACTTTTTGTACTGAGGCTATGACTGAAAATGCGAAGTAAGACCAATTCCAAGAGTAATCTTTGAATTCACCTACTGGTAATCTGTTGTCCTTCTGTTTTCACTAGGGTTCTGTATCAGATACCCTGTTCATTCCAAGTTGGATCAACAGATTTTGGGGGGGGACATTGTTGATGAGCTGTTCCGGAGAATCTTACTGCAACTTCCGTCAGAGCCAGCCACTCTGTGATGCCTGAAGGATCCCAGCTGGAGCAGCCGCTCTTGCTGACTTCCTAAATGCATCTTAGTGTGGCTTACATGCCAAACAGTGACAGTAGAGCAATTTAAAATGAGGTAGTAGTGGTATAGCACACTGCTCACCCTCTACAGGAGCTATAGGAAGTAATGTGTGGGAAAGAAACCTTTCTGGAAATCAATGTGGAATCATTAAGTCTTTGGAGAGTTTGTATTTTACTGTCTATTCTTTATTTTAAAAGCTCTTTCAGTTTCAACATGGAGATTTGGGAGGAAGAATGACACAGGAAATGACTTTAACTGTAGAAGAATACACATAGGAAACACTACGAGAGGTAGAAAAGACTGACTGTCCTGGACAGTCAGGAGACAATGTTCAGGGTGGCACCTCATGTTTTATTGAAGTTGAAGGTGGTATTTCTAAATAATATGTACAATCCTTCATCTAGGAAACTGCATTTTCACTATAAAAATGTGATGTTAAATGTAATTTAAAAAAAGGTAGCTTATTTATAGATACTGTTTCCTGGGTTATCTATTTTAATCTTAGCAGAGGCTCATTTAATTAATTTTTTTATTTTTATAAAGCATGTTTAGAAAGACTTTAAAGACTTCAAATAAAAATTGGACATTATAAATATTAATAATAATGACTTTTTTATATATGAGCATGTGCAGAGTTAGTATAGGCAATGCATCAGGTTCTTGTCAACAGTGCAAAAGGGAGGTTTTTACATACAGAGTAGCAGTAGCATCCAGGATTGTATAGGACTCAATATCATCTAGAACTGAATGCTCAGAAAATGGCAGTTTTGAATCCTGATTTCTTGTGATGCATTTTGTGAGCTAATTGCTCTGCCAGGCCTTTGCAGAACCTTGTCCTAGCTGCTGCTCTCAGAATCAGTAGTTGCCTGTTGGTCTAATATGTACTCTCAAGCCTCTGCCTAAAATAGAAGAACAGCTAAAGCTAAAAGCTTAAAAGCTGTAAAAGCACTTTCTCAGTTTGTGATGTTCTACATTCCCATGTGGGAGTGTATGTTCAAATATGGAACACAGTAACGGATACTTGGTAAGGGAAGAACAGTGAAGTTGTCAAGCTGGGGAGCCAGAAAGTTACGGTAGACTATTGGTTCCTGCTTACTAATCTGCCCATCGTTTCAAAGGTGGCTCGATTTAGTCCCAAACTGTGTGTCACCTCAACATTTATGCATGTGCCTAGTTTTCATAGCTGTGAAATTGGAGCGTGTTTCATCCAAACTGTATTCTGTCACCCAGCTGATGACACTCCGCTTGTGTCAACAAGCTTGGGGCAGCGCAGACCTCAGAACTTGCTGCCAAGCCAAGATCTGCAGCTGGTCAGCTTACAAATGAGACCCTTCCTTCATGGGTACAGACTCAGAGTTTTTCCTTTCTGTAAATATATTTATTTAAATGTAATTTCTAGGGAGGAAATAATTCCAAACATTTAACAAAAGTTTACAGGTGTCTGCTAGAGGAAAACAATGTAAATAGCGCTGTGCTGAAGAATTGGCCTAGTTTTTCATATTGCAGAGAGCAGTGACTCTTATTTTTCTTTTAAGGCTTTTGACTCTGATTTTTAGGTCAATTACTCATGATTTCCACTCATTAGTGGGTTTAAATGTGTGCCCATTAGCACTTTATTTTCAGGACAGGGCTAAGCTTTTGAAATTAATCTCCTGCTCTTTCCACTTACCAAAATTTGGTTTGCGAGATGGAACTGTTTTAGAGAATGCCAGCTGTATTCCTTTCTGATGAAACTAACCTATTTGCATGAACTGTGGATTTTTAACTTGGAATACCATGCAAAATAATTAAGTTATTGGGGAAGGAAAGTTAAAAACAATATGGATGAGGGTAAGAAGCTTTACCGAAACTTAAGGTGCATATGAGAGAAGAAAGTAAATAGCAAAAGGAAATGAAGCTTACAGAGTAAACATTTCCAAGAATTTAGAAAGTCAAATTTGTCTTCAACTTTTAAGGATTTGAACAGAAGAATTAAAAATACTGTGTCTGCATCTTTATCATCACACTGAGATGGAACTGAGTAACCTGAGATTGGTTGCTCAACAAGAAGGATACTTAAAATGATACTCTGCTAAGGAAACATAATTGAGAGCTGATGTACTGGAGGCTTCAAAGCATGGCCTCCACAGCAGCTACTTTGCTTATTTAGTTATTATTTTTTTAAAACTTTCTCATTGGGGTGGAAAAATACATGCATCTCTATCTTCCACATTAACTACCCTCCTCCTCCTGCCCCCAATACTTAATCTCAGTTCACAACCTTCATAAATTAAGCTTGCTACCTAGGCTGCTGAGTGGGTTTTTTTTTTTTTTTTTTGCCTTAGAAGTCATCATCTTACATAATGATCATTCCAGGTTAAATATATATCCACTTGCAAGGTTTCCTAAGGCCTGGTCTTTAATTTTGAGGACATTATTTGGAATTAAATGGGTGCAGAAAAGTTAATGTGTTACATTTACGTCAGAAGCATGGTCTAAGACAACATTCCTTATCTTTTGCAGTTAAAACAGTGAGCTAGTAACTTCATTAAGAAGTTGAAGTTGATCCATGAGAAAGCTCCTCTGCTGCCTTTTCACTTGGTTGTAAAGAACCCTTTTTGATATTTTGTAGACCATTGAGTGTTTATGAAGCAGCATAGTCTATAGAGAAAAGATACAAGGCATGGCATTTTCCCCCAAATGTAACTTCGAATACTGCATTTCTTAGATACTTTCAAGGTCCTGAGACAAATGTGTAGCACTGTGAGTGAATATGACTACTTCTAAACTGGTAAATGTTTATGGAGAGTGTCTAAGGAAGTTGCTCACAAAAGCTGGTGCTTTCTTTTGTAGTATATTTCTGAAAATTATCAAAGAATATTGGAAAAGACAAAGAACAACAACAACAAACCACCTTCCTAGATGCAGTACAGCTATTTTGTAGACTGCTAGGAAGTTTGCAGTCTGTTTTTCACACAAAGAGTATTTTGCTTTAGCCATTAACTTCTGTTACTTACAACAGTATCTTTTCGTGATATTGTCCCTTTCTGTCTGTGCATCTACAATGTTGCCCATGTGAAAGAGATTGGGGAACATTAAGTAATTTGGAATAAAATTACCATGGAGGGGAGAGAGGCGGGGCGGGAAAGGCAGATAGAGAAGTTAAGATTGTTTGCCAAACAGAAGCCTTTCATTAAACTAAGAAAAGATAATGTACTCCTCAAACTTGGGTAACGCACAGTGATAAAACTTTGTTTTCGAGAACTGTTCCACAATACTTTGAAATTCTCACAGTGTGAAATAAGATGGATAAAGTTCTTTTTTTTTCTTTTCTTAATGGAACAGGAAAGACATATTTCTTAAGTGACTCTTCTGCTTTTTCTCATGCTTTCTCTTTCATGGTACTTGAGAAAATGGCCATTCCTGAGGTCTGCACTTTCCATTCACTTGTCAGAAAGTTGTTTTTTAATCATTTCTTCTTTGAAGAAGATAATTGAACACCTATCTGATTCCTCTATCTTCCAAACGCTGTAGTTTTATCTAACAAAGACAGTGTTTCCTCCTCTGCCCCTCCCACATTTGCTGTTAATTATTTACAGGTTTTTTGCAGTCTTCATGGGGTTTCTTGCCTGGCAATAAGGTCATAGAAAATTCTGTTCTAAGCTTTTGGGAGAGAGGATCTTGGGTAGAAACACTGCGACACAATTACAACTAAATGTCAGTAGCCCAGGTGACTTATAGCAATAATATAAAAATTCTCCTAGTTGAGCTGACCACAGTAAAGCCCTGCTGGTATGAGATGTTATGAAACCTAAACCTTGAGCTTCTAATGAAATGTTTACGGCCTTCAACCTTCTTGGCAATAAATGAAAAAAAAAATCTGCTTAGAATTCATTTTTTCTTAAACTATATTAACATAATTCCTATTCTGATAATTCTCCTCCAACATTCAGTCTTTCATTCTTCAATAGAACTCATATGGTCCCTCTCTCTGCTCATTGTTGTCTCTCGCACCCCTTGCCCAGCACTGGAACAGAAAACCCCTCATCTTCCTTGTGGGCCTGTGTTGTACAGCAGCAGAGAGCGGTGTTCTGAGTTTACAGAATATGATCTGCTCTTTCAGGCTCCTTGGACTTCAAGTGAGTTTTCTGCCCCATCAGTTAGAGGAAATTAAACATTGCAAGGGGTTCCAAAGACCAGGAAGTCCATCTATGGGTTACCAAAGCAGGGATTGTGTTTGGTTTTGTTTTTTTCTTGTTTATTCCTAAGTCAGTGGAATTTGAATAACTAACGACTTTTTTAGAATACAAATCTTGGCTTTTTTTTTATGTTTCTATTCACATCCACAAGACTAGCACCTTTTTTTCATGTGGATGTATCATTAAAATAAATAATCTGATATTCATATATTATGATGATAAAAGCCTCCCAGGCACCGTACATGATCAATATTGTGAAATATTTGAGACTTTTGTCTCCTGTAAAATTGGATGGTTGTTGTATGTTGGTATTTTAATATTTATATGTATATAATTTTATATATATATGTATTTTTAACAAACATCTTGGCTAGTCCTTGCAAAGTATGCAGTTGGCAAGTATATTGTGCAGCTTATGCAAAAGTTTAATAAAAACCCTGATACTTCATTTTTCCTTCACTTTTTTTTTTTGTTCTTTTTTCTCCCTCTTTTTCCCCCTTCCTATGGGACTGCTGTAACTATTACAGTGTTGATAATATTTTTTAATAAAAGAAGAGCAATTTGTAAAGCTTACAAACCACCAGTGTGGAGAACGCAAGTCAGCTAAGTACCTTTATCTTACTAGAAGAGTTGAAAATATTCACATTTAAGAGCTAACAAGCTGTAAGGTTATGTTTTATGGGAAGTAAATGTCAAACTAATGGGCTAATGTGTCTACTTCACTGTATTTATGCACATTGTACGAACAACTGAGATATTTGTCACCTTCAAGATGCCCTTAAATGGAGAGAAAATGAGAAAATCAAGTGAATGGAAATGCATAGGGAATATGAATATATATCATATATTTACAAACACAAACAGTTTCAGAATGCTCTCAATTTGTCTGTTAGATTAAAATAATTGTCTCCCTTGAAAATAAATCATGTCTAGCTTCATTTTTAGACGTAAAAGCTTTATTAGATGAATTTAAGTGGATATCTTTTAACTAATATAGAGAGGAATACATATGTAAATTTTGTGATTCCTGATATTTTGAAAAGAATATCTCAGCATTTAAACTCCATGTTAAGTCAACTCAAGTTTGCTTGGTATGTCTTTCCTTCTGCATGTGTGTCTGTGTGTTTTTATATATATATATATATATATGTGTGTGTGTGTGTACATGTACATATACATATATATATATACAAGCACACACACACACATATATATATATATTTATAAAGACTATTTTTCTGTCATTATATTGAAAGCAGTTTTTGGTAAAATGGAAACTTACTTGTGTAGGAATTCACAACTGACTAACTATTCTGAATGACCTAACCTATGGCTTTAATGGAACAAAAAGGATCTGTCAGAAAACTTAATACTGCCTTTTGTGATGGAATGATATATGAAGAAAGCAAAAAAGTTGTGAAGTGAGGCTGTCTTTGTGCAGGACTGTCACTGCTCTGCATAGCTTATACGGACTCTTTTCAGCTGTCACTTTAGACACAAAAGCAAAGAAGCCAGAGTACGGATTTACTCCCACCATCCCAGTCTGATTTTTATCTTCCTAAAGCCAGATCGGATGCCTGTGAAGTTATCGAGTATTTCCCCCAACACAATGCCAAGGTCTCTAATCTGGGCTTTTCTGGATGCTTTGTAAGTTCGCTGACATTCTTTAAAGTACGTCTTTGTTTTAGAGATCAACTCTGGGCACTATTTTTCCCCTATGCTGAGGGACAAAGAATTGTCGCACAAAATTATTCTGCTCTCCTCAAACTCCAAAATGTATTTGATAGCCCTTTAGGTTGTTTACTCTTATTATCCTTGTGAGTGGAGAGATGCATCTTAAAAATGCAAACTTGGTATTTCTCCTGTCAGTAAAAAGCAACAGCATACCCGTTTATTTTCAAGGAGCTGCTAACAGGTTTATTTAAAATAAACCCATACTCCTGTAGCTGACAATCATTATTGAAACAAAAAACATGGGCAGGCCAGTCCCAACATTCTTGCTAAGTTGTCAGCATGTCTTGGGTGTAGCCTTTTAGTAATAAAAATGCAGGAAACAAACAAACAAAATCTCTTGGCCTGGGGGAAAGAGGGAGACTATCCTGGCCAGGCAGGAGAGGGGGATGAATTGATGTGCACGTGGTCCTGCTTGTCCGAGCTTCCTCCTAGTAGCAAGTAAAGCTTTATGAGTGAGGGTTTGTCTTGCTTTGGTTTTGGTTCAGAAGTTGAGCTCTCAGTCTTGTACTTAAGTAGTTGTGCTGGCACCAGAACAGCAGTAGCAACTCTTAAAATGTTATCTACTTCTGCTTAGGTTTTGCCCATCATCCATCCTCTTTATTACCACTTTCTAAAGTGATTGTGGCTTGCATGTTTATTTGGGAAAATAAGAGCATTGCCAAAAATATTCTAAACACATTGAGGCATTCTCAAGTGATACTGCCCCAAAACCGCTCAAAAATATTCGATCCAGAGGAAAGTTATTGGCAAATAAAATGTTGAGCAGCCCTACAGGAATAATAGAAAATTTCATCTTTGAAATTGCAACTTAGCTAGATTTATTTCATATTCATTATGTGACTTCTGACTAATCTTGATGTCTTTGCTGATACCCTAAGTTAGATGCCTACAGTACTCTTACAGTTGGTTGGAAACTGTCAGGTGCTATGTCATCTTCATGCTGAGGTTTTTTTCATTTGTTTTCGTGTGGTTCCTGTCAACAGCTTCTGTCTTGAAATTTCAGTTCTAGGCTGCTAACTCAGGTCCATCAATTTTTTTCAGCACTTTCATGTTGCCTCCTTTTTTTTTGTTTAGTATTTATCAAAATTGCTGCAAAATTCCTATTGCTGTACAGAGAAAATATAGGGAGATTGAGAGCCCTCGTCTTTCATTTTGTGATGTGATAGTTAACCTTGTTATGGTTACACCAAGCCACATGCATTTATTTACTTTGTCATATCTTTAATGAAGTCTGGGAAAATGTGAAGTAAAAATATGTGAGAGTTAGGACTAAATGCTGAGCTATTTCTGTGAGTATCTTTGCCGCTTCTCTAGTCTCTACCAATAAGAGGTGACAGAAGATATCAGAAGGTAGCTATGTCATCTTCTGCATTTTCTATAACTTGGGGTCCCAGCATGATATTTTGCAGTCCCAGAATTGATATGGTTTAAAAGCTGGCTTTGTTATGCTGATTATTACATGCTAGTGCTCTGTGGCCAGAATGAAGTGTCGTGAAGGAAGAAAAGCCCAAAACTGAACATTGTTTCACAGAAGAAAAATAAAGGTGGGAACAAAGATGTTTTTACATTAAATATTAGAATTGCCATGTATGAGGTAGCATGTTGAAAATATAAACAATATTTAGTTCTTTGTTTATAATCTTTTCTTGAAAATAACTTAATTACATGTAAATCACAAATTTTTGGCCTGACATCTGGCTGAAAGGATGAGCAGTGAGGGGACCATGTAAGAATAAGGATAGTTGACATTGAGGTTTTGGCTATGGTTATATAGTGAGTGTATATTTAAAAAAGAAGTCTAAAGACAACCTATTTATGTTGCTACTTGTATTGCGGAGTGGGCCACCATTGTATGTTATACCCTATGTGTTTCGTAGCAAGTGTTCTGTATTCATCTCGAAGAAGTGATGTCTGAAATTATAACTAGCTCAGCAGGTTCCATAAACAACCCTGCTCAGCAGTCAATCTGAGTCTTAAGCAGACAAAAGCTTAACGGATATTGCTTCTCAAATTAGCACTACTGTGTAATTAATTGCCCTTAATTAGCAAATCCTTTCTTTTAAGTATTCAGACTGCTGTGATGTAACTTGTTGCCTAAGGTCACTGATGGTTTAGCATGGCAGTTGAGAAAGCCCTTTTTTTAACAATTGAAATTATTGTGTGTTTCAAAAAAAATGTTTTGATTAAAACAGTGTGGTCCATCTGATGGCTGCGGAATTATATTTGGCCCACCCAGTCCTGCCAGTTGTCTTCCTGCCACTGTGAGGTGCGAGATGGGTGTTTGGCCAGTGAGACCCCTGGGACTTTAAGGCTGTTCTCCGTACCGTGCCCAGCCGGTTACCTGGCACCGCATCCACCGGGGCCCGGGGACTGGCACACAGTGCTGGGAGCAGTATGTACTGCATCAGCAACCTGGATTAAATAAGTATCTTTTGACCGCTTCTTTGTTGTTTTCTTGAGTCTGTTTTTTCTTTACATTTTATTTGTTGCCTTTTGTTTTTCTATGTCTTGTAGAGAACTAAGAAACAATCACATTGCTGTATATTTTTGTTTTACTTCACTTCCTTATCCCTATTGTTTTATACTCCTTGGTCTGTGTTTTGAAAAGAAGCGGCATGTTTTCTATCTGAAATAAAGAGTTACAATAGATTTCATGTATGAAACACCTGCACAGTAGGAAATGAAACAAAACTTTTGGGCTCTCACTATTGCATGGCAAGGTTTCTGTTGCCTTTCCTTCCTGTAAACAAAAGCAGTGACTTAGAGTGGGAAATAGGCTGTTTACAGGATATTTTCTGTATGAAAGGAAGGAAAAGTGCCTTTACAGAGATCAGCCTATTGTGCTGGGAATACTGAAGTTATATGGAGTTAAACTGATTTTAATTTTTGCAGTGGAAATAAATAGCAAAATCACTTTAATTTAATCACTTTAGTCTTGACCCTGAGAAATGCTGGGCAGCTATATTAGTTGCTGAAATCAAAGCAGGGTGTTTCTTCAGTGTGGTCTCAAATCCTTCATTTAACTTGTCATCTAAGAGCTTGACTAGATACAAATTACTGTTCAAAATAGAAGTTACGCTGATGGAATATTAATATTTCATTTGAAAACAAAAACACTTCTGATATTTGTAGTGTTAACCATTGCTCTGAGTTATCTACTTGCTTTTAAAAATATGATTCTGCTGCTTCTGGTTCATTGCGTCTCCTCCCAGCCAGGCCGTTTCCAGGAGTTGCCAGGAACATTCATAGATTACAGCTTTAAAAACCTCTTGCAACACATGAAGTGATACCTACTATACCGTGCTGAGTTTAATAGCCTTCGTGTATTTTGTGGTGTTTTATTGCCATATATGTTAGAAGATTCTGAATTTAAAGAAATAATCATTTAATATTGTGGCTTTGATTTCAACTTGCATACTGCAAGCATGCAAGTTTGCCTAAAAAAAAAAAAAATCTGAATCTTTCTTATTTGATTTGCAGGTGTCTCCATTTTAAAGATATTAGAAAAAAGTGAGTCAAGTTGTTATCCTTTGAAATCCTTCTAACCAAAGGTAAGAATATTTTTTTAAGCTCTGACAAAATATATTTTTAGTATATGTCTAATATTAACCCACTTTTTAAACAAACTGGCAGTTAATATTTACTGGCTTTAAGATTCTTCTAGAAGCTGTGAAATGGGTCATTTGTATGGTTAAGTGTACAAGTGTGAAGTTTAGTCTTCTTTTGAAATCTGTTATTTGGGAAATAGCCTTGCTTTGAAATCTGAGAGTATAGTTCAATCACATGGAAGCAACTCATATTATATAGTTGTCGTTAGGCAGGATGGTAGCATTTCCTAGCGAGTTGGGTAAAGAAAAATAAAAATTGTAATTTTGGTGATTTATAAATCATAGCTTGGCCTTTCCCTGGAAAAGGATGATTGACCAGAAATGGACACTAGCTTGATATGCTGAGTGTTCTTTGTAAAGGCTGATTACTCTGTAGAAGACTGTGAAAGTGCAGTTGGTAATGATGCCTTGATATTTTATCTAATAGGAATTAAGAGGTTCAGTTCTCCTCCTGTAGTTCTTTAAACTACTTTTCTAGTATGAATGAACAATGTTACGGTTCTGACATATGGCTCAAGCTTAGAAGTGCTACACACTATCTGAACAGAGAACATTGCTGTTGTCTGATGGTGACGCATTCCCTGAAGCACAGTGAACAGATTAGTAATGTTTTAGAACTGAATAACTGAATGCTTTATGGGAATTTATGGAGAAACTGTTTATTTTCAATACATGCAACATAATATAATCTAGAGTGAATTCTGAATTTTCTGAATTTAAGTTAGTGTATTTAATCTGACCACAATCAGGTGTTGTAAGTATACTCTATGCCTAGTCTCATTCAAAGAATGGAATATTATCTTATTATCTTATTGATACTACTAAACAGTGGGAAGTATGTTTTGTATAATTGTGTGAGACTGAACTAGCCCTGGATCTGTATTTAGTTGCTTGTGGTCCAGATGATAGGTAAAACTTTATGATTTTTTACAAAACTATATGCAGAAAACAAACTTAAGACAAAAATGTTAGTATATGCAAAATTAATAAACATTAGTAAAAACTTGGACACATTGCTCTATTTTAGGGTTTTTTTGGGTGATTGCTGTAATTGAAATGTTGGGTCACATACGAGTAAGTTAAGCTTATCTGTGTATTTAGAATTATAAAGAGATGATACCAAATAAACTCTAAATAAAATAAATTGAACTTGCTATTCTTATTGTAGTCATTCTAGTCCTCTTTTTTTCTAAAACACTCTTCTTCACCAGTAAATAAAACATTCCAGTGCTGCATATTCTGTTACACAAGAACAGTGGAAAAGATTATTGCTGAAGCTAGAAACTTGCGTTTTTGGGCAATTTTTTTTTTCATAATGCATTTTTTTTTTCATAATGCATTTTTTTTTCTCATAATGCATTTTTTTTTTCTGATATATTCCTATTCTAATATATTCCTATTCCATCTTTGCATCATGGGAAAAAAAGAAACATTTCAGTTGGGAGGCACGCTAACTTAAATCGTGTTAGCCATGCTGACGGCAGCTTTTCTAGCTAAGGCTGGAAAATGTCAAGCAAAAGTTTTCTTTCTGCCTGATCCAGTTATTGTCGTGCAGTTCGCGTAATGCACCTCTGCTTCATAGTAGAGATACCTGACTGGCGAGGCAGCCAGACACGGGAGTCGGAGCAGAGCAAAGACAGAATTTCTAACTACAGCCGCTTGCGAAGTGCGTGTCGATGCTGAAGATGCAGCACAGGCCTCTCCTTCCGGAATATCCCAGGTGTTCCAAATGAGGCTTGAAGATCGTTTCTACTTCGCAGTGGCAGTTTGTGCCTTTTTCCAGTATGGTAGTTTCATACCTGAATCATAATTTTCATTTCTGATAACACATTGGGTGGGAAAGAGACATGTAAAACTTATTATGCATTTAGAGACTTCCATGAGGATATCTGCTTTTGAGTTCTGTACAGGTTTGCCAGTCTATTCAAAGAACCACAGATGTAAGAGAATCTGAAAACTGGACCTTCCTTGTCAGTGGCTTGCATGACTGGCTTAGGCCTTGATGCAAGAAGCAAAAATGAACCTTCAGTCCAGCCACCTGAGCCCCCCTGCCCTTTGTGCTCACAGTTCCCCTAGGCGGATGCTTACTAGGACGTGTTTCAGCCTACCTGTTTTTAAATGGCTTTCTCTGCTCATATCAGCTTAGCAATTCCTTTCCTTTTTTTTATTTAGGACTCCATTCTCAATAAGTGGTCAGTTCTGATCTTGATCTCATTTCATATACAATCTCTTGTATTACTGGGCAAGATAAAGGCCTGCTGTAATAATAGCAGTGTAAATTATACCTTTGGAAGTCTTAACTACTACTTTTCATATATGCAGAGTGTTTTTATGTACATATATACATACCGATCTAATGCTATGGCTGAACAGAGCTATGCTTTTGCTTGGGAAATAGTCAGATTGAGAGGACAATATTGTAGCGTATTTTGTATTATAAGTTGTCAAAAGTATCTGCATTTGAATAGTGCTAATTATGTAGGAAAAAAGAACTTAAGCTAGTAAAGCTGCGCTAATAGCATGTGATGACTCTTGCCAGCTTTGTGCTTGCTTTACCTTTTGGCTATATAATTAGAGAAGATATAGTAGCTACTTAGAGAAAATCAGAAGAAGCTGGAAAAACAATTCAAGTGTTCCTTCATTTTTTTCTCTTTTGTGGGTTAGAGTAATAGCAGTTTTGATACAGCATTGCTGCAAAGAGAATAGAACACAGAACAGATGTCTAATCCTTCTTGTGGAGGTATATTAATCAAGTGCATTGTGGAGTTTTTTTTTTTTCTCCATAACTTGCAAGATGTATAGCACAAGCAATATTGCCATTTGCAAATGAGAGAAGAAGCTTCTGGTTTGCTCATCCATGAGCAAATGCACATTGATTTTTTTTTTTTTTTTTCGTTCCATTTATACTGCTACAGTGCTTATGCAAATATTTTTCCATATTTTACTTACAATTGCAATTACACTGTTAAATCTTACGGTAATTTTGAAATACGTAAACCTAGAGTATATGGTAGAACATAAGGACTTGGTCTTTTTCTGTCGCTAAGAGGAACAAGTTGTTTATAGCAACTAATTTGCTTATTGAGGAAAATCAACAGTGGTATTACAGAAGAAAGTTAAGCCCTGCTAACCATTTTTTCAAGAATAAAAAAGATAAACTTTAAATAACTATGACTTCTTATTTGTGTTAACAACCACAAAATGCCATGTAGCAGTGAAGCAATTCACAAGCAAAGGTTGATAGTACAAGGACTGAGAACTCCTAAAATATTTAGAGATTTTTAGTCTGGTTGCTGTTTGAGGGGGGGAAAAAAACTTTGTCAAAGAAGCGAACTTTAGATTCTTAAGTTGAGAAACTTCATTTTCTAAATACCCTTTTTTTTAATTCTGTTAAACAAAGTGGCTTAAGGAGTATTGTTAACATATATTTTGACACATACATCTTGTATATTGAAGCAGCTTTAAATTACACCTTTTGTGTAATTTAAATCTGTTTTAAACAGAGGTGTTTTAGATGAAGTCCTTTAAATAGGACTAGAAGCAATTGTGCTGTAGTCATGAGTGACTGAAGATAAGGACTGCTTCTGGGATTGCAGGTCTTGTCATAGTGGAGATAGATAGTTAATAACAAAGGTCAGTAAGCCATGCGCATTAGGGAGCAAGCTAAGCATAAAGTCCTGATTCTGCTGTTTAACAATAACAACAGTAACATTTTAAACCATATTTTTCATATTTTATTTCATATTTTTTATGAGGACTGGTATAGATTGGAAATATGCCTTTATACAAGGACATTAAATAATCAAACATTAAATGGGAATAATAATTTTCCTAGTAGGAAAAAAGGCCTTGCACTTGCTTTGCATGGTCTATTTCCTACATAAGCAGACACTGAATTTTTTGTTTTACGATAAAGACATCTTCAGTCTCTTTTTTTGCATATAGTAACAAATGATAAATAATGGCAATGATGTAGATGGAATTGCTGGGAGAAATTAAGAAAGAAGAGTGAACTCTATAATAATAACTGAAATAGAGTTAATATAATGAAACCATGAAATTAGAGTGGAAGAGATGTGGAGGAGCAAAGTAGAATGGTACTTTAACCAATCTTCCCAAGAACCACACGTCTAGAGTCTTTTCATAATAATTTGTGAGAACAATATTCAGTTTTGAGACAACCTATACATAGTTGGCCTTTCCAACCTGGCTGCACAGGTTTTGAATATCTCCAAAGGAAGAGGCTCCACAACCTCTCTGGGCAACCTGTTCCAGGGCTCCGTCACCCTCACAGGAAAGAAGTTCTTCCTCACATGGAGGTGGAACTCCTTGTGTTTCAGCTTGTATCCATTACTCCTTGTCTTATTACTGGCTGAGAAGAGTTTGGCCCCCAAATTAGCACTGGTTAGTCCCCTGTTAATGCATACCTTACTGGCAAGGATGATCAGAATTAAAAGCAGATGTAGTACCATGTGGGTTAATAAAATGGGAACCCGTGTTTTTTGTGCTGATCATTGTAGAGGGAGCACAGGAAAAAGGAGGAGTACTGAGTATAAGAAAACACAATTAAAGTTTAAGAGCTGCAGAGTGATGGATCTTAGAAGGAGATCCTTAGAGGATGAGAAGATGGGAGCAACTAGTCTAAAGCCTTCTTTTCTTTGGCCTCAAGAAATGTAGTAGGAGTTTTGTCATTGAGGAAGAGGCATATGCACCCCTTGTATGTATTAAGAAGAGCTGAGAAGAAACAACAAATAAAAATAACTGGAAGATAGTTCTCAGAAAAGAAAAAAGGATATGCACCACCTTGATCTGTTGCTTAGTCTTATTTATTTGAGTAAAGTGAGATATTGCCCTTTCATACAAAGCAAAAGATTATCATGAATTATCTTAGCTGAAGTCTTTTTTTTTTTTTTTCTGGCTCGTGATCTCTACTTAAAAAGATCTCTAAATATTTCAGATCATTACTAATCACTGGAAATACTTTTGAAGCTAAACTAAAAGAATAGGTCAAAAGCATACCCTAAGAGCTTGCTAAATGTATGTTAGAAAAGAAGAGCTATGCAGCTGGGAAGGGGAGGCTTTGGAACAGAACACGTGACAGGATAGAAAGGTAAGAAACTGAAAAAATGAAACAACTTGAAAAAGATTCAGGTAGGGGAAACTGAACAGGAAAAAGGAAGAAATTGCTATGCAGTTCCCAAGCAGGAAAATCAGCTGAAGCGGCTGGACAAATTGCATGAATTGATTAAGTCAAAGCCACTTGTAGTTCTTTCTTAAGCAAGTTGTAGGGATGATGCTTAGGTCATTTTTCCCTTAGTTAGTGAGCTTAGCAGGGCAGTAAACATGAGGTACATTTTTTCAGGCTCAACTCATTACTTTTTGAATAGGTATTATTGAATAGGATCTATTTTTTGAATAGGTCCCATTTTCTGGGCTGAAAATGTATTGACTGAAGTAACTGAGTGTTCCAATCTAGTGAAACTGGTTAAGTTTTTACCCTGTCTATGAAATGCCTAAGTACTTGTTTTCAGTAATTTTAGACTTAAAATATTGATAATATGATACAGATGACCTGTTGTTATATTTGGTCTTTTCTTGGGTAGCCTGTCACATCTACTCCCTATCTAAAAAATGCAGACAGCTTAAAATAATCTCCTGGCGGCTGCCTGGTCTGGTTATTAACCCGGCACTCTGAGCCCCGTCTGCTTGCAGAAGGGGCTGAGGAAGAGGGCATCTCCTTTCAAGAATAGCTGTCCCACAACTGCTCAGTCTGTCCTTGTTAGCCCTCTAATAAGTTACTGTTTTGCTCTTAAGAATAGCTAATAATTCATACCTGTTAGTTTTTTTTTTTTAATTTCCTGTTTTGTTTTCTCACAGTTGTCATTCAGCCCAGTAACCTGATCTGCTGCTTCATCAAATTCTTTCTTATGAATGGACTGTGCACCCGGTGATGCAGCCGGGGGGCGAGGAGGGGGATAGGAGATTTCCCCACATCCTTCACTGCAGTTTGTTTCTGCCTGTACACGGTTCTCCTGATGGATTTTATTGCTAATAGAGGAAGGCGAATGGTGAAGGGTCATGTCTACAGAAAATAAATAGGAAGATTTTCCTTCTTGAAATTTCTTGAAATGTTTCTTATTTTTAATGCCAATGAAATGAACTACCCTGGACAGCTTTAGGCAGTCCACATGCCAGCAAACACTGATCAAAGATCAAGACGGCAGCAAAGTTTTCTTTCTTTTATAAACTAAGTTTGGAAATATTTTTTGAAGTGATTATCTCTAAGTGAGAGGGTTAGGAACACACACTTACATATCGTGTATTTTTTGTTAAGCCCATAAACTAATTAATAATCTCAAAGGAAAGAAGGACTTCAGCAATTTCTTCCCTTTTGGCATTTGTCTTCTGGAGATTTTAGGATTACTGTTAATGATGATAACAACCAATTATGTCTGAGGGACTGACGGCTTAGTTAAGCGAAAGTAAAAATACAGGGTTTGTCTTTATTTTTCAGATGACTCCAAAGCACCATTTAGGAAGATTTAATTTCTCTGACATAACGATACTAAATTTTCCTCATTTTTCATCATGTTTAGAAGACAGATATAAAGTATGTCATTTTGACTTCCAAATTTTTCTCTTTTTCATGTTTGTCTGAAAGGTTTTTTTAATTTTATTATTGTTTAGGAACAGAATGGTTAGAAATATTTTCTAATTTTAAATTTTAGAAATACTTATTTCTGTCGCCTTCACTGTTACTTTCTCTTTGGTAGGATTTGTTTAGAATTGTGAAGGTTGGAGTGGGCTGTAGGGTTTTAATTCAAAGCTGTTTTCTAAGAAGCAGATATACTGATGTCATAGTCTAACCCTTTTGCTTTACATATGCTAATTATTAGATTACACTTGGCGGTTGGTAGCTTTGTTTGAGGAGGAAGAAGAGTGTGCATTATATGACAGCTGTATGCATTTCAGCTAGTTCGGTCTCCAGGGCAGCCAGCCTTTATGGTACTTTAGGTTTAGCAAGGTAATTTTGGTTTTCTTATTTTGCATTTGATAGAGTTTGACCTTGAAATGCTATTCTTAAAATATGCAGTAGAAATAACTGTTTAATATACTTGTTTTTCTTGAAGGAGCAGTTTAGAATATTCAATCCTGATGGGTTTTAAAGTGACTAAAATTTGCTTTTAGTGGAAGAAGTAAAAAGGAGACATTTTCCTTTACAGGGTTGTTACCAGAATAGTAAGTAAGTTGTTGGACTGATGCTTAATATCAAGGTATTGAATGCATTTTCAGTTTAAGCTCTTTTCTTTCTTTCTTTCTTTCTTTCTTTCTTTCTTTCTTTCTTTCTTTCTTTCTTTCTTTCTTTCTTTCGGAGTACTTCTTTAAGGAAGTCTACTGTAACTATGAAAACATAAAAATGATTAAAAAATTCACTACAAACTGAGCTTATATTGTAGTTGAGAAGGATATATTTTGAAATTTAAAGGTGGTTTGCTTTTGAGCTTTCCTATTTATTTTCCTATTGCACTTTTTTGTTACTAAGTTTACAAAGGAAGAAAGTAAAATAATATTCATTCAGTGAAGTCTTCATTGTGTTTTTTTTAAATGTGTTTTACTATGCGGTATTGTATAGATGGCTTCTAGAATTGCACACTGAAGTAATAATTTCATTGTTGGAAACTTGAGCCTTCCTGGTTTGATAAAATTGTGCCAAGGTACAATTTTAAAACCATATACACTTTTACCACAGAGGAACATTGTGACACTTTCCAGTGAGCAGCTACAAGTCTACACAAACTATGAACTCTATAAAAGTTACACCCATGGGTGTACATCTGAAGCAAAAATTAAAAACTTAGATACATATTCTGATCCATCTCTAATAGCATTTATATTTAATAACTTTCTATAGAGAAATAGTTTGTTAATTTCTAAATGTTTAAAGCCATCATGCAGTAAATTTGAAATATTCCTTTTAGTTCATGGAGATTTAAATGTGTTATTTGAAACAGGAGATTGTTCAAAGGTAGCTATTTTAGAATGGTCTTGTGAAAAAATTCCAGTGAATATTCTGGCAAGACAGAATGTTTTCTTCAGGGACGCACAAGATTTAAACCTTTGTTTGTGGAACAATATACGAATAATAACCAACTAGAAAGGTGGTTTTTTGTTTGTTTAATCCTCTTGGCAGAGAAATCGGTCCTTTGTACCAGCTCCAGTGTTGTCCCCAATCTTAATGGGCTGTGCTGAAGGATAGGTGATAGGGTGGACTATGTCCCTCTACTCTGCTTTTTCTCTGTTTCCAATCCCCCCTCCTGTCTCTTGTCCCTTTCTTGGGATAATTGTTTGGGAGCTGCTTTTCCCTCTGCTCCAGGAAAGCAAAAGGCAATGTGTGCTTAATCCGTGAGGCTGCTAAAGAAGTAGATAATCTTTGACCATGTGGCTCAACGGGAGCAAGCGACCTGCCTGGCCACGCTAAAACATACACGTGTATCTGGTGCATACGCTGAGGCACGTGTGTTCATACAGTGTTCCATGTGAGTCGTGTTTCCTTCAGTCCCTGCATAGAAGGACCACAGAAATGATTTGGGCATTGTGTGTGTGTACTCATAGAGATAGAAAGATAGAAAGAAGCAAGGAAATGATATTTTTAGTTTAGAATGATTTGGTAGTACTTAATTTATCTGTCTCATCTTGTTAGAGATATTTCCTTGTGAAGTTTATATGGTTAATTTACTTACTTGCTCCTCTCCCTCCTTTTTCCTTATTTGACTGCTCTAGACTGTTAAAGTGGAATGTACTTTTTTTAACTGACAGAATTTTCTTTACTCTTACTAATTTGCTTACTGTCTTCTTTCAGCCACTGATAACTGTGATTTGCAGATAGCAACCTCTGAGATTGATTCAAATGTCACTCTCTTAATGCTCTGTTGTTTTTACACAGTAGGTTTTCCTTAAGCAATGAGTCAGCTCTGTTGGGTATATTAATCACTGAAGATTTTACTAAAACAGCTTCTTTTACTTGTTTTCTTGTCTAGTTTGCATAAGTATAGGAAAGCACAAGGTAAACAGATGTTTCCTTATCTTTAAGTTACAGAGTGTTTTAAAATTTCCTTGTTTCATAGCATGGAAGAAGACCTTACTGGATATCCCATGCTCTAAAAGCTATCATGATGATGGCTTGGAGGTGAGGGGTTGCTTTTGGTTGAGCACTAGTGACTCCTGTATTCCCTTCCAAACGGTGCCCTGACAGGCAGGACAGATGTGTCTGCATGGCTAGATTTCTGCAGTGTATCATTCTCACTTAATTTGATGATTCCATAATGTACATGCTGCCGCCTTTATTCAACGGTTTTGAAATCTGCTTATTAATTGAATCAGAAGACATCTGGTTTTGATACTGTTTCATGTTAAAAAAAAAAATCCAGTTAACCACATATGTGGTCTCTCTGGTGGTATTCATTCTTTCTCTGAAAGCAATCATTTCCAGAAAAGTACTGTGCATACTTCTGTCATCTCCTCCCTCGTCTCTCTACTTGATCTGTCCTTTAGCTTCTCTTTTTTAACATAACAAGCTAGATCTTTTGCCTTTCTCAAATGTAATGCAGAGAATTTGACATTTTGTGTCCTCTTTCAAATCCTTTCATGAATTTCATTTTTACATTCTTTATATCATCATGATTTCTTCTGGCCAGTTAATCTTCTTTTATCCCTTTTTCTTCTTCCTCCTGTGTTATGCACAGGTCATATTACTTCATTTTGGTATCTTTCTGGCAGGGAGTGGATTTTGTTTTATACATAAATATGAATGGTTTTGTCCTCATCCTGTAATTTTTATTTTGTGGCTCCCTAAATGACTTAAAATGCAAGTAAGATGATTTTCCAATATTGGTATGCTGTTCAAAATACTTCCCTATGTGAGTGTCTCAAACAGCTCACCAATTCTTGATTCATTAAATTCTTATGTTATTTGCTTGCCTGTTCTGTTTCTGTGTTGAATTATATCACCTTTTAGAGAATCTATTTATATAAATTAAATAGAGATGTAAGAACTTGGTTTGTACCATAATCTGAGTAACATTCAAACACAATGGAAATACAGTTATAAATAATATTACTTAAAAAAGCCCACTGTATATTGGACAAACTGCTTTTTTTTCTTTTTTCTTTTTCTTTTTTTTGGATAAAATGACTTAAATCAACCTTCAGATTCAGTTCCTTATATGGTGGTTGACTTGCTCTATGAGTCAACCTTTTCTGAGAGTGTTTCAGAGTAGGAAGTTTCGCTGTGCTGAACTCCGTGTCTGCTCTGGATGATCTTTCTTCAGTGCTGCAGTTTTCCATGAAGCTGCTTTTCTCCAGCAGACTCAGAATTTTTATGTTAATGGGAACTCTTTCCCCAGTCACTTCACAACTGTCACTGGGGTTGTGGAGAGTTCAAGGAAATAATGCCTGTCTTGTTTAGCTTAAGCACAATATACTACTATTCTAGTTCTCTCTGACTTTTTTATGTGCCTCCCTGCTTGCATGGTCTGTTGGGTTCTGTCTCACTTGGATGTGGAATCATTGGGAATGTCTGAACAAATAACTGTGTATCAGTAAAATGCACTGAATTTACATGAAAATTTGTTTAATAAAAATTTGTTTGTTTAACAAACTTTAATAAAGTTTGTTAAATATTATTACTGTTATCTCTTTTAAAAGTTTAGGTTTGCTTAAAAGAAGTACTTAAATCTCAAATTATCTTCTTAGCTAGGTGAGAGGATTTTGAGGGACATTTTGCTTTAGCTGCACACGAGTTGGCAAGCAGATCTGAGCAGTGTGTAGACTTGTGGCAGTCTTAATGGTAGTTGTTGGTGCAGATTTACAAGGAAGTTACAGTCCTAAACAAAACCCCATCAAGAAAGAACTATTCTCTTCTGAAATTCCCCGTGGGTAGTTCCGGGATACATGAGGGTCCCCGTCCTCTGCAGGTGATTCCAAATTACAGTTCTTCCATGTGGGTCTGTTCTGAAATGGGAAGAGGAGACTGGAACAAGACCCCTTGCAGCTGGGGAGGGGTCAGTGTTGTACCTGAAAAACATGACTCTGCATTTTCTTTTTACATTTTATGCAAAGATTAACAAATTGAAATCTGGTCTGCTGCTTGTTTATGCTGTTAGTTCTAATGCTATTAGAAACTCACACTGGTAGGAAGTAATATTTGGCTTATCTTTAAAAAGTTTAGGACATCAAAAACTTTTATTGGAATGGCAGAACCGATTGAATCATCGGTTAATAGGTCTTTATTTCTTCTATTTCTTTCAGTAGGAGTTTTATTAAGAGTAGAGAGAACTCCACATTCATTTAATCAGTGGAAGAATTGTCTTGATTGGAACAGTAAGTCTAGTCTTCAGCACTAACAGCTATTTTGAAGTGTCTTAGCAACAGAAAGCAGATTCCAGTCAACTCATTCTTCCTTTTATGAAACTCTGTTTTCCAGGAAGATGTGGCAAACAGATTCACATTTTATCTTCAAGATGAATTCTTGCACTCACACAGTAGTTTGATCCAGTACAGTAGGTTTTTTCCCTTAGTATGTTTTTTTTCTTCATAAAGGTGTTTCATTCACTCAGATTTTTTATGGCTTTATTATACATCTGTGATCTTTTCACATAATGTAATCGTTTAAACTCAGATTCATTGAATCATTTTCACGTATCTGTCTCTGGCTTTGGAAATCCTGAAATATTTTTTAAAATGAAAGAAAAAAATAGTAGCTAAAATAGTTCTAAAAAGAGCAGCTGAAAATTGAAATATATATTTGGGTTTGCTACTTACAATAAATTTGTATAGCTGTTGTGCTACAGGCTTACTATGCATCCTCTGTTTTTTACCACCCTATTGATCTATGTGGAAACCAGAATGAAGATGATGTGGACATATGGAGTTTTTGATTTTTGGTTAGCAAAGTTCTTACCATCTCTGTCTGAATATTGAATAACTGTTTGAGGACAACTATTAACATGTTCTAGCATAACAATACTCATGATCCAGATTGTGCCTCACACCTTTACCTTCAGGATCTCTTGTCATGTGGGGTAGCTGTGCTGAGTCATGGCCATCTGTGAATGTTCTCATTCTGTGGGGTGGGGGGTCCTGTTCTGAACACAGCCTATCTATCATCTGACTTGTCCTCCTTGTAACCTGCAAGGACGATGATATTTCCATGGAATGAAAGGGGAAATGTTTGCAGGAATGGGGATTGAGAAAACATGTGGTATATGAAAATAAGGAAAAGAGGAAGTGAAGGGGCACCCAACATCCTCAACATGGGATGGTGAAAATGGGAGAGCCAAAGACTCTTTCATTAGAGAGGGAAATGATGGAGCAGAGATGGGAGCTACATCATGATAGGCAAACATGGCATGCAAATACCATCTCTCCTTATGGAAAGCTAATAAAACTTTGAAATGGAGGGGAAAATGTACGTGTGATATTTGATTTGTAAATATGAATTTGCATTACTAAATCTTCCCACTGAAATATGGACCTCCTGGTTAATGTAGATTTTTGGAATGCTGCCTTTTCTTTTTTCTTTTGTTCACACATTTGTTTATTTAAAAAGTGCGGAAAAGCCGTTTGAACAGACTCTGTAGAAAATCCTTAAAGAATTCATTACTGATATTCTCTATAAATTTTTTTTTTTTTTTTTTTTTTTCTAATCCATATTTTAAAAGAGATGCAGTGCTTTCTTGGTCTCAAACACTTGCATTATAAAATGTTTTAGTAAAGATGCTGTTCTTGAAGTGCCATACATAATATTGGCACTGTAGTGACTTTGACCTTTTAGTCTATTGAAGAGTATGCAAATGTAGTTTGGAGGAAATTGTTTCTCTAGGTTATCAAGGAAGTTTAAGTCTCTTTTTGATAATCTTCTGAATTTTTAGAAAAAACAACTATGAATTGTACAGGGGTTAAAAAAAAAGGTGAGTGTGAGTTAGAAGAAAGAGGAATGCGTGTAGTTAGATATGTCAAGTGTATAGTTTCTTGTGTAATTAATGAGTTTTATTAGGATCAGGAGCTTAACAATTTTGGCTATTCCTTTCTAAGCTTTCCCTTTGAAAATAACTGTTGTTTCTGTAATGTAAATATGCTGCAAAAAAAAAGAGGAAATTACTCATTGATACCAAATAAAAACGTAGTTCTAGAAATGTGCAGTTTGTTTCAATGATAGCCAGTTTGTTGGCTGAGTGGAAAGTGTATGCTAAATCGAGGCCAATCAAAGCCAATTTTTCACAGTCAGCCCTCACAGAGTGTTACTTTGTCAGGGCAAGACCATCCTTTTGGATCAGATAATCATGCCCTGCTGTTTGAACACCTTGATTTACATAAGTGAAGCACTTGGTTAGTCACATACAAAATTCTGCTTCTAAATTTTTGGGTGGAGTGTTATGTAATTGGTATTTAAAAATTCCAAAGTAAAAATGAAATTGGGCACAGTGAAAGCAAGCTGTCATCTTCTAGGTGAATGTGACCCTGTAATTAGCATTCCCCTTGCTTATCAAACTGGATCACACTTTCATTATTTGTACTTCCTAATGATGTTATTTCATATCTGTCTGTTCAGATAAGTGTTTAAAGGCAAATTACTGGAGCAATCAAATGAGGGTTTGACTGTTGTAAGCTTTTGATGCTAGTTGACTGTATAGCGAATAGACTCTTCTAAGCATCCAGTCGCCCAGGGTCACTGCCAACTCTTCCTTTCAGTAGTTCAATAAGTTGGCTCTTAAAGCAAGGCCTTTTTCTCATCTCCCCATGCAAAGGAAAGTTAGGGAGACGGTATCGTGCTTTTGATAGCCTGCAGTTGTCACGCTGTGTGTGATCCCATGCAGATTTTTTTGTGGAATCTGAAGGAAGAGATAAGGCTGGGAGTAAAAGGACTAGGGGGCAAGGGTTGGTAAACGAAACAAGTTTCTTGAAATACTAAAAGCTAGTTTTTAAGGTTGTATCTTGTAAGTCTACTTAATTCCTTTGTTATACTAAATACCAATGTCTCTAGCATGAAGGAATTACACATTGGTCCTGTATTCCTTAACCCGGTCATGACTGGATCGTTGTCTAAAAAAGTGTGTGTAGTGGGAGAGGTTAGCAAAACTATTTTTTTCTGATCTGCTGGGAATTTCTGAAAGAAGTGTTACTTCCACACTGAAATTTAGAACAGTTCTTTTTCTTTTTGTTTGAAATGAAAATATACAGCATGCTTTCTCAGCATGGCACCTCAAGAGAGTTATGATATGTGCTTTAACATACTACACTGAAAGCAAATCTGTAGAGCTATGGTTACTCTAAAGTTCTTTTCGGGCACAAGGGAGTTTTTGCAGTAAAGTTTTATATAAAACTTTATTTGTACCAAAATTTTCTTTCCTATACAGCATGTCTAAATATAATTGAAAACAAGCTGATTTCAGACAACTTGATTCTAGATAAACCATCAAATAATCACCGAACAGATGGTGACGACATTTCATTGCTATGAAATTGTCCCAGATTGAATGGATTGTAAAGAGCAAGCTTCATCTGGCAACTCTCTTGCTCTAGTTCCTGTATTTCTGTTTTCATTTAAAATGATACGGGGTTTTTTTCATTAAAAAAGAACCATGACTAACCTTATCAAGTTATTTGGTAACTACCAAGATATTCAAGGTATTTTGTTGATACTATGAAATCAGCTTTCCAAATTTACACTGTGAAATTAAGAACAAAATTATGAAATTAAGAACAAAACTATCCTTTATTATAGTCATCATAAATTTCAGCGTATTTGCTTTCTGGATAGTTTATGTTTAGTTTATAGTTTATGTTCTTTTGATTTAGATAGACCTTGTTAAAAGATAGAAGTGAAATTTCTCCTGTCAGAAAAGGGCTTGTTTAAATCTTGATGCACAGTGATGTGGAGTAACACTCTATCATCATAATACCTGTAAAATAGAAGCGATGCAAAAGTCTATGCAAAATTACTTGGTGATACCTGAAACTGCCAAACTCCAGTCACTTAAAAAATCTACAGAAGACCGTCCAGGAATGTTTCATTTTGTTACCTCACGGTTCATGCAGTCAATAAATAGCCAAGGTCAAACTAGCTTCCATAAAAAACAATCAAGATAAAGGGTAATGTTTCCTTTTTCTTTCCTAAAGCTTATTTTATTTTAAACAACCACTTCCTCCTTTGCTACCAAGAATAATTCAGAGCTTTGACACAGAGCCATTTTACTGCCAAGTGACATATAAAGAATGTTTTATGTCTGCTTTACTCCCTTGAAAACAGAGCCAGTAGAAGAAAAGTTAGTGCTCCTGTTTTTTTCCATAAAATGTGCCCTTTTGCAAGCATTTTGTCTTCTCAGTGAAAATTTTAGATGTTGTCTACATTAGGATGTCCTGAGTTCTCAGCAATCTATCTGTTGGTATAGGCAAAATGACAGGATGGGAGGTGAAGAGTTGTTGCAGGGTAAGTGGCCTGTACATGTGGTGATTCTATTAGCCTCCTCCACAGCATCACCAAAATAATGTTTTTATTTATTTATTTTCCTTAGAAGAAGTTGAAACACATACATTTGTGGGAGCCATTTTAGCAAATACACAAATTGGGCACCTGTGGTAGACCAAACTGAGCAACAGACTCCCAAGCTGCATTACAGGATAATTCACAGAGAATATTGAAGTATCTTTGATACTTTTTACATGGGATGGGAATAGGAGGACAACTCTAAACAAAATCTATGTTTGTCATAGCTTCTCAAATCTTTAATCATTGCAGTTTTCTCAAATATCTAACCACGGGGAGTGGGGTGAAACAGTATGAGAAACTCATCTCTAATGGGCTCTAAGCATTCATGTTGGATCGCAGGGCCTGTGCTGTGGCAGACAGTGGAAATTGACCTTTTTGAAGTGAATAAGGCTGGTTTCTGCTGAAGCATCAGTTTGCTGTGAAACCTGGTAATAATGGAAATATACAAAAGAACTTCCATGTTACAGCTAAAAATGGCACTGTAGGCCTCAAAAGCTCCTTTGAATACTAATTTTTGGCATCACTGGAGTAGACATTTAAAAAGTGGAATTGCATATTATTAACCCTAAAAAGCCAAAATTGCTTCAAAATTTGAAGTAATAGGATAAGAATTTTTGCCATCATAATGTAAAACAAATTTCTCTAGATGTGATGGGAGCATTATATATATAATTGTCTACATATCTACAATATGTACAGAAGTCACTATAGAAATTGGCCTCTTAATTCCGAGGTAACCAGATATACCACTCTAATAAATAACTTGAAACGCAACAGTATAAAATAGCTGAAATTGATGTGGGAATTTCTGAAGTTCTCCCATGCATGAAGTGTTAAACACAAAACATAGATTATTCCTGCTGCCTTATTCTTCTGCTTCATGATGAAGGAAGGACTGTTACAGTAATAGCATGTTTTCCTTTGTTTTTCTCTCTGTCTTGTTGAAAACTTAAAAGTCTCTGTCATCTCTTAACAGGAGTCCTGTGTCACTTGGGCTGTTTTTTACCTTCTTAACTCATTGGGTGCTCTTTATTTGAATCATCAGACACAACTAGTCTGATCTTAGTTGTGCCACCCCTGTCTGAGACAGTTTACAGTGTTGCCTCCTCTGATGTTGTCTGTGTCTGTCATTGCTCCTCCAAAGGTTTCCAACCAATGCTTGGGCTGAAAGAAAGGAATGTTTGCCTGCCTGTCAACCTTCTGCATTTCAGTTTGTGCTGTCTTTTCGTTGGTGATGAAAGGAGGATTGCAAATAGGGCTATAGTTTGCTGCCTCTGATACAAGGAAATTACACATAGCAAAACAGTGAGGAAGACAGCTAGGAGCAACGAGAACCTGAAGCACCATGGAAGTTTTCTGCCATATGTAACATCTGGTCCCCAAAGAAAGGGTCTTCAGCTTCAAAGGTGTTTGATGTCACTTATAACTCCCCAGTTCTCTGAAGTGCAGCATGAAGCAGGGTTCAAATTAATCTGAACTTTGATATCATTTAGGTAGAAGTTTTTATTTTTTCTTTCTCCTACAGGTATGGCATACAATTTATTTGCGTTTTGACAACTAGAAGGCTCAGGAGGTTGGGAAGATTTAAAATGTTCTACAAAGTATTGATTTATTATGCAAATGAGTATTTAATGATTTATAATTTCAAGAAAAGGGAATATAGCCAATACAACATTTCTTCTGAATTCAAGATATGAAACTAAGTCTTTTAGACTAACCAAACTGAGGGCAGAGTAACCAGAAGGAAACAGCCTATACACACATATTCCACTTACTACTAGTGAAAGCTACCATAGATGTCATATACTTTCTCTTCTAGCATATAGCTAGGTTGATATTTGTTATCTCAGCCATCTAAATACATAAATATTAATGACAATATAGAGCATTACCACTAACGGTAGGTGGGATATGCGTATCTAAGGCTGTTTCCTTTTGCTTATTCTGAAAACAGCAACAACAACAAAACATTAAAAATATTGGCGTTGGATCCTTCTGGAGTAGCTGAAGAAATGGCTATTACTGAAAGGTTAATAAAGAAGTTTTGACTATTATTTCACAGTCCAAAGTAGATATTTGGTAGATATAACTGAAGCTGAATAACCTCAGGAGTTGGAAGATGACAGGTTATGCAGTAAGTAGAGAAGAAGATTGCAAGCTTTTTCCCAATCAAAATCCAGTCAGGAAAGTACTGTGTCAAAAGAGTCTTGCAGAGAAAATGCATTATTTTCTTTCCTATCCTAAGCTGCTGTTGTAATCTGAACCTTTACAGAAAATTGCAATATGTTTCTTTCAATACATTCTTATACAAGAGAGGTTATACTCTCTTATACAGGCATTGTTTTTCTTTTTTTTTTTTTTAACACTGAGTGCATTTGGACTTCAAATAAGGCTTACAGCTAAGTTGATTTGAAGCCAAATCTGTAAGCTCTTAGCTAAACAATGGGAAGTTATGGTCATGACACATATGAAATGACTTTTTCAGTCACACTGGCTGTAAGTCACACAAATATAAGGAAATATATACAATAAGTTTCCTGCTTTAGAGGATGTCTTGTTCTCTCATCAAGATCATCTGCATAATGGTGTGAAATAGTAACTTGTGGGAGAAGCAGATCAAAAATAAAGCCTAACTATAATAAAACTTACTTTTTTTTTTTATGAGCAGCAAAGCACTCGTATAGCCTTATAGCCTTAATTATTATATCTTATGGATATATTTTACACTTCTACAAAAGCATGGTAGTTGGATTTAGGCTTGGCATGATAGGTTGAATCATGTTCAGCTGTTCTGTATGAGAGGTTCAAAGGTACTGAATGTTGACTTACTGGCTTTAGATCCTGTCCTAGCAATGATAATTAAGCAGGCAGGATAATATCATGCAGACTCAAGAAAGTGAAGCTTGCAATGGTGGTGTTAAAATGGGGGCATGAGGAAAAGAAGAAATGAAGAAATTAGTATGCTGTTAAATAATAGCCTTCTTTCTTTCCTCCAGCTCACCTTAGTCCTGAAAACGCAGCTGACTCTTCAGTTCTCCAGGTGAAATTTCATGTTAATTAAATGAAAATACATCAGTTTGTAGTATCGGTGTCTTTTCCTTCTTGAGCCTAACAGGACATGCAGTTTTCTTCAAAGTCTAATCTCTTAGAGACTTGCTAAAAAGTAAAGTTGTCTGCAAGTTATGCTAGAATCACTAACTTGATATATTAGTGTACAATAATTATCTTTTCTCAGTGCTAATCTAAAACTATTTCCCTGATTGCTGTGAGGAAAACCCTATCATATGCTATTTTTGTCTTCAGGAAAAATTAATTCCTAACTTCCCAACTGTGCCTGGCAGTTGCACAAACTTAGCAACAGTGCTGCTATTCCCTTCCTCTTTTGGTGTTCTTGTTCCTGCTCTGATGCATTCTTCCTTCATATTTACAGGGGAAGAAGACCCCAAGAAACCAAATCTACCTTCCTTTCATTCCTAATTTTCTCAGGACCTTTCAGTCTCTTCTGTCTGTTAGAATTCTTCTTCACCCTGTCTATGAAAATAGGGTGTATGAGTGGGCATTTTTATCTAGATATTACCTTCTTTATGTAGTCTGTCAGATTCTGGGTCTCTCTCCCTCAATCTCATGAGGAAAACATAACATAGAAATGAAAAAATCTCGATATATTCCTCCAAATCCTCCTGGCCTTTCGTCCTCGGCTACTCTGAGAAGTTTTAGAAACTATGCAATGATGCAAGTGCATTTTCTTTTTTATTAACCCGGATAGGACTTAATATTTTGTGAGTGTTGTTCTGTGTTATGTTTTCTCTGTGCTTGGTTCTGAAGAGAGTGGTCTTCCTTTGGAATTTTGGTAACTGTCTTGTGCACTGAGCTAAAATTGTAACACAAATAATAATTTCTGATGTGACTAACTCTGAGAGAAAGTAGATTTTTTTTTCAGTGTTTTTAAGTAACAATATATTTCACTACTTTGTTTCTGCCAGTATTTTGCAAGAACTCTGTATTAACTTTAGCATTTTTAGTGTTTGTTAATATGCGTTAACAAAGAATATGGTGCCATATGTTCCTTTTTCATGTAGTATGTAATATGAACATTCTCAGCTAGTCAGAATACAGAGGACACTAATGTTTTCTTTTGATTGATACTCCAACCCATACACTTGTCTGTCAAAAATCATTTTTGATGCAACAGGTTATTCAGGAACTACTGTTTTTTCCTTTTGCATTATGCAAATATGATTGCTTGGAATCAGTACAGATAGTCCTTTTCCTTGTGCTCAAATGAGTTGAATATGTGGGGCAGAAAATCCCCTCTTTATGTTTCTAAGCCTTGCCTCTGGAAGTGACTTGGTACAGTTGTTTACTAACTGGATTATCATAGTATTTAGTATCGTCTACAATGGAGTCATCATATGGGGGTCTGTTGAAAGAGGACAAAGAAATAGGTCCTGCATTGGGGATTATCCAATTTAAATGACAATACATACGTTCAAACAGGAATAAGTAATTTCAGAATCGGTGGACACATGAAAATTTTTGAGCTTATAAACACTACTGTGCTTACAGAGGATCTGAGGATATGCAAGTTGTTTGAGTAGGTTGTGGCAAATGACTTTATTCATTTATTGAGTGGCAATTGCTTTGGTACAACATGTCAGTGTTGGTGGCTAAAAGTTCTAGAGGATGATTTGGTCCTGCTCTGTCCGACTCAGCATCTCCAGGGAATAGGTTCTGGTGGCTGAGCTGAAGTCCCTGGCAATTCTGCAGATACTTGCTTTGTCACCTTTCACATCATGCCAACAGTTTCTAATTCCCTACTTTGCAAGCTCTTGAACTTTGTTGTTAAGTATGCAGAGTAGTATTTTAAAAAATTGCTGCATTTATTTGCTGATAAGATAGGCTGATGTCATACCCCTATCATTCTATATTAAAGGCCATTCATTCTCAAAGATAAAACTGAAATAGAAGTCTCTATGATTAGTTGAGGATAAAGATATTTGCAAGGAAGTTAGTTATAAGAAAATATTGCAGGCACAGAGATGTTAAGATGTTTCTCCTTTGCCTCATAAATTGCATTGTGTTACAAGTGTCAGTGTATTTTTAACTTCCATAAATCCAGAGGAAAAATAGCTGAGCTAAATTACCAGAGTATATGTATACAAGAGTCCAAATGAAAGAGTCTCTCAGCATACCTGCCAGTGGAATTCTTTTCTATCAATTTCACCAAAATGTGGATTTCAATTTGCATGGTTCAGCCTGAGCAAGACAACTTCAGTTCCAGTTTAATAGTTAAGCTCTGCATAGGCAGCATAATTAAACTGTGTTGCAAGAATAGCAGGATATCCAGTTTGGTCTGGAAATTGAATTAACCTTATTTTTTTCCAGGTGTCAAGACTTTTGATAATGGAACAATAAAATATTGATATTAATATTCTAAGAAAATACAATTCTAACAGAATAGGAAGTTTATCTAAACATTTTTTTTTTTTTGTGAGAAATTGTCTTTGTTACTGAACTTTTGAAAACAGAGATGGTAGTATTATAGCAATTAATAGCTCTGGATAAAACATAAGTATTACCTGAAAGATTATCCAAGTTGCTGTATGAAAAACTGTATTTTTTGATTAAATAAAAAATGAATAGAGCTACCACCTTTAAGTGTGATATTTTAACAAAAGTAATAGAAAATATGCTAAAGAGAAGATGGCACAATTTTGTGATAGGCATTATTTTGTCTGAGTTATACCAAGGTATGTATTTTATAACCATATTTTCAGTTGATTCAAAACTGGCTTTAGGGTATTTTTTAAAAATAATAACAATAAATTTAATATTTGGAAGATATGGTTTATTAAATTATTCTCTCTGAAAATCAAAGATGACAGACAGAAATCTTGTCTACAGGATGATCATAAGTATTTAGTGAATTTTCTATTTTAAAAATTTAGAATTTTTGCTATTATATTAAAAAAATACTCCGGATGATGATGATGAATGACAAAGTTCTTCTCATCCTACCCTCTCCCTTAAACGTGAAAGAAAGTACAGTTTTGAGTTCTGAAAGTGCTTTGTTTTTTTAAAATAGCTTTCAATGAACAGTACTGAACAGTCATGGAATTCCAAGTTCTTTTCTAAAGTTCTGTTGCTCCAAAATTAAATGTTAAATGTCTGTCTCAATGTCTATGTGTTTCTGTTATAACTTTGCTGAAGAAGAAAAGCATACTGGAAGAACAAACAAAATGCATGGTTTTCCTAGCTCTGCTCCAAAGCAGTTTAACTCCAAAAATTTAGTAAAAAATGTAATTGGTCTTGCATCAGTTTTGAGAATCATGGAGACTGTTAACTCACTGTTTCTGCCTCTTCTCCCTCCCAAATCATCTAATCTGTGGTATACTACAGAATGCTGGTAGACTGTTCTTTAGGTACATTGATGAAATTTTATTATTTCAACAGAGGACTTTCTTCATTCTCTACTCTTACATTTCTCTTGCAACCAAAGACAATAAATATGAAGAAGCAGAATACAATTGAAGAAGTGGGTAACAAATATTCACTACGCAGCAGCTTATATGTCCTCCCATTACTCAGACAAGGGGCTTTCCATCTCTTTTGCCTCTCGTCTGTGTCTGCATATTAATGAAAAGTCTGAAATACGCATATACAAAATAACCATTTATTCTGTATTATGTGTAGCTTTAATTGTAAATTTGATGTACAATTCCAAACCTTTTTTTTTTATGAACCGTGCTCATAATTTGTTCGTAGTTACTATTTTCAATCCATTTTTCCACAGCTGCAATCTGAATAAGTGACTCAATTATAGTTTATCCTTTAATAGTCACTATGTCCCATGGAAAACTTTGAAAGAAATACTCTCTTTAAAGACAATTATGCTTGAATATCAAGACTTTCTAAGGACTTTTACATGAAAACAAATCCAGAAGGACTTAACAATATAGTGCAATAATTCTCTGGTGTGGCATCGTAATCACCTGTCATAAAGGGATGTGATATCATAGTTAAGCATGATCAGAAGTGTGTGCTATCATAAGGATGATCACCTGTACTGGCAAAGTACATAATACTACTCCCTTTCAGCATGTCTGTCTGAAGAGTGGGGCCTAACCAGAGCTCTTTCAGCACACAGAAAATGCTGCATAGAATCAATTGAATGCAAATTACATGTCTGATCTTCAGTTTTGGGCGTATTATTCCTGCCTATACTCAAATTTTGTCAAATTGCACTTCCCTTTTTTTTAAGATTAGTAGAGCTTGAGAGTCACGGTGTATAAAATTGTCATCTCGATAAATACTAGAGACATGAAGGCTTTCATCCAAATTGCTCATTCTTTTTAGGATGATAGCATTACATAATAATAGGGGCAGATTTCCAACTTCTTGATCAACAAAATGATTGCACAAAGACTTCTTAAATAATTCATTTCCGTCTATCAGGGCTGACATGAGGCAGGGTTACCAAACAACCTCCTTTGACAGGAGAGTCCAGTAGTACTGTTCTTATTCATTGCTGCGCTCCTGGCACAGGAACATTTGTGGGCATGCATCCAGGTCCCCAGGAAACTTGGAAACAGGCCAGGTAAAGAACTGTAACTGTGGCTAACAAACCAGCTGCTGTATTGAGCTCCGAAGGAAGTCTTTGTAGCCGGGTGGAAGGAACTCGAGTTATTTGCATAACATCCAGCAGCCTTCGTGGGAAGGGTTGGCAGGAGCACAGCGAGCAGCAGGGTAGGCATCCAGCCTTTTCTTTTGACCATATCTGCCAGTGATTCCCTTCTTAAATGGTAGGATGAGAGGAAAAAGAGAGAAGTGAAGAGCTTGACCGAAAGGATTTACAGTTCTCAAGGGAAGGATATTCAGGATTATATTAACAGCATTCTCTCTGGAAGTCATAGTTCATTAAATTCAACAGACAAAAGCCTTGTATAACAAGTAGTATCAGAATCATCTGTAAGTGCATGTATGCAAGTTGCTAAGTTCTTAATACAGAGAAAGAAAAACTATTCAAGGAAAACAACAAATGCAGGAAAAGAGTGCTATTTATCAACATAGGTCAGCTGTCAACCAAAAAAACCTGTTTTACTGAGGAATTTACAGGAATGACCAGTGCCAAAATATATGCATTTTACATCAAAAGTAAGCATATTTGGTCAGTTGGGCCAGCATCATAATCTACAGCTCCATGCCAGTCATTTTTATGGTTATCCTTCACATCAACCATGCTGTTGACTGCTTTTTGCATTGTAAAATAAAATAATTCTACTGTAAATACTCCTTTTTTTTGGGAGGGGTGGGGGAGCAGTGTGCTTGAAAAGGTTAATTCCATAACTTAATGAATATTTAACACCACTTCCAAAAGAAGCAGTCTTGCTTTCATGTGTTGTTCAGGCCGTCCTCTGCCTTGCACAAATAAAGGTGTTTGCAAGGCTAAACAGTCAGCCACGTTAGGGATTTGGATTGCAAATAAACAAGGGGGAGGTATCCGTTTGTTGCCCTTCCGTCTTGACTCGCACCACCTCATTCTCAACCTGATTTAAATCTGGATTATGTCTCTGATCCAGTTCACCGCTTTCGCATGGAGGCTTATGACAGGAGAAATGAACACCAGGGAAGAAAAGAATGGAATTGTTGAGGCATAGCAGTTCCGGGCCTGCTAGGTATTTCCTCCCTTTGTAAGAGATTAATTACAATGGTAAAAAACAGTAATAATTGTCTACAGTAATGACTTCAGTGACTATTTCTGTGGAGGGGCGGGTAAGAAGTAGAGAAGATGCAATTCGCCATAGCATCTCCACATGAGGAAGAGCTTCTTTGTTGTGAGGGTGACAGAGCCCTGGCACAGGCTGCCCAGAGAGGTTGTGGAGTCTCCTTCTCTGGACATCTTCCAAACCCGCCTGGATGCCACCCTGTGCCACGTGCCACCCATGGAACATGTTAATATATAGCTCACAAACATTCTCTTGTATTTCATCTCTGTACAGAGATATGTGGCACTGCCCTATATAGAGGTGGTAGTGGTCCCAAAACATTCAGCATATTGACTGATTTTTTTTTCTTTTCTTGCATTATGTTTTCATAAGTCCATGTTGAAATCCTATGTGCTCCTTTTGATTTTTTTTTTTTTTTTTTGAACAGGTCAATTGTTTAAACAATTTTTGGGGATATTTTAAGGAAGTCATACATTTGTTTTAATAGCCTGTGCTGTCAGATGGGAGTTCAGGAGAATTCATAGAGTGAAATTGAAACGTGATGTTATGTTTTTATGAGCGTTGTGATCCATTCTTGAAAATACAGTCATACAGAAACCGTGTCAACCATGACATGACTGTAACTCTCTAAGATGTGTTCATTAATCTGTATCCATAGAAAAGTCTTCAAGTTTGCTGCATCAAACACACCTCAAATTCGTATTTTTTCTGACAAACTGATAAAATACTGTGTGAAATTTTAACTTGAATCACTCCTTTATTTCCTTGGCATCCCTGCCATTATGAACATTATACTTATTTGCAGCATCTTAAATGATTATTATGTTTCTGTTTTTGCTCAAGGAAGAAAAACTGATAAGGAAATAAACAACATACAGTTGTATCTACTTTTTAATCTATTTTATGAAATGGAATAAAGCCGTGTCTCTAAGTGCATCTTTATAATACCAGTTGTGGTCATCCTTAAGATCTTTAGAAAAAAAATCAAGAATTTGCTAATGTCTAGGCACCTCGGTATTATGAGGTGCCTAGACACCTATGGATCAGCCTATGATCCATAGGTTCTTTTTTCTTTTTTTCTCTTTTTTTTTTCATCTCTGGAAGATGGTAAACATATGAAAGTAAGCATGTTTTCCAGGATTATAGGTGGATAATTGTCTAGGCTTCCAGCGAGAAGAATATAATGTAGTAGAAACAATCATAACTGTTTTACACAGCTAAATAATAGTTTACACTCCAAGTAATGAAAGGTAAAGTTTTTCTCTGGAAAAAGTGAAAAAAATACATTTATTCACTGAATTAATCACAGTGGAGATATTACTGTATTTAAAAGTGTTCTTTTTAAATGAGGAAGGCATTTTTCTTCATCTAATGTCTTATCTGTTCCGTATCTTTTGCTCTTTTCTGTAAGAATATCTGTCCTCTTCCAATAAGTGCTGCATTTATTAGTCATTTTCAAGCAAGCTTGAATAGGATTTATCTACCTTAGAGATGATGAAGTTCTTTCATGTTATGGAAAAAACAGTGGTTAGAGAATGGGCTTCTAAGGGGTAGAACCTGCTCTGCCACAGAGTGTACGTGCACCGGCCGGCAAGTGGTATCCCCAGACTGCTGACAGCCTGCAGGCATCATAGGGAAAACTGGGATAACTGCATTTGGAGGGATTTAGGAGACAGAGAATACAAAACCACAGAAAGCAAGTCTCATTGGTTCCAGTTTTATGGGGTGTTGTGTATATGCAAACAATATTGGAGGCTTGCTGTTATTGGATGTAAACATTTTAATACATTTTCCTCTCTCTCTCTTTTGTAAACAGATACAAGAAATTTGTCAGTATTAATACTGATCTCGATGCTTCTGAACTGAAGGAAATGCTTTAGGATTGCTCTCCTGACAGAAGCTATACAAAAATGATATACTGAAGGTTCTGCTTGCTCTTCGGGGAAGATTATAACTTTACTTTCATACTGCAGTTTGCTGCTCTGCGAAAGACAATGTAATAACAAAAATAATAGTAATTTACGCAACGCTAGCAGTTTCTCTCCCATTGATTGGACATGACTGATCAAAGGCCTTTGCAAGAAGATAAGCACAAAGTTAGCAGATCGTCCTCAAAGTTCAGGGAGTCTTCAAGAACCATGCAATCCGATGATTATTTTGCTAGAAAACTTAAAGCTTTGAATGGTAGCATGGGTCCTCCTGTTTCTTCAAGTGCATCTAGCAAAACTGAAAGCAATCAAGCAAATGGTACACCAGCTGTGCCTAAAATGGGTGTTCGAGCAAGGGTATCTGAATGGCCTCCTAAAAAAGATTCCTCTAAGGAGCTGAGTAAAGCTACTTGGGAAAGCAGACCCCAAACCAGTTATGAAGGTGTTGGATCAATACTTCCTAATGGACAAAATGACCAAAGTGATGAACAGCAAGAAGAGCTGGAATTGGAGTTCACAGAGGGCAAATACACTATTGGAGATCTTTTCGTGCATTCCCCTCAAAGAGGACTTCATCCCATAAGACAAAGGAGCAACAGTGATGTGACAATAAGTGACATTGATGCTGAAGATGTGTTAGATCAGAATGCTGTTAACCCAAATACTGGAGCAGCTCTCCATAGGGAATATGGCAGCACTTCTTCAATTGATAGACAGGGCTTGTCTGGAGAGAATTTTTTTGCGATGCTAAGAGGATATCGAGTGGAAAATTTTGAACATAAATCCCTTGCGCCATTTGGATTTTCTGAGTTTTTCCACTGTGATCCTACAGTTTCTCCGAGTCTTCATGCTGCTGCACAGATTTCCAGGGGAGAATTTGTCAGGATTTCTGGCTTGGATTATATGGATAGAGGCCTGCTTATTGGTCGAGACAGGGAAAAATCTTTTAAGAGAAGACTAAAATCAGAATCGGTAGAAACTTCTCTATTTAGAAAATTGCGAACAGTTAAAAGTGAGCACGAAACTTTTAAGTTTCCATCTGAGCTGGATGACAGGCTTGACAGAAATGTTCGCTCTTGGAACTGTCAGAGATGTTTTGCACATTACGATGTTCAGAGTGTTTTATTTAACATAAATGAAGCAATGGCTACCAGAGTAAATGTGGGAAAAAGAAAAAATATAACCACTGGGGCTTCAGCTGCATCACAAACTCAGATGCCAGCAGGCCAAATGGGAAACTGTGAATCTCCTTTGGGAAGCAAAGAGGACCTCAATTCAAAAGAGAATTTAGATGCTGATGAGGGTGATGGGAAAAGCAATGATTTAGTATTGAGTTGCCCTTACTTCAGGAATGAAACTGGTGGGGAAGGAGATAGACGAATTGCACTTTCTAGGGCAAATTCAGCATCTTTTTCTTCGGGTGAAAGCTGTTCTTTTGAGTCGTCTTTAAGTTCCCATTGTACAAATGCTGGTGTTTCAGTACTGGAAGTACCAAGAGAAAATCAGTCAATTCACAGGGAGAAAGTGAAGCGTTACATCATAGAGCACATTGACCTCGGAGCGTACTACTACCGCAAGTTCTTCTATGGAAAAGGTAAATACTTCTCATACAACAATTCTGAGATAGGCATGTGTTAAAATTAACTTGCTTATTAAAGATTTTTTTCTTAATTATAGAAAAACAAGTATTGTTGAGACTCTTATAACCCTTTATAAAAGTTAAGGCTTTTAATATCCCCCTGAAAAGCCAGATTTAACAACCAGTGGGTTGTAAAACTCTGCAATACCTCCATAAAGTCGCTAAATATGGGGTAATTTAATACAGAAAATAATTAATTTCTTTGTACCAAACTTTCTGGGGGAGTAGGGGAGAAAGAACATATTTGGATGCAGTAAGTGTATTGTAAATAGTGATCCCCAGATTGGATATCAGTATTTCCTAAAACAAATCTCCAAAGAGGGCTTCTGAATCCCTTATTACAGATTTTACTATCTTCCACTGTCTCATGGGGCCTTACTGTTACACACATATATGTACTCCTGTCAACACCTTAAACAGAGAGCTTCTGATGATACTTGTTTTTATCTTTTTTTCCCTTTTTTTCCTTTTTATCAGTTTAAAGAAGAATATTTTCTTTCTTTCTCATATAAGTTATTTGCTTTTTAGTTTAGGATATGTTTACACTGCAGATCGAAGGGTATTCATCACAGCAAACTAACTTACCTTGAATCCTATTTAAATAAGCAATTAACATTTTGTGGTTTGTTTTGGCTCGTTGTAATCTCTGTTTTGGTGAGTAGGGAGAGCCCCTACATCCTTCTCTCTAGCCTTTCTGTATTATGAGTTATAACTTAATCTTATTTACTCTGTCCTTAAAAGCTTGTTTGATACTGCCTCAGTATCAAAAAGATTGTTTGATGCTTCCTCAGATTGTACATCTCTGCTTTCTAACTATATCTGAATAGCAGGAAGTAGGGCAGAAAGCACGGCATTGTGCTGCTTCCTCTTGACACTTTGCAAGGGACTCAAAAGATTCCAGTGCGGTGCTTGTCTGCACCATACTATGGAAACTCGAATAAAAAGGTTGTACAACCTCTGTTTGGAAGGAAGGAAGAAAGAGGCTGCATTTATGATGGAGGAGTCAAAGAGAAAACATATTTAAGCAAGGAAGGACAGTAAAATCAAAGGTTCAAAATGTTTTTTAAGCTAGATAAGTTGTAAATGATGAGAAGGTGTTGGTGGAGTCTAGGCAGGAAGTTTGTGACACAGAGGTGCTGAATAGCCTGAGGAAAGAAAGGATTGGCTTAGATTTAAATGAGAGGAAAGTTGTCAGTGGAATATGGTGGGAGTGGAAATGAAAAACAGAAGACAAAGATTAAACTAAGTAAAAGATAGGTTTGTTTGTGAAATTCTCTTAGAATGGATAAGTTACAGGGTTCAGAAGGGTTGAGTGTTATTTTGTGATAAAAAAAATCTTATAGGAGATGAAACTTATTAAAACATAAAACATAAATGATTTGTGTACAATAAACAGATGGGAAGACTCTTCTGGAATGCTGATACAAATATAATTAGTTAACTTGTGGTCTGGTATGATGTATATATTATCTCCTAACTATGAATAATATTTAGGTTAAGATAGTATTAGGAACATAAAAAATATTACCTGATATTTATCCCATAGTAAAATACTGGAAGGTTTGAACTGTTTTTGTCCATGTTATCAGTTGTTCCATAGGTAGAGCTCTTCAAGAGTAAATACCATTTTTGACACACAGTGTTCTGTAATAAATAGTCTGTCCTTTGCAATGAAATATTAAAGCCAATTCCTTTTTCACATTTTCTTCCAAGGAAGTTGTAATAGAAACTACATGAGAGAAATCTGCATTGGATAGACCTTATGAAGGAAATGGCAAGTTAGGCAAATGTGCTAAAAAAAAAAAAAAAGTAGCTAATTTTCATATCTATTAGCAAAGGAATAAAGCATACAGGGAATCTCCAGGTTACTTCCAACTGAACACATCTCTCATCCAAACAAAATCTATTTTGGATAAAGAAGAGCAAACAGGCATCTTGCCTTGGGCACTAAAATGTCTTGCTGCAGTGCTGATTTCCTGTACAAGAAAATGACACTTAAACGCACACTGAATCTTACTTTATGCCCTTCCATGACAGTAGTTATTCATTGAATTGTGGATTTAATAGATTTAATAGCACAGTTGAATTTAGCAATATAATCATGGAATGATGAAACAAAAATTTAACAAACAATAGTCACTTGTTTATAAAGGCATGTGCAATGCCCCTAATTTTTCTTTGACCTTTAACGTGATATCTGCAAAAGAGAAATAACTTTCAGCATATTTGATTTAGTTCACAGCTGTATAATTGGCACTTGTCAACATACAAGTTTTATTTCTGTTTTAAGATGCATGGAAGAAACACCATGGCATGTGCAACACTAATTATTCCCTTTCTTTTCAAGAAATGAGAGATTTGGAATTCAGTGTCTTCTGAAATGAGCTGTATTTTTTTTAACTGCATATTTATAAGCTCTGTAACTATTGTTAAAATCAAATCCAACATGATTGATGTAAAATATGTTAATGTTTATGGAAAATGTCTTCTCAGCTTTCACTTAAGGCTTGCAAAAGCTAGTATGTTTTATTTTATCTCATGCTTTAGATATATTAACGGTGTCCTTTCTTGAACTATGGTTTTGTGGGATAAAAGAAGGTGGGAGGGGAAAAAAGGTATGTTAATTTTTAGAAGCATAATTGAAATGAGTTTTTATTAGCATATAGTTATCTACTGCCCTTTTGCAATTATCCTCATAATAACCAAGACTCACTGTTAATACCCTACATTTTATTTCTAGGATGCCAGCAACTGCTTCTTGAACTTGCTTTCACTATCTATCTGCTGATATGAAACTGAAGAAATGTATTGAAAAGAACTTTACAGGATTAGCAGGCTCATAATATTAGCTAATTTTGTGTTCTGCAGTTTTGAGTCAGTCTCTTTTCCTTGCAGGTTGAATCTTACAAATAGGAGGCTTTCCCAGTATAAGTAAGACCTTTTATTAGGAGGTCCTACTTCCTTAGGAGGAAGGGTGTCCATTATTCTTCAAAATTAAAAAGTTAAAAATGAGAAATATTTTATTATCTGTCTTTGGTTAGAAAATGACTTATATTCCTCTTTTCTCCAATTCCTACTTTTAAATGGACATAAATACATCTAAATGAGCCTAATTATTTTGTACTTAGACATTTAAAAATGCATTGAGTATGTCCAGGTTGCTTGATCTTTCTCTTCTGTAGGTAATACTTCCCCCATACTGTGCTGGTGGGCTCAAGGACCAACCTAACAACCCATCAAAGATTGAAGAGTTTCTATCCTTAGTTGTCAAAGTTGGCATGCTGCATGAAATGTTAAAAGCTTTGAGTTAGCTTTCATTTCATTAAGTTTATTCTTATTCTAACTCAACACAACCAATAATTTATTTGAAGTTTTTCTGAACTGCCTGCTCGTTGCATAAGAGAAAAGATGATTATTCCGTGGTAGCAGTTTTTAAGAAGTTGCAGTTTATTATGAATTTTGATATGACTGACCATCCAGATCTCATCAAAACTAGCATTTTGTGATTTCTACACTTACCTTGCAGTACTGAAGATCAGAAGTTGGTGTATTGACAGATTCATAGCTTAGTTAGAGAAATTATGGTTTTTAGTCAAACAACTCAAATGCTTAAAAGCCGTTGTGTGATCCTTGGAAATGCAGCTGATACTTTCCTTCTCATGCCAAAATTTTCTGATGAGATTTGATGAATATCACCTATGAGACTCATAATTCTTTTTTTTTTTTTTTTTTTTCTGTTCATTACTTCTGTTTTGCAAAAGAGCATCAGAACTACTTTGGAATAGATGAAAATCTTGGACCCGTAGCAGTCAGCATCCGAAGGGAAAAGGTTGACGACTTAAAGGAGAAGGAAGGATCTCTATTCAACTATCGAATAGTTTTCAGGACAAGTGAGGTAAATTTCTTGATTCATTGTGCAAAGGAATGAAAAAGATAAAGCTTAGATAATAGCTGTTGCTTCTTTCTTTTGTCTATAGATAGATAATTAACTTTGATAGGAGATCTGTGAATGGGAAAGGGATATTTATTATACCATTAATAAATATGACTGACTCTGGGAACACAATTTCTTTCTTCTCTACTACATAAAATTATTTTCTTTTTGGGTGGACTCCCAAAAAAAGGTAAGTTAGATGAAGATATATATATATTTGCAAAGGACAAGCAAAGAAATGGATGATGATGAATAAAGCTTAAGGCAAGTTTGGATCCAGATCCTTGATGTTTCTTGTGATGATAGAAATAAAAGATTAAGAAATTTGGGGGGGGTGGGGGTGGGAGGCAGAAAGGAACAGAGAAATATGAAAGCTAGTACTACCAGTAAAGTGAATTTACATATGTTTGGTTTCCAAATACACTTTATCAGAACTTGTATTTTCTGTGAGAAATTTGTTTTTTGTACACTTTTTTTTTGTACATATATAAATTGTGGAGGGAATATTAATGTGCTAGTAATATGTGTTAGTAATGTTGATAGAACACTTTCCAAGCCTGAAGGCAGTTTGTATTTCAGGTGAATTTGTATCCTTTGCAGAAGTAATTTCTTCTTTATCTTCTTAATCTAGCAATTAACTTTGACTGATGTGTAAATATACAATGCTACTACTGTAGCAAGCAAATATAAGCCTTCATAACCTGTTGGACTTCTGTTTTCCGTTGTGGTTAGGAGGCACAGAAGTATTAGTCAGGCTTTCTGATATAGCTGGGCTCATTCATAGCTTTTGCAGGTTAGATTGTTTGGTCATTACCCCCCAAAAAGTATGTGCATATGTGTGTATGTCGGGAGTGGTGATTCAGTTGGCTAAGCAGCATTTGTCTTGTTGCAGAATCCAGTGAGGGTAAAACATCGTGGTTTGTAAGAGTAGGTGAATGGGATAAATAATGTTGCTGTTGCTGTGGTTTGGTTCACCTAGCCAACCTCACATTCAGACTTCTATGTCTGCTGGGGTAGCGTGACATTATAACTAACAATTGTTTGTTGTCCCAGTGCTTATTTTTTTTCCAAAGAACAAATACTCTTAGAAATTAAAATAAAGATGATTATCAGCTATTTTTTGAACAAAAACTGTACTTGTCATTGAGAAAATAAGAGCCTCTATTCTTTGTGAAAGTTATTTGCCAATCCTTGTTCAGGCCTTAAAAAACAGTATTTTACTTCCAACTTGTTCTGTCTTCCATACTTCTTTATAGCCTGAAGAGCATTTCTTTAAAAGTCACCATCGTTTTAGAATTAAGACTCTGTTATATGGTTTATCTGTACTGCAGCTTACTACTCTTAGAGGAGCAATTTTAGAAGACGCTATACCCTCCACCGCTAGGCATGGCACGGCGAGAGGCCTGCCCCTCAAAGAGGTGCTGGAGTACGTGATACCAGAGCTGAGCATCCAGTGCCTGAGGCAGGCGTCCAGCTCGCCCAAAGTCCCTGAGCAGCTGCTGAAACTGGATGAACAAGGGGTATGTAGCACACCATTCTTGTCAAAGGCTGTTAGCTTAAAAGATTATGTTTTTTTGTCTTAAATATTTTTGCTCATGCTATTAATAACATGAATCTATGATATGAACTGGTCGCTTCCTTGATCTTGGAGATACTTACTCTCAGCTGTGTATGTTCATTGACAAAATGAGGTTTCTTTTCAGTGTTGCAGTGTGTAATGGTATTATGGTTACAGAAATTAACTATTTTTGTTCTAGTTGTATTTAAAAATTAGAATCTAATCTAATTAGAATGTGATTCTAAGCAAACTTTTTAAAAATACATAGAAATTTATGGAAAAAAAAAGATCAGTCTATAAAGATTCTCTTTAGACCAGAGAATGAAATAAAGGTTATAATGAATCTTACAGTGCCTGTAAAAGTGTTTTTTTACAATTTGTATTTTTCTATGGTGAGATACTGATGCATTGGGTGCAAATGAAAAAAAAAAAAAAAAGGAATGTATTTTCCTATTGCTTTTAGGGAGAAGAGGCAAAATCCTGAGTATATGATGTATTGAGTCTGTACATTTTAAAGTTTCACAGCTTCCCCACTTTCCTTAACATATTGACACTTTCTGGTTTACCTGAAGCAGTCTTTAATAGACTGGCACACTGCTGGCTCCAAACAGCTGAAATTCTAATTTGAGGTACCTGCCACATTGACCCTGCATCAGCAATGAAACAGATTAATATACTTTAAGTTCAGAGAGAAAAATGGTGAAGTCTGCTGGGTGCGGGGACATGAATCCGCCTCATGGAAAAACTAGCAAGGAAGTGTGTAACTTCTGAACAGTTTGTGAAGGACAAGCTTGTGAAGGCTTTTAATACGGATCTAAAGGACATTTTTTAAAAGCTGTTAATTTCAGCAGAAGACTGTGTTATCTCTGCAGAAGTCAGTATTTATGTGTTGGAAGCTGAATCAGCTTGATAGATCCAGCTGATTATAACAGCGTTATAATCATATAGATACCTAATTCAGTTTCAAATGCAGTGATTGTGTCTCACATTTTGGTGTCTACTAGAACTCTTCTGTCTTATTGCAGTAGTTGCTTCAAACCAAGTAAACAAAGACAGCGAAAGAGGTTTTCTTTTTTGGGAGGGGGAGAAGAGGGGAGATGGGGAAGGCTATCAACTCGTTTTATATGTGTATTGTATTCTTTTTATTTATTAATTACAGTCTTTGAGGAAAACTTTACTTTTGATTGAATTTCTTCTTACATGAAATTTCAATTAAATTGCAAAATACTGCTCTGTTTGTAAGTGTTTTTCCTGTGTTTCTAACTGTTTCTGATAAGTAATAAGGGTAAATTAGGTCAGTCCTGAATCTAAAAGCTCCTGATCTCCTGTCCCAGTTGCTCCAGATTGAACTGAAGTTCATTTAATAAATGATAATAAATTCTTATGGGGGTATTATGTTCTAGGCAATTTAGAGCACATTATTTGACTTGAATGTAATATTTATCCTTAATTGGAAATCAAATTTGTCCATTGAACTGACCAAAGTGATTTTTTTTAATTATCAGCTCCTAATTTTGAGAAACAGCAGTGCATAGCTCTTTATTTTGGGAGTTCAATTTTGAAAAGCCATATCTATTGTGAAATGGGCAATCACTAGGTAAAATATAATATAATATTAATATTAAATTAAATTAATATTAAAATATAATATTAATGTTATGTGCTTCTTATTATGAGGAGATTACTTGAATGTAGACAAAAAGGTGTGCATGGATTTGGCATGCAATCCATGTAGGCTTTTAATTCCCTTGCAGTGGGAAAGTACAAGAATATTTTTTCTCACTCATTTCCCATCTCGTTCCACTTCCCTATTTCTGCTAATGGCAGAAATCACCTTTATTCTGTGTGTGTTTTGGGCCCTTTCGTGTCCCTCTGGGAATGTTCCTGCTTTGTCAAACATTGAAGTTGACAAGTAGCCCAAAGAAATTAGGAGCTTTGATTGCAATCATATTTAATGATGGTTGAGCATCTAATTTCCTGAAATTCCTTACCAGAAAATCGCAGAAATCTGCATGTGATAAAAGTCATGGAGTTGTTATTGTACGATAAAGGCCTACTCTAAAAGAAGCAGAAAAACTGCCAAGATTTGATAGAGAATGTTCCTGACTGCTATGGGACATAGCCTTTCTGAGTCAGGGAAGACTGCTACATACTTTTAATACAGATCATAGAGCTAGTAGCTAAGTGATTTAGAAATTAGTTTCTAGTGTCACATTATAAAGTTATTCTCAGATTAGGTGTAAAATTCTTGATTTAGAAATCATTAAATCAGAACTATGTCTGAAATCGTTTGCTTAGGAAGATTTGGGGCAAACATAAAATACAATTTGAAAACTGGCAAAATTTATTCATTTAAAATAACCTGACAGTTTTTATGCAGGGTAAATGCCCCATGTAAGATGTTAGCTAAATTCATGTAGATAGATCTTTCTTTGTGTCCTAAATTCTAAATGTACCTACACGACTCCTGCACATGCCTGTGCTGATGGGCACAGGCTATTTCTGTGACCCAGAGCCAAATGTTCTGCTACTTAAGTCTTCTGAGAGGCGTGGGTGTTCCTAGCGCACTAGCAAGGGAGTGAGATCATTGCAAATCTGTTCGCAGCTGCTACCACATTCGGAAGTGCTATTAGTGGAATCTACATTGTATGCAATTGCCATGTACACATGTAAAAGTGTTTAAAGTACTTGTCTGTGAAGTGAAAATCCAGGATTAATACCTTTCTTAGTTTGGGAAGTTTCAGATCCCTATCTTTTCTATTTCCAAGGATAGTGTTTTAACCATGAGATGATATTGTATTGAATGATAAAAATATATTCCACTTCTGCTTGCAATTTTGCTGAGATTCAGAAGCTAATTCAGAATTCATTAGTCTCCTAGGAAAGCATGAAGTGACTGTATGTTTTGACATTGACTATTTTGCCCATATGATTTGCTAACTTGCCATTCATTCATATTGATGAAGTGTTAAATGATCTGTCTTCTCCCACTTCCCTTTGCTGCTGAGCTAGTTGATGAAATCATTATGAGTTAACCTGAGTCACTGGACTTCCAGCACCCTAAGGCAAACTGGAGACCACTTTTTGTGTGGTATGACTAGATTATTAGATGTGGTGCTGGTAGCCCTTGTTCTAGTCACTGGTGGCTCAGCACTTCACTTCTGTCCCTAACTGTGGAATAAAGTCAAATAAATTAACTTAAATTCCCAGTGGTTTAAGCTGAACTGTTTGGCGCTGAGCTAATCAGTCTGTGTGTCTTCTGGGAAATCTCAAGTAACAGCACCGTGTCCTATAACCTAATGTTTATGTAAGCAGTTCTCTTCCAGTCTGTTCCATGAATTGTCCATGCCAGTTTTCCACTGAATGAAATAGTCTCCAGTGGAACCTTTTGCTACCTCTCTCCAGGCAGTGCTTTGGAATGGGGACCATACTAGCAAGTAGGCTGCATGAAGCAGGCCTAGTGCCAGCTGATGGGAAATACCAAGAACCAGTGGTGTCTTCATGCTGTTCTCTTCCAGAATTTGACCTGGCACCTCCTACTGTGAACTGTAACCTAGAATCTTTACTTATTTCTGTGTATAATAGGGATCTCAGTTGTTTGAAAGAACTATCACTGGAAGTCTTGGATGCCCAAATCTTGTACTGAATCTGTATATGCTCACATAGGAAAAATGTTTGATTTTCTGTTGAAATAGCCATCTGTTTGTATTGGATATGTATTGTTCTTTTTGTCCTCATAAATGCATTTGTGGACCAGTTTGAATTACATTTGGCAAACGTCCTGAATGTAATATGTTCTGTCAGATGTCATGTAAATTTATGACTTGGGTAAGGGGAAGAGAGCTCAAGGAAAAGGCAATAGTTCGACTGTATAGAGCATCAGAAAACTCCCATAGAGAAAAAGATATATATGCTCTAACCATAGGAAGCTTTGAATGAAAGTTGACATATTGTCAGAAACTGAGTAATTTTGCTACAGAAAACTGTTATAAGGAGCTACCTGTTCTGTGTAACAGTGTTTAGAAATTTCACTACAAGCCAGGACTAATTTTGATTGAAATACGTCTTCAAACTATTCTGCTCCTCCGGGATGTGGGTGTTTTTGTTTGTTTTATCTCTTGGTAGCTGCCATACATGCCACACTACTCTTACATGGAGAAACGTACAATTGGGAAAATGGGAAAATAAAACATTGTTTGAAGTTCTGTATTATGTTTGTGATACTTTTTTTCATGTATGTATGCTTTTTAAGACTAGACCTTTCAGCGTTCCCAACTTGCAGCCTTTCCTAGATATTGTAGTAATAAACATCAATACAGTACCGTGTCTGCAATGCGCAGACCTTGTGTTATGTGTATAAGGAGCAGCAGACTGTTCTTTCACCTTTGGTCCAATACTAGTGTACAGTCTTCACGCGGGACATTTTAGACACTAATCCTAAAGTTTGATGAAGAGTGTGCAGCTGGAGAGAAGATTTGAGTAGTGTATGTAGTCGTAGGGGAATCTGATGCAGCTGATGGTCTCTGCCAGTTTGTAAAGCTCTAGCATTTGGCAGTAAGAATAAAAGGACTAATCTGTTGACATGGAGGTTTGCTGTTTGCCATCATAAATATGTATAAAGGCTATGAAAATAAGACTATATCCTGGTCCAGATATAATCATCTCTTTTTGTACTGATATTTTAGATTTGATTTTAATACATTTAACAAAACTGTTGAGCTACAATGTGATATCTAGCTTAAAGTTTACTCTGTGTTGGTCAAATTGTGTTTACATAGTAAAACCTTTGAAAATCTAGAATGATTTTTTTTCAGAACACAGTTTTATGGGAGAAGAAAAGATTTATTTGTGCATATAAGAGAAACTGGTGTTGTGAGATACTGTTCATAGTGAAGACTTCTGAATGGCTGTTCTTACATAATTGGCAAGGTTATTGGGTGGCAACAGGGAACTTCACATGCACAGAACTGTCTGGCTGAATTTTAAAAAGTAGAAATGAGGGAGAATAAACTCCACACCCTGCTCTGTATCTGAGAGAGAAACCTGGGATAATTGCCAATTAAAATTCTCACACTATGGAACATGCACTAGAGCATGCTTCTATAAATAACTGGTTAAATCAAGTCTTCATTGGCTGTTTCTGATTACGATAATCCAGTTTTCTTTCAAAATAATGTACTTTGCTCTCTGTTGTGACTTATTTCCTGAATCGCAGAACTTCTGTCATTCTCCAGTTACTCCTGCCAGGCATTGTAACAGTGTTATTAATTAATATTTGTTTTAGAATTTGCTTTCTTTTCCTTCTGTAATTTTCCTTTCTTTTTTCTTTTTTTTTTTTCTTTTTTTTTTTTTCAGCTGAGTTTTCAACATAAGATTGGTATCCTTTACTGCAAAGCAGGTCAAAGCACAGAGGAAGAAATGTATAACAATGAAATGGCAGGGCCAGCATTCGAAGAGTTCCTTGATCTCCTGGGCCAGAGAGTACGGCTAAAAGGGTTTACTAAATACAGAGCTCAGCTAGATAATAAAAGTAAGTTGTGTTTCTGATCTGTGGTGGTAACTAATTCTCCAGTGGAAAGTATCTTCTGCAATTGTACTTCCTATTCTTATGCTGACTTTGAGATAAACTAGTAAGATTACAGGCTAGATGAAGTAGTAGTACATGATAAGAACAATATATACATCATGAATATCTGAAAGTTTAATTACTTTTCCTGTCACAGAAAAAAAAAATCAGAAAATCTGAAAACTTCATTTTCTTGCTCTTAATAAAGTACTGTGAAGTATGTAATTCCTGATATATCCAATAATTTATTTGAGAATCATTCATTTATTCAAGAAAAAAAAAAAGATTATACAGAATTTTGCAACTAGGTTTTACTATTTTATCTTTAAAAAGAATTATTTTGAAAAATGCAGTCATAAGATGGGACCATTTCCCTTAGCCTTCTTAGACTTCATTAGTGTTTATGTTTGAGGAGGAATCAAGTTTTGAGTAGCACATTAAATCTGTTATGATTCTGCAGTTAACAAACAATCTATGTATCCTTTTTATTCTATCTTTTCAGGGTACTGCTAAGAAATTACACAGGTTACAGCTGACCAATTAGTACAATATTAACTTGATTCATTCTTTTAGCTTAATGTGGTGTTAACAAAATGTTGACAACTTATTATGAGGTGTTATCTGGAGATATCATCCACTCATCTATTTTATTCTAACATACTCTTTGAGTCATATGCTCATTTTTTTCCTGCAGCCTGTCAATTACAATCTGATTTTTTTTTTGTACTATATGTGTTTAAGTATTACAAAAATGGAATATTTTCATTAGCCAACTTTTTAAGTTACTAGATCCTGTTAATTGTGTTCATACTCTATTTATCCCTCTAATCAAATGGGAAGGTTACTTGAACTGCTAGAAATAAGATGTCGAGAGAGAAACTTAGAAGGGAAGTTAAGGAAAAATCATCTTTTCTTGCAGTGGATGTTTGTCTTCTGGCTAGTCAGAGAGATGTAGGAATAGATAGGCCCCTTTTCTTTGACTCCTACTCCCACTCCTTTTTTTGCTGCTTCATCATCAGTCTTACCTGGACTTCATATTTTTTTTTTCTTTACTGTTCTGGAGTCAAACTGGTGGTACCCTTGATGGTATGTCAGTTGTGGTACAAAATGTCCAAGTACAGTACAAATGATTAGGTACAATATTTAAAAAACAGAAAACAAACAAACAAACAAAACCCACAAGAAAACAAAACTATAAGCAGAAAGATGTTTGTAATTAAAAAAAAAAAACTGTGCTTTAATAGTTGCTTATTAGAGCATCTTTTATTTTAGAAGATTCACCTTGCTTAATTTAAATGCCTAAATTTTGCAAGAAAAGCTTGCTACTTCACTTCCAAAGTCAAGGTGCTAAATCAAAAGTACTCAGCCAAGTAGAATGTTGCATTAAGAAAGAATTAATTTAAGAATAAGGAATCTGGCGTTCAGTAATCAGTATGTAAAGAGACTATTTTATGCAATAACTGTTCAAGATAGTTTACTTAATAAATCATTAATATATATTTTCAAAATGATACAGGGAGTAGGGCTGCCAAGATCAATGTAGTTTAGACAGATAGTTGTATTACCTAATATAATTTTTCCCTCTTCTATTTTTTTCCTGTTGTAAGCTCTGCCTTTCTAAAATAACACAGACAGTTTATAATGGGATTATTTTCAACAAAGCTCTTTTTTTCTTTTTGAACAACACTTAAATAAGAGACGAGTGAAAATTATCTTATTTAGTCTGCAAATATAGTTTCTATTACATGTATGTTAATAAATGAACTTAATTTTGCACAAACAGTTCCAATGAAGACTCTTTTATTACAGAAGTGTTCTAAATTATACCATGCGGAAATTATTTCAAATTTAGGGCTGCAGATACAAGAATGGTTAATGCTGAGTTTTACATTAAGTGTGTGATTGTGTGTTTTGACCAAAGGAACTACCATGCTCAATATTTTAGGAATACAGTTATTAAAAAACATTCTGTAGAGGGTGCTGGTGTATATAATTATTTAAGACAAATGAGCAGACATTTAAAAAGGGAAGAATAATTGATGGTTACCTTGTCTGGATAGGCAATCTACTGCTTTAAATGCGTTTATCTAAATAATCCAAACGCATCAAAAAGGATGAAGAAGACTAAGGTTAAAGTTATGAATACAAAGTAATATTTCAAAATGTTTTTAATTTTAAAAGATCTGAAAATTTCCAATGAAATAATATTTACAGTATACCATAATGTATAACTTACATTTTTAAAGAGTCTCATCTGCGTGCATTAATATGAGATTTGGAGTAATATTAGTTATCTGGTGTTTGGTAAGGTAGATAATTAGTCAGTTGTCATTATTAAAGTTTCAAATAACAAAAAATGTGCACCACATAAAGCTATATGTAACTACTTTTTCATAAGATACTAAGATTTTATAGTGCTTGCCACTATACCCAAAGTTAAGTCACTTAGGTCCTAGGCTCACAGATAGCAAGCACTCTGGACAATGTATTGCCACAGTTGTCTACATTAAAATATGAAACTAATTAATAGTTGTTTAGCTGATGCAAAATATTCCGGACTTACTGAAAAAAAAAATAAACTGCTTTTCTTAGATTTAAACTGTTTCTATTTTTGCATAGCATTCAAAGAGTGGAATCCTAAGAAGTAGTTATGAGTGCTGTATTTCACTGACCAGCTTTTTGCAATTTAATTCATTTTCAGCTGATTCAACAGGAACTCATTCCCTCTATACTACCTATAAAGATTATGAGTTAATGTTTCATGTATCAACAATGCTTCCATATATGCCCAATAATAGGCAACAGGTATGTATTTTACGTTTCCCATTTTCATAGTAGTTTTATCTTATAAATATTTGCATATACTTTTATTTGAAAATAATACTGATATAAATAATACAGATATAAAACTGAAAATGTTTTATATGAAGTATGGCTTTTAATTGGAATTATTTGTGGAAAGTTTTAAGGTATTAAAATGCTCATGGAATTTTTTAGGCACATCTTTAAAATTCAGGAACTTATCTCTTGCATTTCATGGTAAAATTAAACATTATTGATGTCTGTGGTGAATGAAGTGTCTTTAATTTGAACTGGATTTAAATCCTTTGTACATTTTAAATATTGAATGTAGACTTATGATTAAAATACATGGGTAATAAGATTTTAAAATGATTCCACATAATCTTCCTTTTTCACATCTTGACATTTTTATTAATGTGCTAGCTCAGTAATATTTGTCTCACTGTATCCTTCAAGGTATCTGCGTGTGAAGACAGAAAACTGCAGTGTAGTTATTTTATTTCTGGAAAATCCACTTTGCTTATGTAATAGCTCAGAATGTCTTTAAAGCATTAAGGATGGCTAAAAAAAAGCACAGCATCCAAAGTGTGCAAAGCACCAGTAAGGTTATTCTGTCTTTGCCTGTCTGAAAGATTCTGACTGAATTAAAAAGTACAAGCACATTTGGTATAATATATCAAAACTAACACTTAATGAGGTGAAGGATAGAGTTACTCATAGATCAGACTGAAGATAAGTCTGTAACTTTCTGCCTCACTGCTCTACCTTTTTCTATTTTTGCAGAAATAAGCATTATATGAATTTCTAAGAATACCTTCTCACTGCTGTGCAAGATGCAAAGATTTCTTTAGTTATATTGTCATGAGGATTGTCATGAAATAAAGATGCTATCTGATTTTGTTTATGAGCAGCATACCAAATTTGTGGCTGGTGATTGTTAAACTCTCTGTGATTTGCATCTTTCATGTCTACCCTATCAGTAGGACTTGTGGGAAGAAAAAAGTGATGTGTCAAGGCAGCAACAAAAGATAAAGCAAACAATTAAAATTCTTGACAAAGGATAAATGAAAATTGAAATGGAAGGACGTATATCATGTATTTATGCATTCTAAGTAGTCATTGCATAATGCTCTGAAGTGTTTGAAGAACTGTTCCAACTGAGCAGTTAAGATAACTGCAAAGTTTTAAGCCATTACACTTAGGCTTTAGATAAGGTTTAAAGAAACTATGTTAGGAATCAAAAGGCAGAAATCCTTCACAGTATGAATGCTATCAATGTTCTGACCAATCATATGTCTTAAAATATATATGGCTTTCAGAGGAGATGTTCAGCTTTATCGCACACTAAACTATGCTGACACCTAGTAATCAAGATACTGGATTATTTTCACAGATTTGAAATAGCTTTGTATCTCTGAACTTTCACTTCTGCCTTATTACTGTATCAGATTAATTTATTAAACACACTAAGAGTTACTCTGCTTAATAATCAGTCAAATCAGTATTAGTTTAAAAATGTATTTTAAATTGATTTATATACAAAAAAATATTTGTTTTTATACATAATTGGAAAATGCTTCAGGTTTTCTTGAGATATGGTACTCTGAAAAAAATTATTGCTGCGTTTCTGAAATCACATGAGGTGATAGTTAAAAATATTGTTATGTTTTAAATCAGTTATAATTTACATTTACAAGTTTGCAAGGCACAGATGCAGAACCCATTGTGGTAGTAGAATATTTCTGAATATATTGATTTTTGACTGGGAAAGATATAAATAGGAAAAACACTATACTATTAAGATATAATACACTGAATGAGCTTGCCTTATAATGAAATATGAATATTTTTGTAACTAATTACAGGTACTGACAGTAAATATGCCTTACGTGGAGTGTATTACCTTTGTCGTTGTCTTCTGTAACTTTTCTTTAATTGTGAGAATAGGATGTCCTCTTGCTGTGATTCACTAATTCTCGTAAATAGTTGCTGTTTGTCTCCTTCACTGCTGTGTTGCTCAACCATTCCTTATTATGGTCTTATTTCTTTGCTCTCCTTTCATTCTTTTCATTTTCTTATGTGTATTTCTTTATAGACCAGTATCAATTCTTATAATTGAAAAATCTTCTGATATTAATTCCATGATTTTGCCCAGCAACAAGCACTCTTTTTAGTAGACCTCATCAGTTGTTGTCAGTAGGAGCATCATATTGTGATTCATGACTTTTTTGGGATCAAAATAACACAGCAAGTCTCTAAGCTGAAGCAGTATGCCTATCTGAAGACCCACCACATTATTTTTAAATGCTGGTATCCAGACATATTTGCACAGCATGGACACTGTTAATGAAGTGTGACAAGCACACCCAAATGACCAGAATTTAGCCAGCCTTAATGTGCAATAATCATTGTTTACTTTTTTCCTGTTAGTATTGAGTTCCAAATTACATATTGGAATATGAACTGTAGCAACAGTCTTATCTCTCAGAAGCTTGGTAAAATAGATTAGGTCTTTTTCCTTGAGACTGTGCAAATACTGAGTAGGACAGATGCAGTTGCTCACATCCTCAACACAGGGAGAGACTTGCAGGAGCCCTGGAATATGAATGTTATTTGACTCTGTGGGATTTGGCACAGTAATTCTATGTACCCAAGTTAGGGCAACTTAGAGGCCACAGTAATTTTCATTTTAGATTCTATTAATAATGAAGATCCCCATATTAATAGCTATTTTTTTGCTGGCATATTGTGTATGTACTGAAAGTGAGGTTATTGCATCCTATCCCTGTTTCATTCCTTTAGTAATGATGGGGCAAGATGTTGAGCTAATCTTCATCATCTAGGTTCAAGACCTTCAATGAGCGAGCAGCAAGCTTTTCGTAGATTCCAAATACTTGTGAGCCAAAAATAGGCCACACCAGAATTATTTATTGCTTCTTCCAGGATTTAACTACGCCCTGCTTGGTCACTGATCAGGACATCCCTCTAGTTTTAGAGCCAGCAGGAGATCCAAAGAGCAAGGTAATTTTCACTTTGGCTACAGCAAAGGCTGAGAACTTTCAAATCAGCTGCTCCTTCCCTAGGACAGAAAGCACGATCAGCCCTGGTGTGGCCATCCTTCTCCTTTTCTTGGAGAAGCCTTTTCTTGAAATCGTAGTTTAAGGTCTTCCCCTTTAAACTTTACCTTTTCCAAAGTCCCTTTCCGAATCATTCCCTTGCAAGTTTTCCATTCATGCATTTGCAGTCTCCTTGTGTGCACATAGTCAGACTTGATTAATCCGAATTGGTCCAAACTTAAAACAGATATGCAAGAGTGAAATAACATTAAATTTAAGTTACTGTTAAGATGTTAAAGATAACCAGATATATGGCTGGCTATACCAAACACAGTTTAACCAAGTCTGAGGAAATATCTTTTCCAGACATTTGTTCTGGCTTTGCTGTACTAGTTAATAATCCAAATTGAAATTAGAGCTTTTAAAGCCACTTATTTTAGAAACATACTAAAATGAGTTTGAAGAGGTTTGTTTTTGTCTCTTAGCATCTCATTATTTAACTGAATGAAGAATATTTTCCCACTCCTGTTAAAAGGAGAGTTCCTCATTGTTTTTTGGTTTGAATAGGCAATTAAAATTCCTCAGAAATGGATAGATTTCTGTGGCTCTACACAGCCTTTAAATATGCTAAATTTTACAATAATAAATATTTTTCCTTAGAGATGCATATCTGAAAATTAAGAATTGACTATAATCTGCTATTTGATATAGTAACTGCTACTTTGTATATCTATTTTTAATAACTTCTGCTTTTCTAACATATTTACCTTACTAGACTCCCCTTTGTATGTCCTGAACTCTTCCATAAAACTTCTTTACTGATTTCCTGTTGAATGCCTATCTTACTGTGTTGAGTTCATTCTACTATATTGATTTAGACTGATACTAGAATGATGTCAGGGAGTGTTTGGCATCCCCTTGCTGTAAGTAATCCTTGTAATCTGTGCACCCTGTTGACAGTTCCTACCGTGCTCTGCATTGGCATGAGATTCTCTACAGTATGTTAGAAAGGCAGATTAAAAAAAATAAAGAAGGAAAAACCTGAGCAGACCTCTAAATGGGGGAGGAAGGGGAAACTGAGAACCTGAAAAAAAATGAGGAAGTGAAAGCCGGGAGGAAAATACAGGCCATGGCATGTGAACTAGAAAAGGAATTGCTTATACGTCTTCTTGCGTGGTTCCAGTTTCCTCCAATTCCTCTTTCATTTTCAGAATTAAGTCTTTATTTAACATTTTCTAGGGAAGAGTGCATTCCCTCCTTTCCTCCATTCAGTAGTTTATTCTTCTCCTGTTCTGTTTTCCGCTCCAGAGCACTACTTTCCAACCTTCACACCACTCCGTTTTAGCTCCTTCCCCTCCTGGTTCTTTGCATTTGGTTCCCTGTACACAGGCACGACTGTGTTTTGCCTTTGCATTGTGTTGAAGTTCACTGACCACTTATGCATGACAGTTATTTATAACAGTGTTGCATTGATTTTATTTTAAAATGTCGAAGAAAACACTCAGATCTCAGCAAGCTTGGTAAGGTTCTTAAAAATGGCGAACTGACTATTTGCTATTTTTTGTACCTCTTTAGAGATTTAAGCTTTAAAACAACTGTTTGGGAAGAGCATAATAAACTACCTTCATTTTTAAAAGATGGTTATTGCTAATAAAATTTCAAAAACTCTTAAAAACTCCCTTATTAAGTGACTGTTATTCCTGCTTAAGCAAAGCATACCTGCAAGTAGAACCTTCTAAAGACGTCTGCCAAGCTAGAAAATGTTCTTGAAAATAGTGAAATAGTGCTTGTCTGGATCTAGAGATCCACATGGCCTACACCAAGTGGTTCATCACTAGACTTTCTAGAGTTTCATCACTAGACTAATTCCTTCATGTTGCATTTTAAATTTTGATAGTTTAAAATTATGTAGATACATTAACCGCTTTAAAATTGTGCGTTTGGCTGTTCTCACTAGCTTTAGAATATAAACTTCTTTATCAATGTAATGTAATGAAATGAAAAATACTTACATGTCTTAGACTGTAATATGTGTAACTTTACCTCATTTGTGGTTAGCTGAAGCACTTGTTCTTAACCAACTGAGGAAATAAAAGTGAACACTCTGTTCTTGAAAAAATTATATTCTGTAAAATCAACCCAGTAGAGAGACTGGGTAGAGTAGAAAACTTTTTTACTTATTCTACCTTAAAGTTTTAAATTCAACTTATTTTTATATCTGTTTTAGTTACACTAAAATGAAAGAGGCAAGGTATTAACTATATGCTAGTATTTGACAAAGCAAATTCTTTGGCACGCTTTTGGTGGATATTTACTACCTAGCCCATACTAGATTACCTCATTCCCTCTAGTGATGTAAATTGGTGGTCTCTAAGCAAAGTTATTTTAAAAATGAGGGCTAAAAAATTGGAAGGTGTTTACTTTAGGGGGGAGCGTAAGAATCATTTTATCGTATTTGTTTTTTTGAGAGTAGTGGTCCCTTATTGTTGGAGATGTTTTGCAGTTTATATTAGTATTTTTTTTAAACTGTAATATAGAGTACTTCTTTACGTTTTTCATTAAGTATGTTTCAATCATAAAAAGGACCGATGAGCAGAATGAGCTTTTAGTTAATAGATGCGTTATGAATATTCCTCCATAAGTCTTCTGTGTCTCAGCTTCATTCACAAGTAAACAGTAGTTAAAAATTCTGATTAGTATTCAGGCTAAGCTATTTTTTTAAAAAGCATTATAATATTAAGGACTAATGTTCAATAAAAATGCAGTCTGCAAAAGAAATAGTTATTGGAAAAGCAAAGCAATATTACATTTTTTCATATAAAAGCAGATATTACACTGTAAAAAGGGTATAGAAGTATACATAGCAATAATAGTTAATTGATAATAGTTAAAATTGATGTAACATATATTTCGTCTAATTACACTGATACACTAAAATAAGAGAATGAGTAAAAACAGCAGACACTCACCTGAACTGGCATAGGAGAGTGAAAGAAGTCACTGGTTTTCTTGTGCTGTTAGTCCGATTTCTTTCCCCTGTCTTTGCAGATCAGCTTGATTGGTATAATTTACCTGTAGTTATCCAGGATATGAGATTTTCTGAAAAAAAAAAAAAAAAAAAAAAAAACTTTTTTTGTTACTTGTTTGCTTTCTGCTAAAATTTTTTAAAATGTCATTTTTTTAATAACTGATTTTTCAATGCATGTTTCTTGTCCAGCTGCTAAGGAAAAGGCATATAGGAAATGATATAGTTACCATTGTCTTCCAAGAGCCAGGAGCACTTCCTTTTACTCCAAAAAATATTCGTTCCCACTTTCAACATGTATTTGTCATAGTCAAAGTGCATAATCCTTGCACTGAAAATGTGTGCTATAGGTGAGTAGAGCCTTATAACTGTTTAAATTTGCTATTAACTCTACAGTGAAATTGTCTGTTCCAAGAGTTTTGTATTTCCTAGAAATGTGTGTACAATTTTAGAATTTCTGCTTTATTTTCTGTATATTTGAAACTCGTGTGAATATCTTGAACACATTTGGAATTATGGACGTAATTGGTAGACTCAAGTATGTACAGGCCTCTGTCTTGCTGATGTATAGGCACAAAAAGGGGCAATAATATTGTGGAAATAAAACTTACTGATACAACAATAGTAGCTAATTTAGAATTGGTATTGCACACGTTTTTTTTTTTCCCACAGAATACAAAATCATTTAAAAGAAAATATTTTAGAAGGCTATTAATGTATATATAATTTTCTTACTGACTATGTGACATTAGGAAAAGTCACTTCCTTTAAGCACTTGAGTTGGGGCTTTTGGGGAGCACAAAAACATCCCAAATTTTTAGTTCAGTTTTTAACTCTCACAGTCAAGTTAAGGCAACATGAGTTCCAGGAAGACAAACTGAATGGAAAAATAATTCTGAACCAGGTGGGAATTGTCCAAATAATAATCGGGGTCTTAAAGAGTAGTATTTCCAGTACTTGCTGGACTTATGCTTTCTTTTAGAATCTATGTTTGTTTAAGTAACTATAACAGTGTTTATTAAATAATGCATTGCATATTTCACAAGTTACATTTTTCTTTTTACATAGTGAAAGCTGTCTGTAAGCACAAGTGTGACTTTACTTCAGTCAAGTTATTAGTGGTTGTACATAGTTCGAGCTGTTTTTGGAAATTATTTTTCATTTGAAATATGTTATGTGTCATAACATATGTATGTATATGTTGTGTGTGAAATATGTTATCAATTGTAGCTGTAACTGTATATCAAATATTTCTACTTCCTCAACACCCTATTGTGAATTGTCCAGAAATTTTCGAAATTCCATCATTTTAACTGCCTTATGGCCTTTTGAAAGGCCATAACTTAGAGAACGAAACTTAAACTGCTATCTGAACTAGTGACGATTAGACACCTGTGCTTGACACTGGTATTTTTACTTCTGTTTTCATGCTTCACTCTTGCAACCTGACTGAGAATTTTGAAAACAATTTTATTTCTGTATATCAGTACAGTATCTTACAAAGCATTTTTGCATATTCTATCAAAAGGAACAAGACACTAGCTCCCTAAAAAGTAATCTCTGATGTTTTTAGGCTTACTAAGACACATTTACAGTATTTTATTACATATTTAAAACAAAAAAGCCTATTCTAAAGTATATCCATCCCTTCAATTTTCTTTGGTATGTAAAAGAGAGTGTATTTAATAGTTTTCCTAAATGTTTCTCCCAACCTAATTATTGAAATTTTGTCTACCTAAAAATTGATATGTCAATACTTAACTCATCTGAATAATAGACTGTATAGATCAGTCCTTCTTATCTAAATGCCTTTTCTTTTTTAACTAAATAGCCATTTTATTGTCTCTTTTTATTCCCAGTGTTGGTGTTTCAAGATCAAAAGACGTACCTCCATTTGGTCCACCCATTCCCAAAGGAGTAACTTTCCCCAAATCAGCAGTCTTTAGGGACTTTCTTTTAGCCAAAGTCATTAATGCTGAGAATGCAGCACATAAGTCAGAAAAATTTCGAGCCATGGCCACAAGGACACGTCAAGAATACTTGAAAGATCTGGCAGAAAATTTTGTTACTACGGCTACGGTGGATACTTCAGCAAAGTTTAGCTTTATTACTTTAGGGGCAAAAAAAAAAGAAAAAGTGAAGCCAAGGAAAGATGCACATCTATTTAGTGTTGGGGCAATTATGTGGAATGTGATTGCACGAGATTTTGGCCAGTCTGCTGACATTGAATGTCTCCTTGGAATCTCCAATGAATTTATCATGTTGATTGAAAAAGAATCAAAAAATGTTGTGTTTAACTGCTCCTGCAGAGATGTTATTGGATGGACATCTGGGTTAATGAGCATCAAAGTATTTTATGAAAGAGGAGAATGTATTCTTCTGTCTGCAGCAGATAATTGTACTGAAGACATCAGAGAAATTGTTCAAAGACTTGAAGTAAGTACTATTTCTAAATTGGAGTGCCAAAATTTTTAACAACGGTTACTTGTGTGCATTCCCTTTGAGATATAATTAAAAATATCTTTTGTTTATACTTGAATACCATTTTCAATCTTCAGAGTGTTTTACAGACAATCTTCACAACAGGATAAGTGAGATAAGTGTTATCAGATGATAACACTTGATAATTTATGAGATAAGTGTTAGCAACCCGTTTTGAGGGACAGGGAATCTGATACCACTAGTTTGATAGACTTGTTCAAGGCTATGGGTGGTTTTAATGTTGAAATTGGCATTGAAAGGCTAAGCTCTTCTCTTCCCTAGCTGTGGTCTGTTCTTATATCACACCTTTATAGGCAGAAATGTGCTCCTTGTTAAAGAAAATACAAAATCTTGGTGTAAAATACATTCATTTTGCCTTTTATAATAACCTATGTGAACTCTAGCAGAAAATTTATATAAGTGGTACTGCTGATTTGCTTCTCTATGCTAAAGAAATGTAGGAAGTGAAGACAAGTAGACCAATTAATTCCAGTTTTCACAGCTGACTGGATAAAGGTTTTCAGGCACTTGATGACCCTGTTAGCAAAACTGTCCTGTAATTGCACCAGTCAGTACAAATGAACTGACGGGAGCTGCAAGGTAAAAATACCGATGTATCTTCATTTGGTTATACTTTTTACTTTGGCCTTAAGTGCTCTTAATAGTTCAGTATTGTTTGTATTAGAATGTTTTCTACTGAAAATAAATCACTATGCTTACCATCTTCACAGTGGAAGAGCTGGATTACAGGACCAAAGCTAATGGTTTAGAGCTTTTATAGTTCTGCATTCACATTTAGCATTGTACAATAAAATGCTTTAAATAATGCTTTTTCTACCAAAGGGCATTTAATCTTTCAACAAACTTTAAATCTTTCAATAAAAGGGTCTTTTGGACCCATTTTGTCACTGTTATATTATGCTTTTCATTAGGGTCTTCTCTTTCCTTATTGTTCTTATGAAGAACAATATATGCTATAAGGTACTGCTAAATTAAAAATATATATTGCTTGAACCTGATAAGTTTCAAAGCTTTAGTGAAAGCTGCTATCATCAGTGGTGACAATTTACTTTACTGTTCACTTTTACTATCATTTCTTCTGTCTTACAAAACACGTAAAAATTATTTAAGTGTTAAAATTATTTAAAATGCTTAAATTGCTGAGGATAGATCTTTATAGTCCATCTGTTAGAAAAGTAAAAGTGGTTATCTATAAAAAGGTAATTTTGAGACATTTCTCACTCTCATTCTGATTTGGTCTTCTACTTTATTCAGAGTAACTGTCTGCTACGGTACAGTATTATTTAATCTACTCAAATATTTCTGATCATATTTTGGCCTAAACTATTTCACATGGACTTTAAGCCTTAAAAATTTAGCATCAGTTATTGCTAAGTTTACCAGGTATTTATTCTCATGAACCCTGATGACCTCCTTTTTCACTCCTAGCCATCCAACTTTCTTATTGCTTAACAGGACTAGCTGTCATGCTTATTTAGCAGCTTTGTTCTTTCGGGGTTTTTTTGGCTCAGATTTTTCTCTTTCCTCTGCTTCTCCCTCTCTTTTGTTAGCTGAACAGTAATATTTAGTCATTTTGTGATGCTGAATACTTTGTAAGTCCCTATATACATTTAGACACAGAAGCTCAGAGGTGACCCTTCAGAAACACTGGTAGTTATGTAAAACACCATTTCAGTGCTGCAGATGTATACTTTAAAACCCTTTTAACTGGCTCAGAACACAGGAAAGATCAGCAAACACATGCGTTAGTAGAAGCTAAAGATGAATGCTTAAATTGTGATGTGACACCAAACTTCAGTGACCAGATTAACCCTTTCCAGTCACTAGTAAAATAATTTGTTAGAGAGCTAACAAAGACAGAAAAAGAATTAAGAAAAAATAAAATAATGCAGTTACTAAATGATATCTTGGAGGAAATAATTACGTTTTGTTCTCTGCCTTTAAATAGGGAAGACCTTCTGAGTATCTAAGAAAAGTTGTGAAAAGCTGCAGAGGAGCTTATTGTGGCTGTCTTTTGAACCAAAAGAATCAGTAGAAAAAAAACCAGCTGGGATTTGTCAAGTTAAAATGAAATCTGTATTGTGAGGGAGAATATCTAATAATACTGAATAGAGAGAGAAAAAGAAAAGCAAACATTAGACAAACTAGGTTGGCTCTGAAGACAGTAAAAGCAGTGGATCTGTGCATTAGGATCACAGAGACTGGCAGAGGGATTTAAGATTTAAAGATGCTGAATGGATCTTTGGACATCAGTCTCAGAGCAGACAACAGTTCATTAGAAGACAGTACACTTAAAAAAAACACCTTCAACCTTTATAAATTTTAAAATCATTGATATTAATGGCATGCAGAGAAGCCGTCTCTTAGATTGTGCACCACCACATGTTAAGGAAAATAACTCCCCAAAATCAAAAAGAACCGTTTTGAAGTGGAGCAACACTGTTTCATGTGGCAATGCTTGAGGTCTCCTTGAATCCTTTTTACTTTGCTTTGGAAGGAGCTGAATCTATGGAGGAATGTTTAACTTCCTTCTCTTTTAATTTTTGATCTTTGACAAACTTGAAAGAGTTTTGAAAGCTTTCAAGTTGGGGGAAACTGTACATTTTGTCTAGTATTTTTTATCCTTGGCAATATCCCATAAGTGGGACATAACAAAGAAGTGCTTGCTCAGAAGATGATTTTTGTGTATTTTGATGAAGATAAAATTCTATCATCTCAGCTAGACTTCTGACTCTCGATTTAAAATGGAAAGCATCTAAACCAAAACAGTAACTTATTGCTGAATACTGTCAAGGAATGTTGTAGCTCTTTTTGGAAGACAGACACAGAGCACTATTTGTAATCAAAAACTAAAGAACATGTATTGGACATCTCAAAGATGACTTTCATATTTCAGCTTTGAAGCCCATACTTTCAAAAGTAACTGGAGGCTTTAGGAATTCAACTTGCCATAGTTTAAATATACTGAATTTGCCAAACAATGATTCTCAGACTATCAGGCTCTTTAAAGTTGTCTAAATACTCCAGAACTCAATGAAGATTAGCCCTTAATAAATGAGGAGTAGCTGGATTTCATTGCCTTGCATTACTGCAGGTTAAAATCATGAGCATGGATCAGCTCACTCAGATCAGCAAACATACAATAACTTACTGTCCTAGGGCACTTCATTCTCATATGTCTAGTTTCCCTCTTTTTTTTTTCTGCTGGATGACAGATACCATATGGAAGATGTTCTGTAAATGCAGTAATACTGCTTATTAAGAGTGTAACTTACTGCCTCATTGCTGTTGCTTATAAAGTAACAGTGACTTTTGGCTGGCCAGGTTACAGCCATAAGTTATATAAACACTCCAAAGCTTGTTCAGTCAGCCGCTGGTCTTGAGAAGGCAGCAGAAGTTAGACCTCCGATCCCTCCCTGACACTAGAACAGATCTGGACAAGGAAGGCTTGTCTAAACAGGAAGCGTGGGGAGGAAACTGGCGAGGTCTTCAGCAGCCTAGTACTTACCGTGGGGCCACTTCCCCTGTGGGCGGTGGGGACCTGCTTACACGATGGCTGCTGCTGCTGTGCAACCCCGGCAGCCTTAAACTGCGTAAAGCACAGGGCTCTTCTTAAAATGGGCCTCTATATTAAACTCCAGCTTTAAAACAATCTTGGGCAAGATGAAGTGGGGACACTGGCTTCCTAAATTAAACACTTCAAATTAGATACCTAAAGTTGGGTTATGCAGGTGCCTTTGTAATGCATGCTGAAAGCAACCATAAGCAGCATGAATAAGCGTGGAATAAGGTGTGCTGCAGAATTCTTTTTAATGCAGTGTAAACTTAGGATACCAAGTCAAGTGATCTTCTTAAGAACTTATCCTTAAAGATCCGATCTTTGTCTTGCAGAATTGTTGTAAGCACTTTGTGATCTTTGAATGCTGTGTATTATGAGCAACATTTTTTGATAATGTGTTTGCTAAGTTCTAGTTTTAAGTGTAATAGTGGGGCTAAAATAGGTACTGATTTTGTGACATTGTCTGAAAGGAATGTTAGTCTTAAGACTCATGAACTTAGTTTGTAATGAAAATGAGTGTTAGCTCTTCTGAGAGGTGGAAGACTAGTGCAGTACCCCAGCGCATACACAGTCTTGTGATCAGGCTTTACTGGGCAAAACTGTTGAGAATTTGTTAAAACATAAATATAAGCCTGTAGGTAACATCTGAATTTTAAGGTCCTGGAATTTGAAGGTTCTATGTGATGGCAGAATTACTTCTAATTGAATTACTTCTAATAGAATTACTTCTAAACCTCAGTTTTCTGATTCTAAATTTCCCAGTCGCATGAGCAATCTCGTTATGTGTAGATGGCACTAGTTAAGAATCAGATTGCAGGGCAAAATAAATCCGTATGATCTTCATTGCTACGGGCCGGAGAAGGAAAAGCTGCTGGAACTGAAGCTTTTCATTCAGTGGGGTTTACTTTATCATCAAATGTAATGCTGCTAAATCGTGAAGAAAAACTGCCTGCACACCCGCAGTCAGACACCCAGCAAGAGAGCGGTAGCTGGCGGGATTGCATTTTGCTTTATTTTGTGTTTTAAGGCTGAAGTAACTGTTAAGATTTCAATATGATGTAAACAGTCTTGTGTTGAGGTGGGGGAGATGGTGGGAATTTGACACAGGACAGCTGGTTGCTCCAGGGATGTCAGATTTTAGGACTGTGAAGTGCTTTGTTCATTTTGTTTTACACAGGAAACATTATTCCATCACAAATGTCAAAATAATTCATCAGCCTTAGTACACTGAGGATATTTAACATCAAGCCATTCGTGGCTTTATAGTATTCGATAATTATCTATTTGTGTGTAGAAAGAAATGAGTGTCAGCTTATCAATCTGATATGTCTTTAGATAGTGACCAGAGGATGTGAGACCACGGAGATGACCCTTCGGAGGAATGGCTTGGGCCAGCTTGGATTCCACGTGAACTTTGAGGGGATAGTGGCAGACGTGGAGCCCTTCGGTTTTGCGTGGAAGGCAGGCTTACGACAAGGGAGCCGCCTGGTTGAGATCTGTAAAGTGGCCGTGGCGACTTTGACTCATGAGCAAATGATTGACCTTTTACGCACATCAGTCACAGTAAAGGTGGTGATAATTCAGCCACACGAAGATGGAGCACCCAGAAGGTAAGGAGTAGCACCCCTTCATGTGATATTTTTCCTTTGTTGCTGCTTTGCCTGTGACTTTTTTTTATTAGATGCTCCCCAGAAATGAATATCGTGTCTTGATGACTAATATTTTGTCTGTTAAAGCAATTCCTTAAAAAAAAAATGGCTTTGAAATAGAAGATAAAATGGGATCTTCGTAGAGATTTAGTGAGAAACGTAGTTTTGTGGAGCTTGAAAGGATTGAAAGAAATGAGCTTTAACTGCTATAAAACCCGCTGTGATTTCTTTTCTGCCACAGGATTTTTACTTTATTATATCTTAATACTAATTTTGCAAATTAGATATCCTTGTCTGAAAAATACGTATTTACTTTCTGTGAAGTTTTCTTGACTCCTAACTATTGAAATTGAACTTTTATATTTCTTACATGAAATTTTAACGAGCAACTGGTGAAACATTGGGTTCAGATTATCTATGGTATCAGACCTTGTAACCCTCCTCATTGTCTATCCGTATATAATTTATTTTGAATACATAAATGAAATCATTAGTTAAAACTAAGAAATCTTGCTGAAATAAATAAGTGCACACAGGCAGGAGAACAGTATAATAAAGATGATTATAATGACGGTACCATTATTTTCAGGGATAAAATGCAATATTCTCCTGCCAGTATTCCTTTATTGATTGATTTTTGTTCTTTCCATTTTTAATACTATTGTGGTAGATAAAGGAGGTGGTACCATTTAAAACTTCATAACAGTCTGACTTTATTTCTCCCATACTTTATGTAGGCTTTGTTAATTTGGTTCATTCTGAATGAGAACTGTACCAGGGTAAATTGAATTACTCATCTGCCTGCTTTTAAAAGGCTTTTTAAAAATCTCTTGTTGATTTTTAATTTAACAGAAAAAGCATTAGTGTGTTGCTCTTGGCAAGACAACAAGCCATAAAATTTTACATAGCATGCAGCACTGTGAAGTTAGTGCCAGTATACATGAATACTGGTGTGTTTCTGTTTAATTGGTGGCAATTCTCCAAGTAGTCGTTGGCCTGATGAACGACACAGAAGTGCCCTTCCTGCCTCAACCTGCATGTTGAAGCACTGGGTTCCTTTTTGAAGAAAATGCCTGTGAATGTAGAATACTACCGTTTTGCTTAGTTGGAGAGAATTAGCAATTAAGCCTGTCTTTGCTTAGCTTTGCTCTTCTCACCATCTGCTTCTGGGTATGAATTTCCACTGGCTTGTTTAGTATACATCTCCAGGCTGTTTACAGTCTATGAGCCTAATGAGCTGATCCTATTATATCAAAGGTAAAATGTCTATTTTATAGCCTCTGCTAGAAAAATATATACTGTATGAACATTTTTTTTTAATCTTCTTTGACACATTTTTAGAAACGAAATGTTAAAATCCCAAATCAATGTAAGATACATGAGTTTTTTAACTAAACAGCTGTGTATAAATTCTATCTCGGCTTATTTTTTTCCACACCTATGCTTAGGTTTAGTCTCTTGCATTGTTGAACTTTTAATTTTCACCACATTGTCATTAACATTTATCAAATCTATTTGAAGTTTTCTATATATATTATACACATATATATAGAAATTAAAGCTTTAACATCGAGCCATTCTGATTTAGCTGGTGGTTACATTATACCTTAAAGTAACTGTGTAAACCTTTTGCAGAGGATTCTTTTCTCCTGAAAGGTTAAATCATCATCTTTTTTCTATTTGTGTTCACCAATGTTACTAGTGTTCACAGAGAGACAGCATGGAGATGGGAAGGGGCCTCTGCCAGTTTAGTCCAATCCTCCTGCTCAAGCAGGGTTAGTCAGAGCAGGTTGTCCAGGCCCTTGTCCAGGTGGTTTTTGAGTGTATCCAAGGATGGAGACTCTGCAGCCGCTCTGGGCAACCTGCTCCAGTTAAGGCAGGTGGGCCTACTCCTCAGGAGGATTTTTTTTTTCACTGTCAAGTAACTCTAATAAATATTACAAACAAATAAACAAAACAAAAAGGAGATTTTTCCTTTGAAGTTAGGGATACAGTCCAATCCTTGAAGCCTACAGACCTCACAAGTATGTCCCAAGAATTCTTGTTTTCATTCGCAGGCTTTAGAGCTTTACTTCTAAGATACAATATTTCATTCTCTCTGGCAGGTGTATAAGAGTGTATTTGGGGGCCGAAGTAAACATCTTGAAAGTTTAACTAGTCTTGTTCTTCTGATGGTGGGAATTTTCCTTCCTCTGTGTTTCAATTTTATTCCTCATGATAAATATTGATGATTATTATAATTTTTCTGTTTGTGTATAATTACTTTAAATGACAAAATCTGGGATTTCAAGTTCAGTCACTAGCTTAAGTTCACCTTTTTGTTACCAGTGAATAGATACTGATTTACATAAATTCTTATGTTTTTACAAGAATCAGTGAAATTAAAAAAAATGGCACTCATTTATAAGGATGTACAAGTATTCTTATCTCCCTTAAAATGCACGTTTCATGGACTATTCCCATTTATAATTTTATTAATGCCTCTCTTCTAATTAATGAGATAATAAATAGGTTTCTGCTACTTGAAGAAGTAGTTGCTGCTCAACTGAGTTTTAGGAAAACAGACCAATGTGGACTTCCTCTTTGGGTTGCTTATTAAATGTGGTTCCTTGCTGAGATTAAATTCTAAAGTGAGTTTACACAGATGGGATATGAGTGCCGTTAAGTGTCTTGGGAATTATACCCTTCAAATTAAAATGATTTTCAAGTATTCAAGGGTGTTTCCAAAACAGTCTAAGTCCCTTGAAAAAATATCAGCTGAAGTGGAGATGTTTGATCAAGTTCTTAACTTGATTTTTTTATGATGGCTTACTCACAGTATTTTCAGTCCTTTACCTCTTTAGGTATGTATATGTAACTGTGCATGCACTAAAATATTAACAATCAACTATTAACAATAAATTTGTTTTACGTTCCTAACTACATGCTATTAGTTTATTGCAGTGTAAAAACAAATTACTTGAAATGTTGAACACACAGATTAATGTTACAGAGAGATTAGGAAATTACTTTATGGAATATATCAAAATTTGCTCAATAAATTTGTTCCAGTACTTAATGCTGATCCTTCTATGTTCAGTCTTGATAGCAGTATACTCAAAAGCAATCATGGGATAAGGCCTCCTGATTCATTGCGGTCTTGTAAAATTAACGAACAAAGCTCCTACTGTGGTCAGTTTGCTCTGACAATTAAGTAATCATGCACAAACTGAGAAATTGTAGTCATTTTTATGGCACTAGGCTGATATTTGAATAGAGAAAAGAAATTGCTTTTTTAAAACATAAATTTCCTCAGTTAGAGTGCAATATTCAGATGAACATGCTGGTCAGATATTCAATTCTGTAAAAGCACCCTTGTGTCATGTTTGTTATTACATTAAGTCTTTCCCTGAAATTTTTCACTTGTTCTTCTGATGTTGTCTCTGTTACCACATATTGTAGAGTGCAAACTGGTTTTATACACATTTTAACAGGAAATTACTTACAATTTTATTTTGCTGGTATTGTCCCAGTAATGCTCAAAGACTATATAGAGCAACTGTAGTTAACACTTTATTTTGTACTCTCAAGTACATGATTCTCTAAAGATCTAAAAAAGTCAATAGACTCTATTTTGTTTCTTCAAAACTCATGTTCACTTAAATAAGAGATCTTTTCTTGATCCCTATAAAGATTTATTATGTTCATATATTTATGTATAATTATAAGAGATACCGCTGGCTTATATCAGTGGAGAGAGTGTTCTGTCATAATTTTTCAGAGTGAGTTATGGCAAATTCGTGATACAACATATCAGAGGATTTGACATGGCGAAATCCTTTCAAAAGGCTTTGGAAACTGTGTGCTTCACCTTGTTTTCGTAGTCCCATTTCAAATAATCACAGCTTTCCCATTACTTTTTAAATATGTGACAATAGGTTTGGACATATATTTGGAAGATTGACGTTTATTTGTGCTTAGGCAAACGTCTATATTTTTATCAAACAGAAATCCATTGGGAACCCTGTGAGAACTTTGTGCCTTATTGAACTGGACACAGGTACCTGCTCATGGTACATTTTTGTGGCAGTAGTCTTATTTTTTGGTGGAAATTCCTCTCCTGAGAGGAGTGTTTCCAGCTTTGACAGCCTACTGAGCTGATTGCTACATTCAGTTAATATGCAGTATCTCCTTCTGCTCTACTTACCAAAGTTGATTAGTGACTACAGAGTCATTCTGTTTTCTTTACCTAGAAAAGATTACTCTAGAAAAGATTAGTTCCATTGATCTTTATTTTTCTTCCTTAAGTTTGCCACTTCTTTTTCAGTCATTATGCATTGTCTTGAAGAGTTAATTGTCTTCTATTTTTGAGCATAATTTCCTCCTTCATAAAAGTTGTCATGCTGTTTCCCAAAATAGGCCAATTTTTAATACTGACTTTGAAATTTTGTGATACTTTGCGACTCATTTATTGATTTATCTTAGCAGATGTTTTCTACAAAATTGCAAACCAGACCAAGTGTACAGAGGGTTAATAAAGTGCTTTTGTGATACAGTGAGTTCTAGCCTTATTAATGCTGCCAGAGTCCCTTCAGTGTTACTGCTCTCAAGAAACATACCACTAGTTCTTTTTTTTTCTTCCTCTTTTCTCCTTTGGAATATGTCTTCTGTAGCTACCATAAGCAAATATTGTAGATCAGTGAGGTAATTCTGTACAATAAATAACTCAAGAAACCATCTTTTAAATCTTTTTTTCCTGACCGGCTTGAAGATGTGCCTCTCCCTTATAGCATTATTGCAGTTGCCCTACTGACCCTGCAAAAAAACATTCTTCTGGCAGTTAAGGACCTCTGGGAGGGCTTTTACTATGCAGCATTTACATATTCTGCTGAAGTAGAGAAAGATATTTCGAATGCCTTTAATTCAACGTCAGCTATAGTGATATGCAGAGAAAAGACTTGTGGTTACTTACTGTATTGCTAGTTATAGATAATGACTCTTTACTAAGCAAGAATGAATGTTTTACATTTAAATGATAATAGTAAGGGGGACCTTTTCAGTGCAGTACAAAATTAAAGATGTACACCTGTGACTGTGTTTCTGTGGCCATATCCCCTTTAATGGCCATCTGTGATGTCTTGAACTAAAATTCGATTGCAAGCAATTCAGTTTTGTTATTGTGGAAACAAATCATTCATAATGAGGTATGAGATCTGCAAATTAAAAATGTGTTTTTATCTGTTCGTGGGAACACCAAATGCTACAGGGATTTTAACACGTGGTAGTAATTTTAACCAAAAATCAATTTTGTCAAATAAATAAATTGTTGTCTATATGATAGCTTCACCAGATCAAGTCATGTTTTTTGTATCCTTTCATTTCTAGAATTCTACAGGGTTGGGAGCTATTTTCATAAAATTTACCCACTATCATTGGGATCCAAATATAGGAGTGATACTGAATAGTTCATAGTGGTGGGATACATCAGAAAAGGCAAGGCTGTCATATAGTCATCAAGGTGGTAAACTCCTGATGATAATACATGAAAGCTTCTAACTTTTCTCTAGAGATTAACATTTACCTTTCTAACTAGTAAGTTGGTATAATATAGCTCTTTCAGGGATCCTTTTACAACATCCGTGTATGGAATCTTGAATTAATAGTGGAGGGTTTGGTTTGCATATTTTTAAAAATTGAATAATGTATTGTTATAGACCTCAGTGTCCTCTCAATAACACTTGAATGTTGTAGACTTTTATAGACATTTTAAAATACAATTAGCTATATTGTCACAGAGTCTATATAACTACAGAGTAATTTATGAACAAAATTGTTTACTAGATAATACAGATCCTCAGCTGAGGAGCTTCACTATAGTGAAGGATGGGAAAGACTTTAATTTCAAATGTGCACTTGAGACTTGCTCATAGTTACTTCATGAATAACATGAATCTTATTGAGTCAGTTTTTCAAATAGCATTGTATCAAGTATACTTGGAAAATTCGTTTTAAATCCTCCACATCCTAGTTAAAATTTCAACTAAATATTAAAAAAAATCTTCTTACTGGATTGCAGGCATACAGTATAGGTTGCAATATAGCAAGTAGCTAAAATTATGATTTTACCTTCATATGCTGCAATACAAGCTGTTTAGGCACTGCTTTGCTAACACTTAAGGATTACAGTAACAAGGGAGAAAATGAAATGATGCTAAGAATTCAGTAGAGGAATAATTGAGATACACAGCTGTTTAACTTCCTGATCAAATAATGACCAACCATATAGACAGCCTTTTGTGCACTAGACAGTGCACAAAAGTAATATTAACATTGCTAAGTCATCTGTGCCTTCTTTGTTCTGTTCCTTTTGTATATAAGGCTTTATGAAAGGCTTTAATTGAATAATCAATCTTATATGATTTGTCCTTTATGAACCCTCTATGTTCACTTAACATGATGGACCTGCTCTGGAAATGAATCAGGGTTGCATTGCCAGAGGCTGTTGTCTCTTAGACCTTGGTCTCATTTGTTGCAGATTTGGAAGATGTACAGCAAATGAGGCAGGGAATCTTAAAAGGGAAGAAAGGTCCTGGGATATAAGTGGCTGAATAGTGCCCTGGAGAAGTATATTCTATTTATGCTTCTGCAGTAGAAATGCTTGTTCTTAACATGACCATTCCACAGTATCTGTTTTTTAAGAGTTCACTGTGTGTATTTCGTGATTTTCAGAAAAATGCCTTTAAAAAAAAAAGATAAAAAGGATAAATTAAGAATTTTGAAGCAGTGATCTGAATAAATGTGACACAGGAAATGTATCTGAGAAAATAAATCTATAGACACAAGACATATCAAACTGACCTGAAACTACGTGCTATTTCTGTAACAGTGATTTCTCTATGCATTCATTCTTTGTATATGGAAGGAGACTGTTCCTGTCTTCTTACCTCCATAGAGAAGCTAAAACCAGAAAATCATCCTTGCAAAATTCTCTGATGCTGTGTGATAAGAGGAGAGGGAAGAAATGAGTTTCACACACAGTGAAAGTAGGCAGTTATCAAATAATTTCTCATGAGAAATGAGTGCAGAAAAATGCAACTGAAATCTGACATACATCAAATGATAATGAAAATTACGTATTGAGTAGCATAGCTTCAATGAATGCTGTCCTTTATATGTGTGTGGCATGAGGGGGTCTTTGCTAAAAGCAAAAGGGAAAGTATTAAATTTTTCTCCAGTGACAGAAAGAGGAGAAATTAAAGTTATGTTGGTTAATTTAATTAATTTTGACCCATCTTACCCTCTGAGTTATTAAACTTGCAACCTTGATGTTTCCTTAATGCACCGTTTTAATGTGATCTTCTTGTTTATGATAAGCAAAAATAAATAATTCCAATAAATCCAGTTGTATCTCATCAGCAGAGATTAGACATGATAAATTTTTACTGGTGAGTTTAATATCAACTTTTCTGAACACAGAAGAACCGTGATTTTTCAGTTCTCCTTTGGAATATCCTGGTTTTCTTTCTTTAGGTTGTCTTCATCACAGCATCTTCTTACCTACATTAACTTCTAATCTCCACTATAAATGTGAATTTTGACTGAAGTTCTTTCTTCGCTTTTTTTATATGTTTGAGGACCAGCAGGATACTCAAACATATGGAGTTGTTTGGAGTGTGCTTAGTCCCCCTAAATTCCGCAGGGACTGGAGTTTAATGTTGCAGATCAACAGTCTGCCAATTTCAATGTCACAAAAATTCAGCAGCCTGAAGCAGAAAGAGCTGCTACTTTTGCATGAAGATCTTTTCGACACTCTTGAATAACATTGTTACCATTTTTATAATACCTTCTTCTTCATCTGCCTGCTAGAATACTTACAATAAAAAATGTATTTTTAGAGGTTAGTTCAGAAGCTTCAGGGCACAATAATACAGCACACAAGAATCTGTATGATTTAACTGAATTGCACATTTGTGTGAAGTCACTTGTGCTGAAGTATTTTCAGGGAACATAAGACTGTAATCACATTATACCTGCTCTATTACAATTTCCCTAAGTGTTTTGAATTTAGTCAGCAGTGATGAATGTGAATTTTCAACAAAAGCAAACTTGATTATGACTCAATTCAACAGAGAGAGCAGTGAATTTTAGCTGACACAGAGAAGCACATTTTCACTATTTCTTAGTTACACTTAATGTGGTGTATTAGAATTACTTAGGAGCTTTTTCATAGAAATTAATTCAGTACCCACTACCTGTCAAAAACAGATAAATAATCTTACTATGTGCAAGAATATAAAGTATGTCTGCAGTGATAGTCAGCACTGATTTAAAGTGAACCTGAAATCTGTGTTAACTACTTGCTTAAACAGTAGTCCTTAATTTAAGTACAGACTGCCTAGGTCTGTAAATATCCCAAACACAGACTGACCTCTTAGGGTATATTGCCAGTTCCTTCACCCGAGTCTCCCCTTTCTGGGAATGCACTACAAACCGCGCAGTGTAGGCTTCAAGCAGACGTGAGCAGTTAGTTTTGGATTTGTCTCTTCTTTCCCCTTGACCATTTCTCTTCTGGGCAAAGTAAGTCCTCGGTAGGCGAGATGTTGGAAAGTACCATCTGCAAATAAATGGAAAAATACGTAGATGCCACTTATTGCATCCACTGTGATGCAAACGTGTTATATGTCATGCAAATGGTCTGTCATTTGGCCAGGACAAGATGAGACTCAAAAGATAAATCTCAATATCACTTTCAAGATCACTGGGAAGCAAAAAAATGTGTGTAACTTCTGACAGGAATTTTATACATTAAGAAATTATTTGTATTTATGAAGCTTGAGTAAAGTAAAGGTGTTACCCAAGAACTTGACATTGCTATTTCTTAACTTTCGAATGTTTTGTTTTTATTGTGTAAAATTTAAGACGCAGATTATCTAAACTACTTTCTCTTTTTGAAGAGCAATGAGAAAGCTCAAAAACCTTGACAGCTTGACAGCAAACTGTTTCTGTTGAAGTGTTTCCTCCCTGATTGGCATTTCAGTTTTGAAGTATTCAAATGGCAATATGATGCTGTATGAACACCTATAAGCGTCTTGAAGAAGAATTTGCCTGCACTCCCAACTGTGGGGAACAAGGTTTCTTTTTTAGTCCCCTCCATGAGATTTATCAGCCTTTTCCTCTGTTCTGCAGGGGTTGTTCAGAACTTTGTCGTATACCCATGGTGGAATACAAACTTGACAGTGAAGGCACCCCATGTGAGTATAAAACCCCTTTCAGAAGGAATACTACTTGGCATCGGGTGCCGACTCCCGCTGGGCAGCCTCTCTCTCGTGCCTCTCCAATCCTAGGAACATCTGACAGACTGCAGTGCCAGCAGCTTCTCCAGCAGGCTCAGACAGCCATTCCTCGCAGCACTTCCTTTGATAGAAAACTACCAGATGGTGCAAGGTAGTATACTCTCCGTTTAATTCCTGTCATTCTCCTCGTGTGCCTTCCTTGGATATCTCTGTTTGCTAGACCTTTGCTGTGCTTGCTTCTAAACCATTTTGAATGTGCATGTTACTCTGTTGAGTTTAAATACCAATTTTAGTTCTGTGGTTGTGTGAAAGTAAACTCAGTGATCATGGTTCTCTCTGATTGAAATAAGTGATTTCTCTGTGCGTTGTCAGCGTGCTGTATTGAGGATGCTAGTGATGAGGATGGTTAATGTTTCCCCTTTATTTCCAAATCAGTTGAAGTGAGAAACTGGCTTGTTACTTTTTGATCTGAACAGTGTACAGTCCCCCATCTTTGGGGAGCATATTAAAACAAATAGTGAGTGTAAATAAAATGAAAGCATCCCTTTAAAAATGAATGATTTAATCTCATTACCACATACTGGCATAGTTTCAAAGGGTTCTGTAACTCATTACCAGTCCTTATGCTTTGCCTTGCTTTTAATTAAGCAAAGAGGAGCTTGTGATTTGAATAAATAACACCTCTTAGATGATGGGATAGTAGGTATGTTCTAATTTAATCGTATTTCTACATAGGGGAACAATTTTTTTTTTAATTTAAAAATTCACTGAACTCTGATCTCTGAATTATTTTGGAAAACGATGCATCTTGAATAGAACTCTCTGTCCTTTAGTTTACTGTTTATTATTTTCAATCATTTCTGCCTATACCCTTTTCTCTGAAATGATATATGTCCAAGGACAAAAGTATTGCTTATCTGAATTCTCAAATTGATAAAAATCTAAGTAATAGTCTTGTTTCAAAAAAAAAAAAAATCTTCCTGAAATCATGAAATACTGCCATTCCTACATGAACTACTAATTTAGTAGAAACAATTAGTGATTTTTTTCAGATTTTGCTTAAAAATATGTGGTTACTACACATCTTTCTTTGAATATATATGTCTATATCTTGGTCTGGAAAAGGGACAATTAAGATCACTTGTATTTTGCTGCTCTGTCTTTTGCCCTTACCCCTTGCCACAGCTGCAGAAAGTGATGCATTTCTTAGTATTACAGCACGTTTCTTAGCATTACAGTATGTTCTAATGATTTATTCTCCAAACTCTTGGTAAATTATTGGCATAAGTAGATAATATATTGAACATCTAGAAATACTTCAGGATTTTTGAAGCACTGCTGCTCATATTACATGCTATCCTTAGGAAAAAAAAAAAGCTTTCTGGCATGCTGTTCATTCAAATATGAAAATTGTGAACATAATTTGCACATCTCCTAACACTTAGTGAAACATGTGAGAAACCTTTAGAAGACAGCGACCATCCCTTGTCATGAAGAGATTTCTGTATCACTTAAAGCAAGCGCAAGGCCCAGGTGCTGTTCTGGGGAAGATGTGCTACAGAGCACAAATAATGAGAGGGGAGGAGAATGATGTACTGAGACGTGTGGATTTTGAAACGTGAAAGGCACCATGTCTAATTGGCAAGCTCTTTCCACATGGGAAGAGGCTTGGTAGACGGCTTAAAGTTTAAAATAAGGCTGATTGCTGATAGTCTAGTGAGGGTGAAAATAGGTATTCAGACTAGGAAAATAATGAAGAGATTTTAGAAGGGTCAGAGACCCAATATCAATTTAGACAAACTAAAGAGGAGTGCAGGCAGGGAGAAGCAGGGAGATAAAACTGGAAAGTTACAGTAATTGATCTGAAAATGAACTAACCTTGATGTCATTTTATAATGGGTGTTTTCAGAGATAAAAAGAAGTAAGAGACCTATGGGCAGAATATAGAGTAAAATACTTGAGCAGCAATCGTTCCAACTACTGTGATGATTCTCAGTTAGGTGCCCAGTCCCTGGACTGAAATCAAAAAATGAGAGCTGAGCGTCTGAACTCCTGGTACAGCTCCTGGAGAGTGTAGTGCTTTGAGAAGGCAAGCTGGACCTTCCTGAGCTGATCAAGGGCTGTCATATAATTAGTTGACAAGAACTTAACCAACTTAACCACCCTTAACCGTTCTGTGATTCTGTGAACTGCAAGGATGTCTTTGAACTCTTCCTCTGTTTTTACAAAATGCCTAATTCTGTGACAGCTTCTCAGTGAACAACTAAGAGCTAAGCTTCAGCCAGATTCACTTTTCTGGCTTTTCTCCGCAGGAAGTCTCCCCGTACTGTTGTGCTTGAGCCGGAGTTGTAGGGAGCCCATTCCTGGGAGCAGGCAGCTGCCTTAGGGGACTCTCTAGGAGCTGTGGGAAGGATTCTCTGGCTGGCCTTCTGGGGCTGTGGTTTTAAAAGGGAATTCTTTTATTTAGCAGGCACTTGTCTAGGAATTGGGAGGCTTGGAAGCTAGACATTCCTCAGCCTTAAAATAGTACAAAGCAGTATCTGAGTTTTGAGCACCATGTCCCAGTCTAGAGGCTGGACAGGGATGGGATCATTTTTACCCACTCTTTGAAGCTGGGTGATACAAGCTGTGCAGGAAGGGATGTAGGGTTCTGGATGATGAGAAGCAGTAACGCGCAACTCATCTCAGCTATTCCCTTGTTCACACTAATTCACTTACCTGTGAGACAGTCGGTCAGTCCTGTCCGTCCCTAGTAGAGAGGAGCACAGAAAAGAATTAGGTGTTGCTCCATCTCCTTTATGTGTGTTTGGCTGTTAGACAAAATGCAATAGCAAGTGTCTTGAAGATTTTCGAGCTGAACAGTAAAAATGCTTATTGAATGTCATGTCCTTGGGCAAATGTTGTGCATGAATCCAAAACTAACTCTTTTCAAGTCTTGCCTGTGTGTGCAAATTCATTTCTACCTTGCCTCAAAAAAAAAAAATAAATAAAAAGAAGGAAACACAGGAAATTCAAGATAATATATCTGAGGAGGGGAATTAGGTTGTAGAGTTCTGGACCCATCTGCACAGAAGTGTAAGAAAGAAGGGAGACTGAGAACAAATTTGAACGTTATTTTTTAGCTGAATGAAAATCCAGGAGGAACAGTTGTGGTGCCTTTGTAGAGACATAAGGCTCAAATTTTAAATAATAAGCACAAATAACATTATTCTTGAAAGTGTTTTTACATTGTTCTTCTATGTCGAAGACTATTAGAACAGAACATACAAAAGTATCAGCTGTTCCTTTTCTAAATTATTATGCTCAAAATTGGAATACATGAAAAGAGACTAATAATTACTTCTGCTTCACCACATGTAAATTCTGAGTCCTAATCCAGCTGCTGTGACTCATGAGTAAATCCTATTTGGACAGAAGTAAAGGTAGATATAAGGAAATTAGAATTTGGCCATTAGTCTCTATCTTTTTGTTCCTTTTTAAGTTTTATGCCTTTTAAAAGTTATATTTGGAATTATTTTGTTAATAATGAAATAATATATTACAAAAATACTCACTTAAATGATAGGAAACTAAGATAAAACTAAAAATTACTCAAATTAGTATACTTTAAGTGTTCATACTGTATCTGTATAACTTAATTTTTAATTATAAATATGGATTTATTTGTGTAAATACTTCAGTGCCCTGTTAATGATTCTAGTCAACATTACAGAAGTTCACCAAGCAACCAGTCCTCCTCCAGTGACCCAGGACCCAGTGGGAGTAGCCAGTGGAGACAACAAGTGGGATATGACGGGTATTGGATGATTTTATATTTTACCGTAGCTCCCATGCATTGTATTTCTGAAACAAAACTTATGTGCATGCTATATATCATAGACTGATTTGTAAAGGTTATTAGTAAGCTTTAAAGAGCCCAGATTTAGCCATCTTAATGTAATGTGTATTCCCATAAAATTTTAAAACTATACCACTTAACTATTTGGAACCAAATAGTTATTTCACATTCCAGATAAATAACATGCACTGAAATGGACATGTAAATAACATCCCAGGAGCGGAGCACAAATAGGCTTGGTAGCTCAGAGCTATAATAAAAAATATAATTTCTTCTCCTTTTGTTTCAGTGGAAGGGTCATTGATCCTTCTATTGTTACAAGACTGTGCTGCCTGTTCTTGTTCCAGTGGCCTCCATTCTGGCTCAGAAAAGTCTCTTCTGAGGTCTCCTCTTCCTGTCAGACTGTTGCAGTTTAGAGATGGTCCTTTACAATCCCTGCTAATCCCTCAATGCTAAAAGTCTCTGAAGTTAGCTATTTATGGACAAAGAGGCCACCCCAATATACATATTCTAAGAATATTATGTAAGAAATCTGTCCTTGATTACTTTAAAATATATCACTTTGTGGTACAAATATAGCTGCTGAGAACCTCTGTTAATAAGGTGCTGAGATATGGCAGTATATGCATAGCATAATCTAAAAACACTCTAGATTTGTCACTTTTTTTTAAGATTTTATGAAAAAATATGAATACTGAAAACATCATTTTGACTCCTTGTCTGCAAGGAAGATATTGATTTGGCATCTATGCTTGTGTATAAAATATCCCGTAAGGCATTTACAAAAAATATTTTGGATCCACCTCAAGGAATTTCAGATTATGTACTCACATCTCTGGCAGCTAGATAGGCGTTAATAATTCAGATAAAACTGTAGCAATTTCTTTGGAACCAGAAACACATGAAAATTTCTCTGGTTTCATTTCTTCTGGCATAATAATTACTAATAGCAACTTTGATTTTTAGTGGGAAATAGTTAACCTTCTGTAATATGTACCTGACAATTTGGAGTTCAGATTGTAAAATTTGAAGAATCTCATACAGTTTCAAAATCTGAAATGAACAGAGGCATCATTCATAATTTGAAGTAAAATGGCAGCAAACCAAGGCAATGGATCTGTCAGCAGCTTGAGCGCATATTTTCAATGTGAAATTCTGCTATAAAATGCACAGGCATTTTCAGTGGGGTTTTGTTTATGAAGCAGTTAAACTTGCATTTCCGTATTTCACCTACTGCAAAAAGATTTGCTGCATAACTCAAAGCTTAATTTAAAATTTAATTTATTTTGGTCTGTTCACATTTAAGAGATAACTGTGCTATTGAGAAAATGGCATGTTACGTATTTCCGTTCTGTGTTTGGAAATATTACTAGGTTGGTAGGTGGTTTGTTGTGATTGTTTAATCGCACAATATTTGCTTTGAGGAGTAGGAAGTGGTGGTGTTCATCATGTAACTTGCTTCTTAGGGAGGGAAGAGGAAAAGAAAAAAAAAAAAGCTTAATGTTTAATTTTCTGTTTAATTTTGTGTTCATCTTAAAAGGTGCCAATCCCCATTACTTCATGAACATCAAGGTTCAGGTTCTCTGGAGTGTGAAGGAGGCAGAGAACGAGAGGAACCCTTGGAAGGAGCCAGACATTCTGGTAATAAAAATACGATATCTTAAAGAAATGTTGTTTACAATGCAATATCAGTATCAGAAGTGCAACCATCTCTGATATTGAGATTTGATACTCAAACAGCATATAATGTGACAGTAAAAGTAGGAACTGTTATAGACAGTCTAGCAGAATATGCTGTGGGATGTTTAGGTAACGCTTGAAGTAAACTAACTCTGAACTGCTGACGGCCTCATGAATTGTGGAAAGCAGGCTGAACTCTCTTCAATTATCACTGTAAAGCTAGATCTTACAAAATTCTGCAAAGATACTCATGTCTGATTCCAAAGAGTGTACAGGTTTAAAACCTGATGTTTAAAGCACTAAGCCATGTGCCTTTTTTCTTTGTGCAGTATACTCATCTTTTTAGCAGTCAGAAATTAAAACACAATTATTTATGGCAGAAACCAAGTGGCATGCACCCTCGACCAAAGTCCTGAGTTCCTACAAAGATCGGGCGTTACAAAAAGACGGCAGTGGCAAGGATTCTCCAAACAAACTTTCACATGTAAGTCTTTTACTTGTATGTCATTCAAAACTCTTTAAAAATCAGGACTTAAAGAACCACATCTTAAAATATATTCTGATAGTTTAGGAAAACGAGTGCAGGTTTTGGGAAGCAAAGAGTAATCTCATCTAGACCCTTGTCTGGAGTGAATTTAAGATGTTTAATCTCTGTTTGTAAGAACTTTAAGGGGCTGGGACATTGAGGAGATAAAAGCCTAGCTAATGTAGACCTCTCTGCTGTCTGTTTACAGCTTTATTTATATTGGCTTGTTTAATCTCCAGAGTATTTCACATACTAAATAAAGACATTATATTCACCATACCACTTCTTGTTATGTGATACAAAGTACACGTGCACTATAATTATAAGTAAAAATCCATTTTCTGTGTGGGTAATGGTGAACAGATTATTCGAAAATAAGAAAAAATTCAGTGGTGTAAAGACAGAAAGTCAGAAAGTATTAATGATATGCTTTGTTCTTTTCTATTCTGTCTGTTTCTATTGTTTTTGTGGTTGCGACATGTAGGTATTCTCATGAATAGTAGGAACTTGTATTCTCTTTGTAAGCTTATAATTTATATTATTATGGAGGCAGATTTGCATTTGGCATATATTGATACCTGGTGAAAATCTAGCTTTAGACTTCTCAAAAAAAAAAAAAAAGGTAATATCATAAACGGAATCATCCCATATAATTACTCACACAGACATGAAAGTGCTTTTTTTCTCATTAAATTTAGATCAAGTTGACATAAAGATGGAATCACTGTGCAAAACAATCAACAATAAATAGAGTATGGATACCAAAATTAAATACTTGTTCTGTTGAACTTTGGTCAGATTTTTATGCCAGGGGCAGCTCTTAGACTTTTTAGATGATGAGGATCTGAATAGACTTTTTTTTTTAAACAGTTAACCTGTATTAGAGAACCTGCACTGCACATATGCATTGTACAGAAGGAACTGTACAAAAAAAGAGCACTTTCCTTGTAAAGGTAATACTAACAAGATGGGTCTATTTAGTTAGTGTACCTTAAAACACAGGAGGGAAAAAAAGGGGTCTATTTAGTTAGTGTACCTTAAAACACAGGAGGGAAAAAAAGGGTCTATTTAGTTAGTGTACCTTAAAACACAGGAGGGAAAAAAAGGGCATTGCCTTGTAGAGATCTTTGTAACATCCTCCTGTGTCCTCCTTTTTTGCTTAGCCCAAATACATTTTACTCTTTTAGTTTTGGAAAGAGAATGAAACTCACATTGAGGGCTGCAGCAAATGAACAAGGACTCTTGAAATACATTTAAGCATTAGAAATAAATCTTTGCATTCTTGTTATCTCCTTTAACTTCTGGGTGGAGAGGGGAGAAATTATGTCCTTAAACTCTTTTTCTTCTCCTGAGCATAAAATCTTTGAATCATTCCCTTGGCTGAATATTATATTCCTGCTGATTTTATCTTTATTTATTCATTTATTTAAATCTTACTCCATGACATAATATCTAACAAGAAGTCACAATCGGGGACTTCAAACTTAGCTTTCATATAAAAATTTCTCTTGGCACGAAGAAATGTGTAAAATGATCCAGAGCTATGGCCATGTGAACTTCGAACAATTCAATGTGTCTGTGTCGGTAGATGTTGTCCAGATTCTCTACCGGTTACAGTATCAGGACGATGGCTAAGTATGTATGTTCAGCAGCACACAAGAAGTTTTTTGAAAGGTTCATTCACACGATATATCTTCCAAGGCAGGTTTTAGGCCTTTGAGGTTTTCATTTTGTTTTGTTTTTCCCTGTCTGTTTCCTTTTACAGTTTACATGTACAGCACAAAGTGAACCCTTTTTCTTTAAACACCTTTTCCTCTTTTTGGAAGAACTTCTCATTTTCCTCAATTGGCTTGTTATTAAGGTGACAATCATGTTGTACAAAGTTCAGAATGAATACAAATGTAACCTGGTCCCCCTCCTGCCTTTCTTAAACAATTTTTCAAACTTTCAAAGCTGGTGATTCCTACTTGAAATAGAAGTGTTGCTTCTGGAAAAGCTGCCTTGTCTTAACAGCTTTAATGTATAAGCGACACCTGTGTGCATATGCTGGAAGGAGCATAACACAAAAGTAGTCTCCCTTCCACTACCCTTACGCCTAATAGAGGTCCATCTACGCTTGTGGCTGCTTTGTCACATAGGTAAATCAATCCAAGTCTAAAACCTCTTAAAAAGAAGAACCTCTGACTCAAATGGCTGACAAAATTCTTCCACTCAAGCAGCCGTGCCTCACTCAGAGCCCTGTGACTCAAGTTACTCTCATCTGGTGTGCATACACTGCATTTGGCTTCAATGCAAGTAGCCACACATCCAGTTGGGTTTGAGCCAGGAAACTGCGTGTTTCACCCAACTGAGAAAAGGCCAATGGTAATTCAGTCTTCAGCGTTCTTCAGATTTGCTGTGGTACTTGTTTAAACAGATCATTGCCAATGTTTCTAGCTTTAAAAATGTTTATTTTAACTGTTCTGAAATGCAATTTTATGGGTGCTAAGCAAGACCAATAATCAGGAAATTGTAGTGTGTTACTAGGATTTGCTACAACAGATGCAACTGGAACCTAATAGTCACTTTTGTTTGGAGTGACATCAACCTCTAATGTGTCTAGCCAATCATGCAATTAATTTCATAGAAACTGATGGTATAATTAATCTTTTTTCATATTTTGCAATTATAACATCCTCTAACGAGAATTAAGTAATCTTTGAAAAGCGTAAATTCAGAAATGCGTATGAAAATAAAGATACTGCTATTTAACTTTGAGGGGATGTCTCTGTTTTGTTGTTGCTATTAAGATTGGAGACAAAAGCTGTTCCAGCCACTCAAGCAGCAATACTCTATCCAGTAATACGTCCAGCAACAGTGATGAAAAACACTTTGGTTCTGGAGATTTGATGGACCCTGAACTGCTTGGACTAACATATATAAAAGGGGCATCTACTGACAGCGGAATCGATACAGCTCCGTGCATGCCCGCGCCGCTCCTGGCCCCCTTGCACCTCGCTGGCAGCCTGGCTGGAGTGCATTGTCGAACTGAGCAGTGGGCTGAATCCTCCGAAACTACTGGGCCAGATGATGATGCTGCTAAAATCTATGCTGTTCATAGCTATGCCTCTGCTATTTCTACTGGTCACACAGCTGAAGGCAGTATGGGAGACCTAAGTGAAATATCCTCTCATTCCAGGTATGTGTTTCTTAGCAATCAGGAATTTTCGGTTATAGATAAGATTCAGAGAACTCTCCCTTCTTCCTTTTCTTCCTCCTCCTTTTCTTTTCTTCCTCCTCCTTTTCTTCCTCTTCATTTTTTTTTCTGTATTTAAACATCTATAGAGAACCTATTGATTTTCAAGCATTTTTGATGAGTCTACATAAGAGGAAGAAAAAAAAAAAAAGCTCTGCTCCCAAATCCAAATGGAACTAAAAATTAGATTTTCAAAGTCGAAGCAAAGTCATACAAGCTTTGACTGTTCCAAGCTATTTTACCAGTAATCGGCTGATAGCTGAAATACGTGAAAGCATATGACTTTACTTTCATTACTGGAAAAGAAAACTGTAAGTCAGCAAGCATCAACATAACATACATTCATGATGCCTTGTATTATTCGCGTGAGTTTAGCATTAGCATCTCCTCCATTATATTGAGTTTAATAGGTCAAAGCACCTCACTCTTGTTATCTTGACAGCAATTAGTCTTATTAATGTCTTGTTTTGCCTCTGAAACTTGGGAGTTATAGCAGAAAGAAATCAAATAAATTACAATAGACTTTGTCCTTGTACTAAAGCAACATTTGCATACCATCCACCTTTCTTTAAATTATTGTAATGTACTCTTTACAAGTTTGTTAAACTGAATTTATGATTGATTTTGTGCTCCATCTTTTTGTTACCGATGGAATGTGTGCATGGTACATCTGTTGTAAAGCCACCTGTGAAAGTTGGCTTTAACAGCTGGTTGCCTTTATTTCCTAATGCCCATTTTATGGTGACTTTGAAGTTGAAGCTTTGGTCTCTGTGTTAAGGTTTTTGCTCTGTAAAGCATGGAAGGAAATTGTTTGTTCTTCTTTGACCCTCATTTTTCCATTTTAAGTGTCAGTCAGTATAGGAAAATAAACAAGCAGCAAATTTGTTATATGATCAAAATGTTTCATTTAAACTCCTCTAACATTTTCTTCAAATCAGACCATAAGTATGTGACATCTACAGCCAAATCCATTATATATTTTTAAACTGGTCAGACTCTGAGTTTATGTATTTGTTTATAATCTATAACAGTGGAGTTCTAACCTGACTAAAGCATTTATTCACAATTAGGAACATTACATAGTAAAATTCTGTAACAGCTAAACAGCGTAAAAGTGCCCACAGATAGGAAAAAATCAATGTCCTATAAATGCAGCATTTCCTTGCTAGAATTGTATTCTATTTACTGCATAGATGAAGTGCAAAACACAGGAAAGATCTTGATTAGAAATACTGTCCTGATTCTAAAACTTCATCATATAGAAGAACCTCCTAAAAAAGACTAATGCTGTAGTATCTGAATAAGGATTAGATTTAAACCTATTGCAAGAACAATATCGCACATTGCAGGACTGATGTGACAGAGGCAAAACATTGTCTCATAGCTGTGTTTTTTTTTTTTTAATCTAAAAATTAAATTTTAAATTAAATTCATTTTAACCCATGAATTATAAAATACCATCAAGTTACTGTTGCTGAACCAGCCTCTCTGCCTTCAGTTATGCATGGTTTCTTGCAAAGGTTGTCAATCCATTTTGGTTTCTAAAAACAGGTACTGCTTGTGCAAACACTTGTGTTGAGCTCACTAACTAAAGCCAGGTTTCTGTGGGCATTTTATTTCTTTACTTTGAAAAGTATTCCCATATTTAAAGCCTGCAGATGAGATTGGCATGAGGAGCACTGGATGCTCATTTTTTATTAAATTTAGTAACAAACAGATATCTAAAATCCCCTGGATACTGTCCATGGTATCAATCTGATATATATTCTACATTCTGCTTGCTTGACCTTTAGACTTCAAGTTTTCCTAACTAAATTATTTTCTTCACCGTGATGTCTTTACCTCATTTTTTCATGTATTTTATATGGAAAATGAGCAAAAGAGCAACCTTATTGCTTTTAATGTCAATCATCCCAGTAAAATTCTGATGTTGTTTATTTTGGGGCCAGAGATAGAGACAGAAAATCAGTTCTTTTTAAGCTAAATGTTCATACCAATTATGATGAAAATTCTTAATCCATTGCCTTATGTGATCCAACTTCTTTCCACAGTAGGCATTTTACTTTTGGCTAATGACACAAAAAGCAAAGTAGTCATATGTGTAATATTTTCAGCAATGATTTCTGATCCTCTGTGAATGGACCCAGCACTCTTGGGATTAAAATAAAGGATAATACTGTGTTTGCTAATTGGTGAATGACGGTGAAAGTTGAGTTGCAACTTCAGGTTGCAGCCTATGGTTTTAAGCAAGACACCTGGTTTATGGATTGTTCAGGTACTTCACCTGTAAGATGGAAAGAGTATATTCTTTCAAATAAGCCTTTGCATTAGTTAATTTTAAAATACTTTGTGTCTTCATTAAAATGTTTCATTAGTGCCTACCAGTGCTGCTGTTCATAATAAAAGACTGTATTAAAATCATAGAGGAAGCTGCTTTTAACTGCAATTTACTTCTGGTAGTATTAAATTCTCAACAGTACTGATTGAAAAACTGAGCTTAAAGTGCTGCAGCCTGGCAAAATTACAATGAAATGGAAAAGCACAAAAGCATGTTTTAACATTAGAGAGATATATGGGGCCAAATATTTTACCACATAGTTCTTGAAATAAATGAATTATACTATATTGTGTGTGTACATATATACAGAAAATTGCACACATGCCCCTCCCATATATATGTACTGAACTAAGACCCTGAAACTTAATTCTTCAGTTTGTGTTAGCATTTCTGCAAGCTGAATTATGTACATTACTCACTTTAGAAACTCATCACAACTTTGTGCGTGTTTGTATGTGCATGAATGTATTACCAGAGCTGTAATATATATGCCACTGGTCTCCAAGAAATTACTGTATTGATATTATTGCCTTGATTTTTAACCTAGAAAAAAACTTAACATTAAGCTTTGTTAAGCTTTAAGGTTAGCTCTCAAGCTAACCCTGAGAAAAACTTACCATTAAAAATTATAGCTGTCTATTAGATGAAGAGTCTCTGATTTACAGTTTTATTGGAGATTTCATTTTTTTTTTTATGTTTTTGCTTTTCAGTGGGTCACATCATTCGGGAAGCCCATCAACACATTGCTCTAAGAAGAGCGGCTCCCTAGATACCTCCAAAGTCTATATAGTGTCACAGAACAGTAGTCAACAGATTTCTGGACCAATTTCAAAACCATATCACAGACAAGGAGCAGTGAGTAAATACGTCATTGGATGGAAAAAATCAGAAGGTAGTCCAACACCTGAAGAATCTGAAGTTTCTGAATGCCATGAGTAAGAACTCTGTTTAACTTTGTTTGGGAAAGAATAGTGAAAAAATTAAAATTTAAAATAGGATAGAAAGATGAAAAAATCAGACTTCCCTTTCACCTTTAAATGTATGAGGGGTTTTGTTTCTTACCTCAAAAGGTAATAAATGCAGGATACTGTTTCTCGTAGGTTCTATCCAATTGTGTCTTTTCCTAGGCCTAAAATAAAGCAAGTTGGATGAAATGATTGAAATTGCTGTGTAAGCAAAAAGCTATAGTTGTGTCAGACATTTTCATTTTCCTCCTTGAATCTCTGAAAAGCAACTGAGAAGGAATAATTTTATTTTGGTAAAGAGTTCTTCTGGAAATCCCCAGGAACCTTACATTTAATTGAAAAAAAGTACCTAATTTACTCCCTGTCATTCCTTGCTAAACCCAGTTATAAAACCTAGCTAAACCAGCTAATCCATTAGAGTTGAGAGAGATGACATAAAACAGCTCTCTATCATAGATAGTTTAAAAATAAATTTAAAAAAAAAGTGGAAGTGGTTTGGTAGACTCTTAGTATCTTTTCCTGACCTTGATCAGTGCTGGTGGTTAGGATACAGAACTGGTATTACTGACTGATTCTCAAGTCCTCCTGCTTCCAAAAGCCCAAAATTTTCTGATTCATTCCGATGAACCACTATATTTTCAGTTTTACACAGGAATAGCCTATCAGTGTTGTTCTTGGGCAGAGGCAGAAGGCATGGAAAAGATGCACTACCTCAGATATAGATACTTTCCATCTTTCCCTATGCTGTAGCAGTGATAAATAATGCTTGAATCTGCTGTTTAAAAATCAACTGTTAAATTCCTCTTATCTTCAGAATCTTTTCCTCTAATAATCTCTTTGCTTTCTTATTGTGCATAAGCTGTTTAGTTCTGCTGCTCAATAAATTGTAGTTGGCCCTGTGTATCTAAATGTTTAGCTGTATTACCTCGCCTTGCACTTATGTGCATATTTATAGTAAGAATCATTTAAAAATAAAATCTAGGATATGTAGACCAAAACACAGTCTCAAGTTAAGCTCTTGATTTCCTAATATTCAGAAGTTGTAGGTACTACTACCCTCCAGTCCAGATCATAGTGTATTTTCTGTTATTATATTGTGCACTTTTTCTTTTTTTCCCCCACAGTTTTCATCTGTTAAATTGTTTAGTCATTCAAGCATAGTAGAAGCTGCCATAGAAAAGTGGCAGCCTCATTGGTCCCCCAAGCTTCCACATTATGAAGTTAATGAATCCCTACAACAGCTTTTCTTTATTTTGGATAGAACTTTAAAGCAAAATTGCATAATAAAACATGACATTTAAACTAAAACCGCAGCAATTTTGAGAAGACTCGTCAAGAAAAACCTCTCGTTAAAAAAATATTATTTGAAGATGGCAGCACTTCACATGTCGGAAAACATTTTCACTTGCTTCCATGCCATAGAGCATTGCTTCACCTCTTTCTTTCTAGGAAATATTTCTATACATCCCAGAGAGAAAATCTCTATCTGTAGATAATTATATTGAATAAAATAACATCTCCAATTAGCAATGGTGATGAAAATCAGGTCAATTGCTGAAGGCTGTGCCACTATAGGGTTTAATTCACTAAGAATTACAATTTACCATAGCCAAGCCTGAATTCTCTCTGTTGAGGATACAGTCACTAATTATGCTGCAGTTGGCAGTAAGTAATGGCTTCAAATGTATGTTTTGTGTATTTCAGAATCTCTAGTCCCTTCAATTGCATTTACAAAGTAAGCTGGTTAAAATTACCTCTCTCCCTTCTCACTAGAAGAAAACGGAAAGAGTACTTCAGTTTGACAGCCTTTTGCTGACTATAAATACATTTTTATCTGTTGATAATTAAAGAGGACGGATGTTTTATTTATCTATCAGCTTTGTGAAATTGCAGATAATAAAACACACTTAGCATATGGTACAACTGATTTCAAATATCCTTCAAATATGACCAATCATATCCATGATAATGTTGTCAGGTTGTGAAGCTGGATACAGTGTCACACCACAAAATACACAAAATATTGATTTTTTATTGAAAAAATAGATCTGTTGGAATTAGATTTTTTGAAAATGTAGATCTAAATGCAAGTTCAAAAATAAAGAAGTATAGTACGCAAAAAGAAGCAAGTTGGGAGGAACAAGCATTATGTGTGTTAATTTTTCTGAGCAGTTCCCAAATTTTTTATTTTTATTTTTATTTTTCTCAGTGCTTTAAGAATTTCATCTTGGACTCATGAGCAGCTTAACATACTTAAAATGGAAAATGTTCCAAATAATGGTGTGCTATGCCAGAAAATAATTCTAGCAAATTTTATTTTGTGATTGAAAATAAGTGCAGCCTTGCAAATACAGTAACTCGCTGATTTTCTCAACAGAGTGTATGGTGACATTGATGCTGTGTCTGCATCAAGCCCGCTTCAGGCTTCTGCGAGGAGTGCCATTGTGGAAAGCCAGCAAGTGTTGTCCAAAGAAGATTTTCTGAAGATGATGTTGCCAGACAACGTCTCTGTGGAGGAGGGGAGAAGAAAGGTTGGCTACTTTCTTTGGCTTTGTAACTTCCAGACACAATTATCTGGAAATGATTTACTAGTATGCCCCAAATGGATATAGAGAAGGCATGATCATTTTATACAAACTAAATGTATTCTAAGGGGAGACTATAAATACTGACCTTAGTTCCTATAACATAATTTCCCACAGTATGAAAACAATACTTTTTTGATGCTTATGTATTAAATCCAGTATTTGTTTGGACATGCCTCTGCTCAGCTATAAAGGTTGGGAAAGTTCATTATAATTTCAAAGGTTTAGTTAGAGGAACACTTTCAAGGTTGAGTACCTAAATTGATGTGCCTCAAACCATATTTAGGCATATGAATGAAAATAGCCTGCTCTCTCCTGCTCCTTGATGCACAGTACTAGCGATTCTGCTTGAAACCTGAATCACAATTTCATGTAAATACCTATATTAACTACTCAAAAAAGTGTAATTGTCAGTGCTATTGGAGAGCATGGAGCTGACTTTCATCACGTGAAGACAATCAGTAATATTAAAAGTTCATGAAGAGTACAGACCTTAAAATACATACAGGACTTAACATTTGATATTCTTATGCAAAGCATGCATAATTCTCAATTCTCTGCGTAATGTGAAAGAAAGCGCAAAGCAATTGAATTACCTGAGCTAGTCGTCATATTTGGATGTTAACTCAGTGTTATCTTGACCTACTGTATTCAGAATACGTTCTAAATAGTATTATCATAATTTCTGACCAAAAGTAACGCATAGGAATCCTTTAAGTTTTACAATACCGTAACTTGTTATTTTACTGTAGCTGTTTGGATTGTTGTTTAACTTTCTGAAATGCATAAACAATTTTCACTGAACTCTCATCCCTTGTGAGAGAGAGTTCATGTTTTCTGCAGAGCTACTGTGTTTCAAATCATTTTCACTGATTAATTAGGTTGCACTTTATATCAGTTCAAAAGGCTTAATATTAGAACATCAAATCAACATCACACACTTTTATATGCAGTCTTGAATAAATTTTGGCAGAAATGGCAACCTCATAGAATGATAGAATCATTATAGTTGGAAAAGATCTTCGAGATCACTAGATGATCTGTAGAGGTCCCTTCCAACCTCAGCCATCTGTGGTTCTGTGATCATCAAGTCCAACCACAACCCTCTCAACATGATACCTGTTAAACCATGTCCCTGAGAACCTCAACTGTGCGTTTCTTAAACACTGCTGTGGAGGGTATCTCCACCACTTCCCTGGGCAGCCTGTTCCAATGCTTGAGTAATCTTTCCATATAGTATTTTATCCTAATATCTAACCTGAACCTCCCTTGGTGCAACTTGAGGCCAGTTCTTCATATATCGTTCTGGAAAATACTACTGTCATAGAGTTATGGAGGTGTTATTTAACATTTCAGAATTAATGCAACTACATAGTATCTGATTAATGCATGGTAATATTTTCCAAAAATATCAATAGAATGTATCAAAATCCAATTTAGAAACTCATTTGAGACCCTAGTAGAATTGATCTCTGATCTTCTCTATTATCTATTATTCCAGAAGGCCTGCCCAGAAAAATAGTCCAGGAATTGATAGGATATGATAGAATGTGAATTAATTTAATCGGTAATGCATATTCTTATATGTTCATATTTTCATATTTAGTTTTCCTTTTACGGGAACCTCTCTCCACGGAAGACACTTTATCGTACCTTATCTGATGAGAGTATATGCAGCAATCGAAGAGGATCTTCATATGCGAGTTCTCGGAGTTCAATGCTAGACCAGGCCTTGCCAAATGATATTTTGTTCAGCACTACTCCACCATATCACAGCACTTTGCCTCCCAGAATGAGTGTGACTCCTGGAATGGGAAATCTGAGAAGTAAGTGATGGTTTCTGTTATTGCTGAGTGTAGAGCACTATTAATAAGCTCAAAGGAATCACCAAATGTTAAAATAGAGGCAAAATTATGAAATTCTAAATCAATGTTCCAGATATCCTAGGTAAAAAGCATATTTTGGCAGTAGTATCTGCCTATGCTTGCCTTAATGCTCAAATTGGATTTTTTGTATTTGGGAACAGTGTTCACTTGACTTCTCCTCCCAGAATTTTCATTGTATAAGTGATGAGTAGTGACCTTTGCCTGGAGATGTTTCTTATTTTCATTTAATTTTCCTATTTGCAACCAATGGTGACTCATTGAAGCGGAACTGTTTTGTTTTAGTTTATTTATTTCCTTTTTTTGGTGTGCATACATTTAAACTATTGAAATATCTACATATTCCTGGATATTTTTAATGTGATTTGTAAATGGAATATTTTCTATTTAGATGATCTTTTTAGTAATATCCTGCTGTCATCACCACTTTCCAAATCAGATTTGATGAGACTTTCTTTACATGTTAAAGCATTGCGAATGACACTTGAAGTGTCTCTTCATTTGTGATATCTTCATAAGTGAGTCCTTTATTATATGCTTATCTGGAAATAATTCCATCATGGAGTGTTGGACTATAAAGTATGTAGTACTCTTATGAAAATTATAGAATGAAAATTATTAAAATCACAAATAGGAAAACAAAATAAAAGAAAATTGTGGAAAATATGCATGCCTGTATGCTACAGCCCACATCTGCCAACCCAGATGCATATATTTAGGCTACATATCTGTATTTATATACTTAATAAGAGTAGAGGGTGTTTTGAAAAAATGCTAAGTAGGTTCACTTCTAAATTTTCTTTGGAGAAATAAAATTGGAGGACATCCTAATACTGTATCACAACTGACCACAATTTTCAAAACTAGAAGAGTAACTATGGACTTTAAAGTCTGTACTAAGAAGCTGTGTGTGGGGTTCTGAAAGCATTAAGGAGATTTATGAGCACTGGTTCAGAGAGATAGCAGACAGATAATTTAGTAATAATTCTAATAACTAATATAATAATTATAATGTTATCTTTCCTTCAAGAACTAATAATCATTTGTGAACTTGCAAAAGTAAGTTTTGTATGGAAAAATCACTTTTCTAGTTACAGTGACTTATGCTATGAGACTGACTTTCATAAACTAATCGCTGGTTAATTTAGAACCGGTATCATAAGCAAGTGCTGCATTCACTTCAGATGCCAATGCATGCTTGGCATAACTTACGCCATTCTAAAAATATTCTTCCATCATAATGAAAATCTTTTCCATAAATTTAATACAAAAAGATCCTTCTGTTTTTACTGATAGAGAATGAAGCTGCATTTGGTTTCCTGTGAGACTAATTCAGCAGATTGTTGCTGCTTATGAAGGAGCCGGGTATATATAGCTTCTTGATAGCTTCCTTTTCTTATAATACCTTCTTATACCTTCTTAGTGTAACAAGGCCTGCATTTAGAGCTATTTGGTGTAAACGTGAATCTAAGTGAGATCAAACCTTCAGTGTGGTTTTAATCTGGAGTTTGACATAAGGCAGGTTTGCACTGAAGCTGTATATTCTGCTTCTCTCCAGCAGTCAAACTTTAGTGTGTTTCATGTGTTAACCATCTTGCACATTATTTTCCATTCTTGTTTCACAGTTAAAAAAAGATAATTAAACAGAAGAAAAATATTGCAGGAGAAAAACATGAAAACTAGTATCCTACCAGTATAATAAAACTCTTGATATCCTAGGTGGTTAATATTGTTTTCATATTCAATCTTTTTTTTTTCCTTTAGTTATTTACTATAAAAGCAGTTATGCCTTTCACTGCCAGTGACAGACGATCTTTTACGATAGCTATCTCAAGGAAGATACAAATACCAGGAAGATACAATTGCTGTTAGGACTTCACTTACCATTTAGGCAGCGCTAGGCCTTGTGTCCTCAGGCTTAGCGCTAGGGTAAGGGCTAGGGTAAAGAGAGAGAGAAAGACTAGAGCCCCATGTGGAGTGGGGCTAGAAAGGGCATGCCAAAGGAAATGTAGCTCTATGTCCAGATTGGTTGTAGGACTGTATTTACCATTTAGTCAACACTAGACTTGGTGACCTCAGGCTTTAGTCTATTATTAGGATAAAGAGAGAGAGAGAAAGGATAGAGCCCCATGGGGAGATGGACTAGAAAGGACATCCCAGAGGAAATGAAGCGTTATATTCAGACTAGTGCTAAGATATTATTTGCTCTTTAGCCAGCAGTAGAACTGGTGACCTCGGGCTTAGGTCTAGGGAGGGTTAAGGTTAAGAGAGAGAGAGAAAGCCTGGAGCCCCTTGGAGAGTGAGTCTGGAAAAGGCATGCCAAAGGAAATGTTCGGTGGTAGAACAGGATGCCCAGAGAGGTTGTGAAACCTCCTCCTTAGGAGATCTTCAAAACTCAACTGGATGCCACCCTGTACCACATGCTGTAGGTGTCCCTGCTTGAGCAGGAGGTTGGATTAGATGATCTTTAAACGTCCCTTCCAACCTCAACCATTCTGTGATTCTACTTATCTGTAACTGCCCTCTGAAAATAATCACATAATGAGTTACCCACTGTTAATTTCAAAATGAAGTTATGCAGTATCATCATACATGAAACTAACCAGCTCTAGTTGAGAAAGATCTTGTGTCCAGAAATTAGTGGAGGTAGTGTGCAAATTTGGCTGGAAGGATGCATTCTTACCCAGCTTGTGGTGTAAAAAATACTGCAGCAGCACCAACTCTCATGAGACCCCGTCACAAGGAAAAGAGTGATTAATAAGGGGAAGCAAAGTAGAATGAAAAAGAAAGCATAGTGGACAACTACAAGAGTTTCAGATTATGAGGAATTCTGAATTACCACACAAAAGGATTTTTCAAATATGAAAATAAGATTTTAAACTATATCTGGTGTTCACTGTGGAAAGATAAGAAAATGAAGCTACTGCATTTATTATTTTACTATTGATAGAAATTAAGTGAGAGAAGAGTTGCTTTCAGTAGCACTTGAAATGGTGAAAGTTTTGATATTTGAGCGCTGTTGATTGCATACAGTATGCAACTATAGAAAGATTTATTTCATTTTATCTTATTTTTAGCATAAAACAACAAAATGCATATAGCTGAGATCTCCCCCGAATTTTGCCTGGGGGACATTGAAGATGCTCTGAGATAGGACTGTTTGTGTTGAGTAATTCTAACCTAGCACAAACTGTACAAATCTATCCCTGCTTTGCAAATCCATGGGAGCTGAACTAGAAGGTAAAGAAAGAAAACAGTGAGAACAATCAGTACATAACTAGAACATAGATGCAAGACAGACAAACCCAGGAGCACACATGGAAACAGTCTGAGTAGGATTTCAAGCACCATGGTCCACCTATATTATAAAAAACAGCATGAAAGAGGAAGGAAAATATTTGTGTGAGTGATAACCTGGCATGATACTGTAGCACTGTGAGGAAAAGAAGGAAGCAAGGTGCAGGATACTTGCAGTGAAAAGCATTGGAAAAGGTTTTATAAGGAAGGTTTTACAGTGATACACTAGCAAATCTAAAAGCTTTCAGATTATGCGTGCTATTTGAAAAGGCTGCTAGAAGTTTATATTTCAGATATGATATATCTGAAACTATGGTAGTAGATGAATGGCTGTCTTAATAACTGGCTTACTGCTCAGGTGAGCTACAGCCCCAAACCAGCCTGAGTGATAACAGCAATATTAAACTGAAAAATCATCACTGTGTATTAGTAGTATACAGTTTTAATGATTTGGAAGTCAGTTTGCCAGTGCACAAGCTGGTGGTTAAATGATCTGTGCAACCAAAGGAGTGCATGTGTTGGCTCCTACAGACTCCCACTCAGTGAATAGTCCTCTGTAGCAGAACAATAAAATGTTTTCAACAGCAAAAGAGAAAAGTGGTTACTGTGGCCCTATGTCCAATACTCTAACAATAACATGAACACATTTCTGTGAGGAAGTCTCTCAGCCCACAACCTTATTCGGGCATTTTTGAAGAAAGCCTGGACAGCCCTAGATAGTACTGAAGAAGGGAAAGACAGAAGCTGTTGTTTAAAAGGAGTTTAGAGGTAGAATTGTTGATAGCAGGAAAGAAAAAAATGGAAGTGGTAACCAAGAGCGGCCATTGAAATGTGACTTGAAATGTTCCTTAAGCTGCAGCATCTTTTGAGTATAATCCACTTACTAGTGAAAACCATATCTAGCATTGTGAGGAGTAGCTAAGAGATTATTTTTTTCATGATCTAAGATATCTTCATAGAAGTAGCAGTTCCAGCTGAAGCAAAATACTTTTTTCACAGTGGCATAAGCAAAGTCAGGTGAATCTTTCATCTTTCTGTATAACTAGTTACTCTCTGAATACAGTGATATGTGGGACTGATGACAGTCAATTTTAGGAAATCTGTTTAAAACTGAGCTTACTGTATAATTTTGGTGAAAATAAACACTCTTTAAATTGCTTAATACTTTTCTGTAGCCATATTAAAATTAAGAAAATTCCTATCTGTAGAAAGAGATGACATAAATGAAAGGACCATAAAACACAAAATGAATGATTTTGTGCCAAAAGGGAGAACAGAAAATAAAATAGTCTTTAATAATAACAGTAACACTTTCTTTGTTTCCTCAGAGGAAATAAAGGATATATTTGTACTGCTTCAAAACCAGCCTCATGGGCAATGGAGACGGTGGCCTGTGAGATTAGATAGATATCTCTTCCCGGACACATAGAGCTGTGCATGCTCACACGTAACTTGCCAACTTTGTACAAATCAGAGAGGAATCAACAGGCAGCCTCTAAGCTCCTGATGTAGCATCATGCAAAGATGTGAAGGCAACAGGAGCAGCAGTATGGAAATGCATATATAGTACTATAGAAGTAGTTCCCCTCCTCAGAGCATTCTGAAATACACACTGTATTCTCTGAAATCTGAATGCACAAAGTTGTGTATATCATTAGAGAGCCTTTTTTTTTCCTGTTGCCTAACACGATTTGGATTCCAAATATTTTTTTTTTTTTTTTTTTTTGCTGGTTGCCACATACCTGCCATAGCCTGCCGTAGCCATAACCTGTTCACTTATTCCAGCTTATAAACCAAACATCAGCATGAGCCCTCAGTTTTCAGAGCTATCAATATTCCTCTACTCTAGCAGGCTTTCTTGCAGTTGACCAGTTCTGTCAAAGCTTACGCAGGTCCAGCTAGGACCCACCCTAAGGTGAACTGAGGTTTTCACAAAGCCGGTGCGTGATGAAGGATGGCTGCTGGTGAATGTATCACTCCTACGCTCTAATTAGGAAAGCCAGCAGAATCACACCGGCAGGATTTCATAACCAGCCTCTGCAGACTGATCACACAAAAGCAAGGGCTCTCCCTTAGGGCCTACCACCTACTGGTCTAGAACCAAAAGCTGGCTTGCCAGCTTCCAAATAAAGCATTCTATCTGCTTTCCTTGACAGGAATATATAAAAATGTTGCACTTGCGTAAATAAGGTTGTTACAAATCCCAAAGAGTATGGAAATGCTCCATGATTCAGCTTCCAATGTATTTTCACTTCAGGGTGAACTTAGGTAAAATTTTAGGTGTGTTTATTAGGAACTGAAAATAAAATATTGGTACAGAGGTATGACTAGAATATATTTGTATACTGAATTTCTCATCAAACTTATAGTATCTACTTTTGCCTGCCAAGAGTGGTGATTGACAAAGAGATTTTTAGATGTTTATCAAACCACTTCCATTTGTAGCAGTACTGCATCATGCATGTAAGTTGTAGAACAACTTTTTTAGAACACCAATTCCACAGCATACAGGATTCCTACCACTTCCAAATTGTTTTTGATTTGTGAGACTCATGTTTTTTGACACAAAATTGCAATACTCCTTTAATGTCTTGTTCCTGATAAAACTTTCCCAAAGAATGTGACTTGCTGTAATTATTGCTCTGTGCAATATAATGTGCTGTAACAGGCTATTGGATTTTTATATGTGAAAATTTTAATTCAAAAAGACTTTGCTCTTCTTCCCTAGAATCAAGGCAATGGTAACATGCCATTTTCTTAGAATATAATGGGTCTTTCGCATGCATGCGTGCATTGTTTCCTTCACTGATTTTACGTTTGGTGTTTTGCCGGAAGAAACATTTCTATATATATTTTACTCTGGATAAGTAGAGTAACTGGAGGGAAGAAAAAAAGTCCTGTATATCCAAAATATGTGTGGGGAAAAAAAAACAAATATTTTGACCTTTCTTATTTAATACAAGTCAATACATCTTTTCCAGACTGTGGTATTTTAAAATGTACAATATTGTATCACTAACTTTATGGTTAAGATTAAATTAGATTAAATATAATCCTTTTGGTTTAGACTCAGTTTTAAAAAAATCTATGTGCCTACTCAGTCATATTCATTTTACTGTGGTCACATTGATCAATATTAAGATTGTTACAGCTAGAAAAGGAAAATATAAAAAATATTTTACGATGATTATAAAAATAATCTCCTTTGCTAAGATGTAGGTGCATAGCATCCTTGTAAAAGATTGCGTTACTGTAAGCTGTGTTTATGTTATCTTTAGATATTGTACATTAATCAAATATTACACAGTATCTTTAGTATACTGTGAGTTACAGCTCACCAGAGTCTAGTGATTAGTACCCTTCCTCTGTTGCACAGATACATATATTAAACTGATAGAGCAGTATTTTCAATGTGAAAGTAAGTTTTGAATATAGGCTAAAATTTACAAAGATATTAAGAGTAGGTGATGGTTTTGAAATTGCTTGTGGAACTGAAATGTCTCAGTTTCAATATACGTGTTCTACGTGTTAATCTCAGGTGTAGTTTCACAGTCTTAAAAATATTTTATCTGCCTAGCAATATTTTTGCTCAGTGCTCAGGTTTAATATGGGATGCTTTAAGAATAAATGCTGCCTATTCACAGAGCAGTCACAGGAAACTGGAAAGAGCGCATCATGTATACAGTGGCACGAAAAGATCTTTAAAAATGCTCTCCCTCTTACCCTGCCTGAGTTCAACAATTGTTCCACACATACTGAGTATTGAACAGGAAAAGAAAATGAGGATAAGCGTGCTTTGCTTATAAATTTTAACAGTTCATTATATAGTTTCAAAATTAATTATACAACGCTGTTATAGGAAGACTAATTATTGTGTTTATTGTTTAGATGAATTCTGGTTCTCAGATGGGTCCTTATCTGATAAAGCCAAATTCAATGATCCTGGCCTGATGCCCCTGCCAGACACTGCCACAGGGCTAGACTGGTCCCACCTGGTAGATGCTGCACGAGCGTTTGAAGGTAACAGGAAAACCAAAGATCGCTGTTGCATACAGAAGCTTTTTTTTTTAATATATTGTATAGCCACGTTTTGAATTACCAAAAGCCAGTGTTTGCCTCGGTAGCCCTTTAGTTCTTTTGGCTGTATCAGTTTTCAATGGCACAGTTTGGCACTGATAAATTGGGGTGATACAGTGTCTGTCTTAGCTGCAAGTCATGCATTCAGGAGCCTAAGTAAGTTCCCTCTGTAAACCCTGGAAAAATGAAGTGCTCCGAGGGAGCAATTCAAAGCTTACAGAAGTTAAATACATAAAAATGAGAGTGGGAATAGCACTTCTCTGGGTTTGTTGTTTTGTGTTTATAAACTTTGAATGTGTTGTCCAAACGGTGTTGCTGTCCCTCTCAGTTTTCATAATAAGTTCGCAAAAAGCACCAAAAATGTTATGTTTTCCAGTATTGGAATTCCAGATGCAAGACCAAGTTTACATTATTAAATTATAAAACCAGCTAACTAAAGAAAAAGACTCCGCTTTTCAACAGCTGAACTTAAAAAAACTTACATACACATATTTAATTTATAAACTGAGAGGGGTGGATATTTGTTTCAATTTGTATATATGGATGTATACAGTTAAGATCTATAACTGTTTAGTTGTTTCTATGAGATGTTTTGGTTAGATCACCATGCTGTCCTAAAATCTCTGCCATCTGTTAATTGGCAGTGCTCTTATTAGTGAAGGTATGAGAGGTAAAAGAGCATGAGAATAACGATAGTGATATTTTCATAGTGATCATCATATTATATAAGATGCAGGAATTACTTATATGAGGAAAGCTGTTGGTGGAGTCAGTGATGAGATGTTCTTGCTTTTTTTTTTTCTTTTTTTCTTTCTTCTCCCCCCGCAACAAACTAGAAGCTACTACAGTAATGAGGTTTCTGGTGTGACTTGAGTTCTTCTCCAAGTATGAAGTGATTAAATTTCAATTCGATAAGTTATTCAGATCACCTTACTGAACCAATTTGAATGTCACTATTAACATTTCAAGAAGCTAAAGAGCAGCGATGATTAGCCATCAGAAATACTCTATTGTTTCTTAAACTGATTAACTTTATATTCATTAATCTCTGTTTGGTAGTACTTAAATACGTTTGTTGAGCATGTAGCTGGTAGGAAGTACTGTAAAGCTGAGAGCTGGACAGCTGTTCCTGTGTGTTTGCTAAATTGCTCAGGGAAGATTCTGGTATTTGTTATCTGCATCTTGAACAGCTGAAAATAGATTTGAATCCATATAAGACAGAGTTTATAAGTTTGTATATGAAGAATATTTTTAACTACTATATATAAAAACTTCTGTAGTAGTTATACTCCTGTTCTCAAGATTTTTTTTTCTTAAAAACAGAATCTTTCTTACGTTTTATTTCCTTTTACTTCTTAAATGGAATTAGAATAAAAATATTTAATCAGTTTGCTGAATTTAATTTTGGAAATCTTATGTGGATATGATTACCATTTGAATTTATGGGAGAGAGAGAAAAACATAGCTAAAAGTAGTGCCCTATTTTAGGGAAGAAGTATTTACTTGTAAGATTTTAACTGCAAGCATCTCAGATTTTAAAGGAACTGATGACCTGGGTCACAAGATAGAAACTGTGCTACTAGGGATTTTTTTTTTTTTTTTTAAATCTTAAAAGAATTTGACCAGTAAATAATACACTAGTTTTCTATACAGGAATAGGATTCTTTTCTGTTTAGGACTCTCTAATGGAGACATCTATGCATATATTAGGTAATTTAGAAAATATTTTGACTAATACTTCATTCTAAATCTTTTGATTAGGAATCATATATTTTTAACACTTTTGGTCAACTTTCTGCATACTATGTCTTACAATTAATTATTCTTTTTTAAATGACTTTCTGATTGACATATCATGAAAAATTCATTGCCTGGGAATGTGGCTTATGATTTGCTTTTAAAATAACGGGATATGAATTGACAGATGTGTCCTTGTCTATTTGAATACTGTCCTTTAAAATGGAGCGGTCACTTGAAGTTGGTTTTAAAAATAACTTAGAACTACTGATCTGCTTTCTGTCAGTGTGAGAAAGAGTGGCTGATCATAAGATCATACAGTTATGAATATAAAACTATTTCTATCTTTCTACTGAACTGGATGTAAATGTGATCACATTTTACATTGGACCATTGGAAAAAAAAAGTATCCTAAAATAACAAAATAATCCCTTTAATTAAAAAAAAAATTAAAATGGACAGGGCTAACACTGAGCTAATAAATTAATGTTAGAATTTTACCAAGCTAGTATTTAAATTTTGTGTTATTTGCTGGACCCTAGCCACAAGACATCATTTTGTGCCTCAAAAGAATTACCAAACTGATTCCAGAGGCAGGATTTTTATTGCCAACCTCTCTGGCGTCTATACAGGCAACCCAAACATTTTTATCAGTTCAAAATCCATAATGCAATCTTCTTCTGTCTCTCTCAAAATGTGGTTGTGCTCAGGTTAATATTAGGTATTATAAGTAGCCTTTTATTTAGAAGTTTATAGTGTGGGAATTAGACGATTAGGAATTAAATACAGTAGTAAGACTTTTGCAGCCATCTTGACTAAGAATTTATTCATAGATGAAACAAGAAGGGAAGCCATTTTTAGCTAATTTTTTTTCCTATCTATCTGGAGAGTTAGGAAATTTTTTCATTCAGCATTCCCACTGAAGCCTTGCTGTTATGTAGAACAAGTTTCTAAACTGTGGCCCACGAGAGTGGACTGAGTGGCTCAGAAAAAGCTCAAGAAGATGTGATGACTTTTTTGCATTGCAAGTACCAGGAGAGTGCTGCTTCTCACATTCTGAGCGTTTCATTTTAAATGCCTTTTCCCAGAACGGGTGCGGGGAGCTGAACGCTAACCACACTTTTCCTGAAAATCCTTTATTATTCATGAAACGGGTCTTCCCAGTGCAATGGAGAACGGTGCAAGGGTTGCTCCAGTCTGGCGTGGAAGGTCTTGTGCCTGGGCTGTTTTGACTGAGGGTCAGTGTGAATAAGCTGAGCCTTGGGCAGTGTTGTTCAAATCTTTGCACTGCCTTCCACTGCGTGCCAGGCATCTGCCTCTCAGATTTCCACAGAGATCATCTTTGCCAAGCAATCTTGCGGGCAATGAACAGTAAGGGTTATTCTCCCATGTCTTTCACGCGTGGATAGGATATTCCAAGTGTCCTTATTTTTACTGTAATGTAGACTGTTGAGAGAGAGTAGTGGGGAGTACTTGACACACTAGTTCAATGTGCAAATAGGTTTGCATCCAGTCCTGAGATAAGCAATAAAACATAGGCAGAGATCTGGGTGTGCCTGCACAGCAGAGAAGAGGCAGGGTTTGGGGATAGGGAATTGGAGGCATAAGGAGAAGTTACAGAAACAAAGAAAGCAACATGCTGAACTGAATAAACATAAAGATATGGAGATTTATGGAATAAATTGGAGAGCCAAATGAGAGCAGGGAGAACAAAGAAATTTTAGAAAATGATAAGGGAGAAGGAGACAATGTTTTTTTAATTCTCTTCTTGTATTATTATTCTAGATTTCCAACTTAGGAAACAGTGACACACTTTGAACAACTGTGTTACGTTAAAGCTGATAGCTAATTTTGGATCATGTAGAAAAATCGGAGTGGACAAAGGGAGTAACCTCTCTAGATGTCCATAGCTGGCATTCTAGGATAAAAGGATTCACACAAACATACATATTATTATGTATTTTTAATATATTGTATAAAGATTATAAATAGATAATAATGTGGTTAAGAAAACTGTTAAGTAGCTTGTAAATTATACTATGGGAATAAACAGCCTAAGAAAGTCCCTCTGCTCTTCCTGATTTAATTCATTAAATCAGGTGGTTTCAACCACTGTTTTTTTTTTTTTTGCCACATTATTTTTAGGATTGTCTACTAGTCATACCAATCAGAATGCAGCATTTCTTAATTCTAGTTTATCTTTGCAGCAACATCTGTGCTACTATAATTAATATTGTTTTAGCATTTCCACTTGAAATCTTCATACCGTAATTCAAGTAATGCTACAGAAAACATAATGAGGAAGAAGTGAAGCATTCAACATAAGAAATAATTATTTTTGCCAACTTAGTATGCTAAATTTCTATTAAAAATAAAAAATAAAAATATTTAGATAACATTTAGCCATTTCAAATGCATACCTGTGTAACTCCTGCTTGCTTCAGTGCAAAAGTCAGTATATGTTTATGGGTACACTATGCCTTGATAACAAGAGGGCTACCTTATAAACCACACGATTTTAGCATTTTCTCCTCTCTACTACCTGAAAATTGCCTGGCGATTTTTTTTGGCTTTCGTTAGTAGCCTGAAACAGTGCAAAGCCAGGCCCAGATTCAACTGTACATTCTGTTGCCTTCAAGTGAGACAGATTGTGTTTCATCTTTGCGTCTTTCACAAGTCATCTGTTGCTTAAGCTTTGATAAAAATGCTAGTGTATTTTTTCAGATAGTTTTCCATACATGGTTCCTACCCATAACTTGACAAGGGTATTCTAGTTAAAAAAATAAAGCTCTGAGATTAAATGTACTTTTTTTTGTGTTTAATTTGCACTTAATCACTTGAATTGAAGAGAAGATGTCCTCATTGGCTGGAGAAAAAAAGGAGTATGTCTGTAATATCATAGTTGGAGACAGGATTTCTTCAAAACACTTAACTATTAATGGAGGTAGTTTGGCTCCCACTTTCATGCATAGAACATGAAATCCATTCCGTTAAAAACCAATAAAAACAAAATCTATAGGAAGATTTTGACAATATTTTACAATATTCTGTTTAAAAATTTCATAATGCAATTTCATTAATGGCTGCCTGTATCCCTTTATACACATGCTTTTATAGATCAAGAAAACATACTTTCAAAGACTGCTAGGAAGAACAAGCCCACAAAACTTTTTCTTAACTGACAATTTCTTAACTGCAATGAGACAGACAAGTGACTATTCTCTTTGGTTAAGCTTACTCAGCAACAGGAGAAAAAATAATATTTTCATATTGCAGTAAAATTGTCTTAGAGGCAGTATCACACATATCACATATTATTGGTCATTAATGAAGTCATAGCATAGAAAAAATAGCAGCAGCATGTTTGTTGCTGAATGTTTTCTTCTATTAAGGATAATGAAAAGCTGAGCAAAGTCTAAAAGTGAAACACAACATTGGATGTGTACATCAAACTTATGCCCAATGCTTTTGTCAGCCAGGTTGCTTATACAGTCTTGTTTCGGGCCTAAAGACTACATTCGAGTTTTAGCTTATTTGTACTATGTAAATCTGTTTAAGCTAAGGTGTTCCAGTTCTGAAACTTAGGCCACTGACTGTGAGTTTAAAGTTATATTCTTGCTTTGCTATCAATATATATGAAAAAAATCTTCATGTTTGAGGCCCATCTCTAAGCAGAAAAGGGATAAAATAAGGAAAAATTACCTGTGATCTTTAAAAAAAATAAAAAAATGACATGCATCTTAGCTATATTATATGAAGAGTTGTCAACCTTTGCTACTTCTTAAAATGATCATTCAAAATACCTTTAAACAAGTCTTTAGTGAGCAATTTTGTTGTATTTATTTGATGAAACCTTTCAAACAAAATTTTCTTCCCCATTAAGGTGATCCTGGCTTGTAGTCACGTTTTTTTTGTGGGGTGCTTAGGGTCCAAAGGAGGGCAGAATGTCTTTTTTTGTGTTGTGCCAAGTTGTCGTGCTGTGTGTTACGGAACACGGGGCATGAAATCTCCTGCTTTGCCCTAATGCTGGTGTTGTATAAAAATGGTTTTGAAAGGTTGATGGTGACAGGCAGCGTGAGCTGCCCTGGAAGCACTGGAAGCATATGTGAACTTAACATAAGGCCACAGCTGCATTAGTGGGGATGGTCTGTCTTGTTTATAGGAACATTCTAAATCTTATTCCAGGTTTTGACTCAGATGAAGAACTTGGGCCGCTCTGTCATTACACGCCGTTTCTAGGTGATGATCTGGGCTTGATGACTTTCTTTAGTATTTGCTATGTTTGCACGTTTGCATGATAATGCAAGCTTTGGGCCTGTGGGGTGGTAGAGCGAGGGGAGAAAGGGCAAGGCAGGCATGTTGTGGCTAGAATTTATATAAAACCTACAGGCATGGACTTTGTTGACAGAAATCAGTTAAATTAGTTTCCACAGAATATGGGTTATTAGAAGAAAATTTAAATCATAATGAATGCATCATTTACTCCTGTTGCGTGCAATGATGATCTGCATGGCATAGTTTTATTATGTGGTGGTTGGTGTATTTTGGCAACTGCATTGTATATCTATGGGTAATTATATTTTTGCTTGTTAGACTATGTTCCAGTGAAATGCAACATAGAGAATGGTGTGTCCTAGTAAAACATATGATAAAAACTCAATTGATAAAAGAGTATTAATTTATTGTTGTTCAAGTATGCAGATTACCAGGAGGTTCTGCAAATGCTTGAGACAGTAAAACAGTATAAACTGAGTAGTGTACATTTCTGAGGAATTTAATGGTTTTGAATCCATGGAAATGCAAACCTTTTGCTGAATTATTACTGTCATTGGTGGTGGCCCAGAATTCTCAAAAGATTTTCTGTGGATTTCATCAGACCAAATTACTGTTTAAATCAGCATTAAATAGTTTGTACTGCTCTGCTGATACATGCAAAACAATGGGCGTTGAAGTTGTCTTTGGATGCAGATGTTGGGAGACCAACTGACTGGAATATACTTTATATCTGCTGCTTATCTTCAAAGCTATGATGGAGAAATTTTCTCCAGCTGTGCCTAGGAAGCTACTACCATATAGGTAGGCTTTCATTTGGTATGTATGTCCGTATTTACACATAGCCTTACATCACTTTGTTACAGATCAGAGAGTAGCGTCTTTTTGCACCCTGAATGACATGCAGCAAGCTCAGGATTTGGAGGGAGCACAAGAGTTACCATTGGATGAGAGTCCCCCAGATGGAAAAGATTTCCTTGAGGCTGCTGGGTATGTCACAATTAGAGCAAATTTCTTTCAGTTCAACAGGCGCAAGAGGTATTCTTATTTAAGTTTTGTAGCTGTTCCAGGAAATACATGAATACATGTTCAAGCAAAAAATGCTACTTGCCAATCCATAATTTTTGTTTATACAAAAAGAAATGAATCAAGAAAATTTGTAGCCAAGACTTATGCTAATTTCTCACACCTAGTGCTCTAGAAAAGAATTATACTTTTTTTTTCTACTTCGTCTTTTCTGCTGCGAGGAGTATTCTTGTTTGGAAAATAGGGATCCAATAGTAGAATCTGTCCATTAGTAGTACACTGTGAAAGAAAAGCACTTTAATTAGTTTTGCTTTTCAGCTACAGGACTAGAAGAAAAGGAAGTGGAGGAAAAATAAAGCTTTTAGTCTTCATGCTTGTTAGTCTATCACATTTTAACTTGAACTAATTTTACACAACTTACATGGTAAAGCATACTTCTTTTAATGACTTCTAAGACCACATCTTTCTACCAGCTATAAGCAGTAAGGATTGCAAAAGGCTGTTAAACATGTTCCACTTCTAACACCGGCAAATCTCTCCGATTTGCACACTTGGCACAAAGCAGCTGATTCAGCTTTGTGTGTAACTACATATTCTGTCTTCTAGACAAAATAATTCACATTATGTCTAATTTCATCTATAACATATATGAAGCACTCCTAGAGTGCTTATTGTCATATAAAAAGAGAAACCGTTCTCAGTATTTTCCTTCAGTTGTGTACTTGATTAACCTGTGGCAATATTTCATGCGTTTTGACCTTTAAACAAAGTATTTGTCATTATAAAGTCATACGTTTATCTTTTAGTGGAAATGGCACAAACATAGACTAGACAAAAGAATTCTAACAACTCTTCTGATTTACCGTGACTGCTGCTGCCGCTTGCTACAAATTACTGCAGGCCTTATCAGAAAGCAGCTTGTTAACCAGTGCACTGAGCACACCATTTAGCAGAGGGTTTGACTTGCTCTGTGAAAATGTGTGCAAATGATTCCTAAAACATTCCTCCTTAAATTAATGTTAATTTCACCCTGATTAGCATGAGAGGCACTATCAAATTTGGGTATTTCAGCAATGGTTTATGACATTGCTTCAGTAATAGCCTTCCACCATTTCTATTTTCATCTGTGTTTTTCCAACTATCCCCCAATTGCTTTTTTCCCTTGTTATCACTCCAAGTATTATTCTGCAAGACTTGGCAGGGGGAATGTGTTTAACTCGCACAGAGTAATGCAGTCACTTACTTTGCAGGGAACACGCTCCTACTACTCTGACTGGAAAAGTTAACCAGCTAGAGGTGATCCTCCGGCAACTACAAACTGACCTGAGAAAGGTAAAAAATATCATATATTCTCCAATTTTAATAAAAAGTATCATTATTCTCCAGTTTTAATAGATATATTTTTATGCAGAGTTCATCAAAAGTTTGAAAAAAATAAATACATCAGTTGTACTAGACAACATGAAGACGATGAGTGAATGAGTTGTGGAACACAGTGGTTGATCAGTACACTGAGGCACAGAAGGTCCCTGGAAATGGTTGTGTAAACAAGTTGCTGCAAGGCTAACATTTACAGGCCATTAACTACTCCAGAATAGCTAGGCCACATGCAGTCATATCCCAGAGTGAACGTGAGGTATTTTATCTCCATTTCATTTATGGTGTCTTGGATTTAGCAATGGATGGGAATATGCCCACAGATGCTATTGCTAAGTAGTTAACATCAGATTTGTCGTCTGTGTTGCCTTGTGGTAAATGACCTGAGTGAAGGACAGAGTGAACCCTCAGCAAGTTTGCTGACAATACAGAACTGGGAGGAGTGGTTGATACATCAGAGAGCTGTGCTGCCGTTCAGAGGGACCTCAGCAGGCTGCAGAGATGGGCAGGGAGGAACGCCAAGACGTTCAGTAAAGGGAAGTGCAGGGTCCTGCACCTACAGAGGGCTCCTTGCACCAGTGCAGGCTGGGGGCTGAGCTGCTGGAAGGCAGATCCGCGGAGAAGGACCTGGCAGGCCTGGTGGACAACAAGGTGCTATGAGGCAGCAGTGCACTGTGGTGGCCAAGAAGGCCAGTGGTGAAGGGGTGCATTAGAAAGAGCATGCTATTAGTTTGAGGGATGTAATCCTGCCCCTCTGCTCAGCCATGGTGAGGCCAGAGCTGAGTACTCCGTCCAGTTTGGGGCTCCTCACTACAAGAGGGACATGGAGCTATTGCAGTGAGTACACTGGAGGGCTAATAAGATGACTAAGAGACTGGAGCATCTCTCCTATGAGGAAAGGCTGAGAGAACGGGGACTGTTCAGCCTGTGAAGAGAAGATTGAGGGTGAATCTCATCAACTTGTGTAAGTTTCTGAATGGAGGGTGTAGAGATGATGAGCCAAGACACTTTTCATCAGTGCTCAGCAGAAGGATTGGACTCTACATCATCTCCAGAGGTTCCTTTGAGCCACAACCATTCTGTGCGACTTGTGTCTCATTTGCTGTCTAATTTCTGAGCTGGAAACAGTACCAAGACTGTTAGAAGAGACCTGTTAGATAAGGGAAATTTCTGAAACCAGCTATATTTCTTACTTAGTGTATGAATGAAATCAAAACCCTGTGATTTGACCTGTTAGGTATCATTTGTGATACCTGAGAGCTTCTTGTTCTGTTAGTGCTTGAGTCTTTTGTTAAATGAACTTCAGCACTTCTTGTACTGAAGTAGAATCTAGATTTCTTTTTAGCCTGCATTTTTTCCTCCTCAGAACAACATTGTATCACATTTTGGGATTACACTTAGTAGCTGTCACAATGGATTAGGGAGCTCAGCAAACTGTAGCTGTATGACTTGCACAGAAATATTAGCGACAAAAATAAATGTTGTCATTATGGCTACTCACTTGATTCAACTTACCTTTTATTAACCAGGAAAAACAAGACAAAGCAGTTCTCCAAGCAGAGGTGCAGCATCTGAGACAAGATAACATGAGGCTTCAAGAGGAGTCTCAAACAGCAGCTGCTCAACTGAGGAAATTTACAGAATGGTTCTTCAATACGATCGACAAAAAATCTTAATGTTTGGGCCATTTGAAAATCCTTACTTCAACAGTACAATGGCTGTATTTTTGAATTAGCGGGATAATTTCACTGTGTTCACAATCCATTTTAGGTGTTTCTGCTAAATTCTCTATCCAGCTTTATTCATTTGAACAGGAGAGAGAACTGTCTTTAAATTCATATGAAGAAAGCAGAGAATAGCAGATGTTTGTTTGTGTGAAGATGAATGTAAAAATTATTGGTGTCATTTTAGACATTTTTAGAAGATGCTCTGGCTGGGGCTTGCCTGAAGAGGAATATATGGGGTTTTAGTTCCTGCATTTCAGGTGCATTGGTGAAATGTTAAAGCAATTTACATTAGCTTGGGCTTCAGTATTGTAAGATAAAAAGAATAACCAGACATATACTTTAATGTTTAAAAGGTGCTCTATTTTTTGTATGTACAGTAGTTTTATTTCCACAGTCCACATTGTCATAGCAATAAGAATGGAGGTATAGTGAATAGTCACAAAGCTGTGTTTATAAAATGTTAGCACTGATGTGTTTAACACTAGTTTGGATGCAGATACATTAGAGATTATTTATTTGCAGGAACAAATGGTGCCTGAATATAAACAGTGTTCTGATTTTCTAAAGATGCATATGCCTTGTAAATGGCTCACAGGGGTTAGCCTGCTCTCAACTTCAGTTACTTTTGTATAGTTGATGTTCAGCTAAAACAGTTATACTGCTTACCTATTGGAAACATGTATGGTGTGAGCCAGCCAATCAATTGTACAATGCCAAATTTGTTTATCTTTGTACAGAAGCTTTGATTAAGTGTCTTGTATTTAACACCTTTATTTAAGCTTATTTAACCTTAAATTGTTAATTTTATAAAGTTTGTTTTATCTGCACTATGGTGAGGTCAGTTGGTTGCAAGTTGTAATATTTCTAGCTTGCCAAGACTGTACGGAGGAGTTCTAGGAAATTCTAACAATTGGATGCTGCTAGTACACAACGGATTTGTTTGTATGCTTTAACATTTTTAACTGTTTAATTTGAAATGAACATACATCCTGCTTTTTTAATAAATGTTAAAAACATAAATCTGAAAAACACTTTATCCTGTGCTCTCTGCCCTGGATGCCGTCGCTGCCCGTCGGTTCCTGCCCGGGGCGCTGGGAGGTTCCCGCACCCCCGGGCTCCCTGTTCTGCGGCTCCCCGGGGCCCTCGAGAGCTCCCGTGGCCCCCCGTTCCCCTAACCAGAGCGGAGCTCCTCCATGTGTGTGTCCCACAGCCGAGGAGGCGGCGCTATAGGGCAGGGGGCAAAAGCTGTCTTGAGTGTTCACAGGCTCGAGCGCTTACCTAGGAGAACACTCCTTTACCCCCAGACATGTAATGTTTTCCCTAAGGAAAACATTTGCAGAAGGTGTCAGATTTTCTCTTATTATTTTAAATTATTTGTAACAGCAAATAGCTCACAATCCACTTGCCCAAATCAGAGATATGTTTACAGTGTTAGCTTCTGTGAGATGTGCTAGCAGGTTGAAAATAGCTTGGGCTACCTTATATTCCCTTTAGTTTGCTATAATTTCATATATAGCAGTGTGCTTAAAATCTGTGCCAAAAAGTTTATTTTTTACAATATGAAGTGAAGCTAATGAGCACCTTTGAAGCTATGCTTCCAAAAGAAAAAATATTTAAAGATATGGCCAGATCTCAGTTTCCTTTCAGCTGAATGCATTCAGGCAAAGCTAGAGAAAATCACAGAATATATTAAATATATGTTCTGCTGACACAAATAATAGTCTGTATCCACTGTTACTATACATTGGGTAAGAAACATTTTTGTAAGTTGAACAAATGTCTGCTTCTGCTATGGTAATTATTTTGAATGACTTTTCTTTGGAAAGGTCATAAATAGGCAGGGAATTAAGGCTTTGGTATCTTTATTTCCAAATGAAGAAGACTATTTTGTCTTTGTACTTTTCATCAAAAATTCTGACGCTTAAATACCAAATAATGTCCATTAAGCTAATATTAACTGAGAGTAATTAAACATGGCAGTCGTGTGTTCCACTAAAATCTGATTTAAACACCTTGCAAGAGTCATTAGCAAACCCATCTGGCTGGAGACCTTGCCAAACAGCAGGGCTGAGTAACTTGCACAATTTGTGTGTGAATGCGTGTCTTTGATAGGTTTATCCTCTTTGAAAAGCTGTACTAACTGAAATAAACTTCTTAACAAGCTTTTTCTGAAGGGATGCTACTGAGTTTGTATTAGCATTTATTAGTAAAATGCTCATTTCACCATTAGTCTCTTTCAGTAATTAAAAACACATTATTATAATTAGCTATGCAAAAAGGATTTTCGGTATCCATCTTCCTTGTTTTTCCGTATTTTGAAATACTTTGTTTCCAAAATATACAAAGCATTGTCTGCAATCTCTTAGTCCCTTGGGTGAGCAACTACTCACTAAAGCAGTTTTGCTGGGGGCAAGTGGTTCTTCCTTAAGTGACTTTTAGCGGGAGAAGGAGTTTTTAGTTTTACCTGACTGTTTTTAAGACGTGTGAAAACAGTATTTATCAGAGACCATAATTGGATTTGACATAGGTAATGTGCATTTTGCTATGCAATTCAGTTATCTGATTTTTTTAAATATTCAGAGCAACTTACTGCTAACAGGAACGCCTCTGTTAGTCAAGCGTAGGCAAAGGCTGTCTGCTTTAGCAACTGATGTGGATCAGGAGAACACTTTAGTGTTGAAGACCTGGTTTTGAGGGGTGGGAGGAGTTCCTTCAGACATTCTTGTCCAGTCCTGGGACTGAAAAGCCTTTAGCAGCTGGAGTGGTTCATTAGGTGGGATCTGGTTTAATTTCATCTGAAAAGAGTCTGGGCTTTGGACTCTGGCACCAATCCACAATATGAACCAAAGCACAGTAAGTGGGAATGACTGGGAACTTCACTTCAAAGATGTGTTCCTGATTTGACCTAAAACAGTATTGTGGAAGAATTCTAAATGTCAGCAAAGCCTCTCCAGCACAGCAGGCCATGCTGCGAAGCACTGAGATGCAGAAACCGAACACACGAGCCAACTCGAGTGGTTACTTCTGTAAAAGTACAAGTTGTGTAAAATCACAAAATGTCCTGCCTTAGAAGTGAGACCCTTAATTTCCATGCAGATCCATACTGAAACGTTTTGTGGACATTTCTCACAGTGTGGACTGTACTTCAGAAAATGGCTTGTTTTTCTGAGGCTGCTGTTACAAAGATCAGGGATATTTTTTGGTGTTTTTCTATTTCTGAGAGCATAATCACATTGAAGATGCCTATTAGTAAGCACGTAATAGCTTTATACAGAAGCTTTTTACATCTTCTGTGCTTTATTTAATAGAAATTCCCAAATTGATTCTTCATGCTTTTGTGCCCCAAATCAAGTTGTTTGGGAAAAAAATGCTTGAAGTACTTGTAATCCAAACAAATGAGGTTATTGTAGGGCAATTGCTTAGAAAGTAAATTTTACTCTGCAAAAAAAAAGGGTTGTTACATGCATTATGTTATTATGCCAGCATTTCTTGAGCTCTATGCTGTAATATTGGTTATAATATCTAAGAAGCTCAGTGCAACACAGGAGCTGGTGTTTTATTATTTGAAAGCATAGAAACATCAAATTATTGCCAAAACAGTTGTTCTTTACTCCAGCTTCTGTCTTTCACTGGAAAGACTAGCAAGAGAAAGAATGGCTTACAACTCAGAAGCAACATTTTGCAGAGTAAAGCTTGCTTCTGGATGTTTGGGAGCAGGTTTTGCAAAATGAGAGGGAAATACATACTTTCACAGTCCTGGAAAAGACCTTGGCAGGAAAATAAGTCTTGATCTCTGCTCTGTTCTCAGTGCACGCAGGTTGTGTTTTTCACTCTGTTCCGCCTGAAACACGCTTCCTTGGAGTGAAAAGAAAATTCTTCCCCCCCGCTCCTTGTTTCCTTGCTTTTCTCTTGGTAAGAATCCAAGCACATGAGCCAGAAGGAAAACTTGGTTAGCTCCTTTTTTCAGTAGGGACTTCAGAATGACCCCTACTGAAAGCTGCTTCACTTACATTTGAAATATCTTCACTTTGTGGTAAATACAGTTTTTTAACAGTGTAAATATCTTTTTCTTTCCTATGCATTCTCCTGTCTTGAAGCTTAAAGAGGAACTTCAAAGTAGCTCAGCACATAAACAAATCCAAGTCTGTTTATTCAAGTATTTGTATATGAGTGGAGGAGCTAAACATAGGCAGTAATTAATATAAATGTGTTCAAAATTCTTTCGATCGGCATACAGGCCTGAGCTGACTTTGTTCTCAGTGAGGGAAATGCCACTCTGCCCATTTCAGCCAACTTCGGCCTGGATGATGAGGAGTGAGGCCGCTGCCATTCAAGCAAACATTAAGCGCATTCATAGGTATTTTAATGTCATATAGTCACCAGAAGCTGTGTACCATAGAGACTGAAACACTCCAAATGGCATTGACTCCAGTGGCAATGACCATTGACTTGGGCTGTGTTTTGTGAGCCTGTATATACAGGGTGATTGATTTCCTTGAACATGTAGGGAAATACAATTCCCCTGCTATAGCCAATTCCTCTGTTGTAAATCAGGATTAATATCACTGAAATTACCGAAGACAGTAAAACTGGCACAAGTGAAAAAGGATCAGTCTGTGTGTGGAATGGTGAATTACATCCAAACCCTGCTTAATAATGAGGTCAAATGATGAGTCCAAAAACAGGATATGAAAATAAAATTGAAGTCTGTCTTTATTAGGCGTGACCTCAGTAGTCTACATTTTGTTGGATCATTGATTTCTAATGTTAATATGGTTTAAACCTCTTGCTAAGCGCTGAAAAATGTTCTTTCAACAGAACCATATCTATTAAATGAGTCATTTGCTCTTTAAAACTAGATAGCTTTAGAGCACAGCATGCAGTAAGCCTCCTAACGTCTCGCCAATTGTCCGGCAAGACTGTTGATATTTATACTGAGCATCTTTAAAGGGATGCTGACAAGACAGTTTCATCATCTCTAAACAGCCTTATTAAGGTTCATGCATAAAATCCTCTTGGAAACTCGAAGTGTGAGTTCTTGCTAAGACAGTGTTTAGCTACCTTCCTTTCAAGCCCATCCTAATTTGATACTGCAGAGCAACCCAGTATAGTTCAGCTGCTGCTTTTTTTGTTGTGTTATTAAAAAAGAACAAAAAAATCCCAACATGAAACAGAAATAGAAGAGACATTGAAAGAAAGCTAAGTACAGAAAGTAGAATCAGTTTGCAGAATAGCACAGATGAGCATTCATTTTAAATAGTTTATGATACTGCAGTAATGTCTTAATAATCCTCAAAGAGAGAAAAAGGGAGAAACAACTAGGCTTGCATATTTAACAGGCCAGTGATAATTCCTGAATGCACCACATGTTCTCCCAAGCCGTGCAGGCGCAAACCACATTACGCTAAATGAGTAACAATATGGTACTAATGACTTGTCCACATGCTTTAGAAGAAATATATCACAAATTCCCTCCGTAATTCCACAGTTTTTCAGCTCAAGGAAAGTTTTCAGAAATACCCAGGCTACATTATTTTAAGTGATGTGGAAATACATACTTCTTGTTAATGGTATAAAGATCCTGAACCCCTTAGCCAGAGTCATGAATGAGACTTATATTGCTAAGCTCTTCTGACAGGATCCTAAGATGATCAGAGCTTAGAGGCAGATATTCCTACACCTTTTTCTTGACAGGACTATGCCTGAAATATCAAAAGGGCTTTCAGTCTCTGATGGCGGATTTAATTAGAATACAGATAAGAGCAAGGTAAATTCTGACAAAGATACTCTGATCCTCTAAGGGATGGAGATTTTCTCAGTGTTCAAAAATAAATCTTTGCTCCCTGCCCATAAAGCCGTTTTTATCTTTTTTTTTTCCCCTTACTTGTTTTGTGAAAATTTGCGCAGTGTCCTGGATTGCATGGTCCATCCGACACCTCCAGAAAGTGTCGTTTCCCTGGCAGCCTGCGGGTTGTTCTGGAGTCTCGGCCGGGAGGAAGCCTGCCGTGCCTTTCCACCGCACCCAGGCAGCCCGCAGGCTCCCTGCTCTCTCTGCCTCCCCTTCCTCCAGAGGATTTTACCTGCGTGGTGCGAGGCCGCAGGCCCCTTGCTTGCATGCCAGAGAGGCTGCCAGATGCTGCCTTCCTTTGTGTGGCCTTTTAAACTGCACTAGCATGCAGTACATATACAAGAAGCAGCGAACACGCAACTAGAACGGCACCCTTCCCGATTACCTAAGTGCCTGTGAAACATTTGCTTGCAGTCATACAGCCATAGCTCTGGAAAATCTGGTGTTACAAGTACTGAGCCCAAGCTGCAGATTGCAGCTGGAAGTGCAGGAAATAAAGTGGGATTGAGAAAATGTAAACAGCTTGGTCCCATTAAACCCATCAACAGAGAAAAAGAGCTCAAGAAACTTCAGATATATTGAGAAAAAAATATGTTCCTCAGCCAGCCAGTCTTCATGGGCTAAACAGGACTTTATTTTATTGTGGTTTTATTTTTTAACAAACAATCACAGGAGCCCTGAGAGAGTTCAGGACTTGATTGTAGAAATGTATTTAGTGGCAAATAAATTGGTCCAGGCTTCCTAAGTTATTTTGGATGTAACCACAGGAGTTTTGTTCAATATGTGCAGTGTCTTTTCTGGCGTTCAAAAGCAGTCAACTGTACAGCTTCTATCCCTTTGAAGAAATCTTTAATCCCAGTATGTATAAAAATATGTATTAAATTCTCTAAAAAATATATCTCTGTTATCATCCCTAGATTGCTGGGTCTTTATATCCCAACTCAGGACAGGAAATACTGATGATTCAAATTTCTAATGAGACTGCTTTGTTTTATTCTTCTTACCTGAAGATTTTAAACTCCGCTAAGACAGCTTTGCCAGAAACACAAATGCCATCCTTCATCTATAAATACATATTCTTCATTTCACTTTGATGGATATGCAGGGTCCAGATTCCATTTTTCACACATTCACAGATTTTTTTTTTCTCCTTTCTGAGCAACCACATTTCTTTCTGAAGTCATTTCCGTTACTGTCAGTTAAGAAAACTTATAATTTGTCAAAGAAATAGTGTCTGGGTGCCATCCCGTCCAACCTTCTGGACCAGCACCAGCATTGTATCAGGCTGGATGTCGCTGTCACCTCCTAGGGGGCAGATGGCACAGCCTGTCTGCATAACCTGTGTTCTGCACTACTTCCCCAGCAAATATTTTTTTCCTAACGTCCAGTCTGAATCTCCCAAGCCACCATCTATGGCCTTTGATCTTTGATCATCTGGCAGTAAGAAGAATTTGGCTCTGTCATCTTTGTAAATCGCCTATGTGTAGTTAGGGGCTGCTGTTACTAAATGGGCCCAACTCCCTTACGCTGTCTCTTGTGGCCAGATGCTTAAGGCACCTGACTATCTATCTCAGGAGTCCTCTGCTGTGCTCTCTCCAGTTTATTGCCATCAATTTTGAACTGGGGAGTCCAAAACCGACCACAACAGTCCAGGCGACACCTCACCGTTATTACCCCATACATGCAGGGCACAGCAGTTTCTGCCACTGTACGTGGAGATGTAGTTCCGCATTTTTCCTCCTTTTCCCACCCATCCTAATACTCTGTGGCAATGGAGATGGTTGCTTACATCTGGGATTTTGTCTGTTTGGGGTTTGGGGAGAGGAGATGCTCTACTATTTATGTCATCATTGGAGGTGGTGACAAGGGTAAAGTCAAGCACGGATGCACACATGGTCCAAATACACACAGTCAGAAATGTTGGTGTCATGCAGATACTGAAGCAAAAAACACATATGCACACCTTCCGTGAGATCCACACAAGCTAAAACTCCCCCCAAAGTGGCGTGGTTATTAGAAAGATTCTGACCCTACCTTTTGCTTAAGACAGTTCTCAAGTACCCCATAGCTATTATTTGCTGTAAAGTCAAGAGGAAGGATGCTGGGCAGTTATCATCTCACCTTTCTGCTACAGTGGTCCTGTCCAAATGAAGCCTCCTACAAGTGAACTAGTCGTGTTTGTCCTCTACACAGCTCAAGAAGCAAAGCAGATGTTTATAGGCCGGAGTTCAGCTGACCTGTATCATACAGCTTCTGTGAATTGAGTCACCCTCTGACAGGCCCTATCTCTTGCTGTTCAATGTAAAACAGCATCCAACAAGGAACTCAAATTTAGATCTCTCAGTATAGTCTGTTTTCTAGAGTTTTTAGTTTTTATTTTCTGTTGTTTTTTTTAATGTTTAGTTGTTCATGAGCATCTTGATTGAAATGAGAAACACCCTGATCTTCTCCTTAGGAAGTAAGATCAATGTTCAAATTATTTGAAGAAGTCATTTTTGTTTTGTGCTCTACACAAGTATTATCCCTCAGAAGTCATTTTTCATTTTGAATAAAGGAAAAAAGGGGGATGAGAGATGCATTCACCTAATTTATCTTGACTGAGACAGGTTTGGAGAGTCTCTGGATGCCTCAGCTAATGCTGTATGATCATCTGGAAACAGAATTTTATAACAGTGGATTTCTATCGTTTTTGGACAAGTTATTATGAGAAGCAGAAATCAGCAGGCTTCAGGTTGATGTTAAAAAAGAATATACGAGAGATATATAGAGTTTCTGATAGACAAAGAGTCTTTGAGCTTGACCTTGTAGTATGTTATTCTAGTTTATTTCCAGAGTAACTCAATTCATTTAATGTTATTATACTTTATATTGGCCTCAAACTAGAGCAGCTCATTGTTGAATAAAGCCCTTTGTGTAGATTAAGATACAGAGGGCTGTTTTTAAAAGTGCCAAAGTCTTTGCTTGTTTGTTTTGGAAGGTGTTAAAACATGTTAAAGAAAATTAGTTCTAAGCTGAATATTTGTATGACATGTTCTGCCTACAGCAAATTTCTATGACTGAGCTCCAGATTGAAGATTTAAAGTGGAAATGTTGATGCAAGACTTAACACTACTGGTACCAGTATATGTTGCCATAATAAATGGAATAACAGAATTTTGTCACATTGCATTGAATTTCTGACCTTTTTTTCCATCTTGTAAGCCAAAGTGACCCTCGAGTATTCATACCATGAAAGCTTATCTGAATATATATTTCTTCCAGATCATAGTAATGAAACTTAATAGATTACAGATTCAAGTAGCCAATAAATAAATGTAATATCTGATCATTTTCAAAATGACAGTAACAGCACAGCAGAAGATCACATAAAATGAGTGATCAGTGAATGATCGATAACAAGGATCTTTATTTAAAAACTGAAAGCTTATAAGGAGCAAAAATAAACAAACCCCAATAAGCCTTGCGGAGATTAATTACTATCGTTCTAGAGGATATTATTTCTGACACACTTGAATGTGAATGTGAAACTGCAATGTTTCTGGGTTTGTCTTTGCCAAAGGGGACAGCTAGTAGCCAAATATAGCGACTGTAGAAAATATCTTAATGGGAGTTACACTTTCTGTTGCTGCAAAGGGAGCTGGTGCTTAGAAGCCCCTCCAGTGGCTCTCCTGGCTGTGTGGGAGGCAAAGGAGAAGGTGGAGGACTCCATGGAACCAATATCCTGAATCACCTCTAGGTCTTTTTTATATTCTTTTGCTCATACTACTGGAGTTGTTTGGATCATTCTTCAAAATACTATAAATTATATGGGAGGACAGAGACAGAGTCTCAAGAGCTACTCTGGTAGCTGAGAGGGGTAACTTTGCTTGCCTCCCCCGTCCTCTCTCTGGGCTTCCTTGCTGCAGCCATTGATTTAGACCCAAAGAGGCTGAAGTGCCAGAGCCACTGATCTGTGTAGAAGGTGAAGACACATGTAACTGAGTCACCCTCACCCATTTGAAAAAGTAGAGAGAATATCTGGGAATGTGGGAATATTTTGGCTTACTAATGGAGATCTGTCTTTGGGAAGGCCATGCTGCTGCACTTGCTGGGCTAAGTTGCCATTCTTCAGAACCTGCAGAGAAATACCAGTATTTTTCAAACGGAAACAGCCACCCAAAGGCATTACCTTCAGTCTGGAGGGAGACAGCATCATGTCTTTGATGCTGCAGTGATTCTGCAGCAGCAGAGCTATCTAGCTCTAGGGAACATAGGATTTCCTAACTCCCTCTGGAAAGCAGAGAATAGAGCATCGTTAGTTTGCTGGCTGAGCCCATAAGCCCAGGGTAAACGTACTGATGGCAGACAGACCTGGGGGTACAAATGACTCATAATCCAACTCTGATTATGGGGACAGTGTGTGAGATACCCACTGTGAAAGCAAACGTATTTGTTTCTCCAAAACAAGATCCTCTCTGCAGGAGTATGCTTAGCCACCGGTAAATATGCCTTCTATGTGTTTCTTCAGTAACTTCTCTAGGGCAGAGTTTAGGAAGAGCAACATTTGGAGACAGTGCAACAGTTCATATGTTAAAACTCAAAGAAGCCTTACTAGTTTTGGATTTGGCCTTCCTTCCATATCCTTCACTCAAACATTAACACCATTTTGGACTTAATGGTCTCGGATCCTAGATTGGATTAGCAATACAAATTGGGTAATCTCGTATTAGGTGAATGTCTCATGAAAAAGCTTAAATCATTGTAAGCAATCACAACTCTTTGGGCTTCTCAAAGAACTAGGGCTTTTGCTGCTCCCTGTTTTCCTTGACAATCCTTAAGAGAGTTAGGGGTTTCAAAACTAGAAGGTTCTTCATTTGCTTGTTCTGCTTGGTATTCCACAGAAAAACTTTCACCTTTTGTCCTTACTGCACAAATGAAATCCCACTGTGCTCAGCCATGTGATCTACTTTGATTTGGTTGCAAAGTGAAATCAATAATCTCATTTGAAAAACTTGCTGAAGGCAGGAATCTCCCTCATATTGGACATGCTATCAGCATAGAATCTGCCACTCTGGATGCAACCTGACCTCCAGTCTTCAAGGATACATTGCCTGAGAAAGCATGAGGGGTTTAGTAACAAAATCAAATGAATAGAGAGTAGATTGAGCTAAGAAGGTGTTATTAGTATTATCCTACATTTCAGTCTTTGGTCACACTTTTTCCATAGATTATCTAAGTAATTGTGTTAGGGCCAATATACCGGGTATGATGTAAGGTGAATATATGGGCATATTGCAAATGTAAGTAAGTGACAGAAGAAATGTTGTTTCTATTACTTGCCTCATTATACACATACGACAGCCAAAGTCACAATATCTCTGTGAAATCATGAGTTTCTTTGATCATTGCTGAACAAATGTCCATTTCCCATTTTGAGAAGCCTGTTTCAAGCACTACTCTAAAAGAAGGCCAATGCAACTGAAGTCTGAACGCTGTATTTTGGGTTCCTATTGTAGAAAAGAAAATGATTTTCTTGTGAAGTACAAATACAGAGCGCTGGTCTCATAATAGAGGTCCTATTTTCAGAATGGGAAACAAAGTCCTTGATTTCCAGTCTGTACATTTTTTCATATTTTAGGGAATTAATTCAGGAGCTTCCCAAGAGTAGCTGTAGGACAAAACATTTATGTTTTATAACAATCTCTAAATCAACCATATTCAAGTGTGAAGGACTTCTCAGAGTGACTTCATCTTGAGGTCATAAAAATCTTCTTCAATAATCTTAGAGTGGTACTGCTGAGGCGATGCTCAAAGATGAGTGTGAAAACAACAAAAACTGTTGTACGAAGCTTTAAATTATTAAATGATAGCAATTTACTGAGGAGAAATAGAAAATGCAATCTCTACTTCTCCTATTCATATGTTGTAGGAGGGTGCACAGGCCCAATTCTCATGCTCTGGTTACACCTTCACAGCCCACTCCTCAGTCAAAATGGAGTTGTAGATGAGGGTGCGTAGCTTCACTGGATCTGTTGACTAACAGGTTTAGGAGCTCTGTTTCATATCTGAGGAGTCATGTGAAGCTACACTGAGCTGCATAGTTTCCCCTTGCGTAACCACCAACGAATGTAGTGGAACTGGGAACCTCCCTGGCTGCTGTGACTTTGAGGTCCCTCACACACCACATCAGTTCTTGAGATGTGAGGCCCAGTTGACAGCCCATATGAATGCGCAGAGCCCACTAAAGACACAAATGGGCAATTATAGCAGATTCTGGAGCACAGATTCATGGCTACATACTGTCTGGATATTCTACAAGACAAGGACACTCTCTCCACTTTGCCTAACTGTAGAGTGCTCCACTATATCTGCTGAGCTGATGTTGTGCTTGCTAATAAATTTCTTGAACTCTGTTCTTAAATTCACAGATAGAGGACACTTTTTTTTTTTTTTTTTTGTGGATTTAGGGGGATATTTTGTGAAGACCCCAGTGGTTTTCAGGGAGTGCTTGTTGGTAGAGGTCAGTTTTCATTTCAAAGCTAAATTGTGGGTGTATCAAAAGGTAATGTTCAAACTGTGGACCTCACCCAGGGCTTGCAAACAACGTGAGACCCTTTGATGTTGCTGTCAGCTGTGGGAAAGTTAAAAGCTGCAAACTGAAGCCAACAGGAAGAGCAAAGCATGATATTCATTACCTTGAGAATGCATTTGGTTGAGTGTTATTGTATATGGTCTTCAGCAAAAGTTGGAAGTCTGGGAAATAAAGAGAAATCAAGTGAGGAAAAAAATATGGAGAATCTCTAGAAAAATGATGAAAGAATGATCTCTCTATGGGAAACGGGGAGGATTTCTTTTTTTTTCAGGAATGGCCTTTTCCTGTCTTCAACTAGAACTGCTGCAGTGAGGACTTCTGCCCTGAGTGCTCACATGGAACACCATTGAATTGATCATTTCAGACGCCAGCAAGAGCTGTGCATGCGTGGGAATGTGAGGAAAGCTACACAGGTAATTGGCTGCGGTCCTCTACAGCACCCTGAAAAAGAGAAAGTGGCTGCTTCAGGGAGGTGGGCACAGCTGCAGCAACAGGAAGCTGGTGGAAAGAGGAGTGTGAGATAAACAGATTCTGTTCAGTTTTTCCTCATGGAGCTAATGTGCTCTTACACCTGCCGGCGGCTTCCAGTCCCAAGCGGGTCACACTGTCACACTACCCAGAAGTGCCCAACACACAGATTGCTGTGGTCAGGTGTCTCCCAAGCACCCTTTGCCCTAATGAAAAAACTCAGTAGCATTTGATATCTGACTTCCTTCCAGAGGTATGTGTTTCCTACCCAGCTGATTTCTGTTGCCTCAAGCCACAAACAGCTGGGATAGGATGGATGGGAGTGATGGTGTTAAAACTAGGTGTTGCCTCAGTGTTTTTTTCTGTTTGTGCCATAGCTCTGGACAGCTAGACTTGTTCTGCTGTGAGAAGGGATTAGGATAAATTGAGCAGAAGATGGGGAGACCCTTCTAGAAGCCAGAGTCACTTCCATCCTTATCACGTATCCTACTGACAGCTCGACCCAAGCCTGTTTTCTAGGGCTTTTTCTTGACTCCAGGGAAGGCTTGAGTCTGATTTGGTGTCGGGGAGGGGTTCATTAGTCTAAATATGTCATTAAGCCACAGTCTGATTGCATATTCAATACCATTTTGATAAGCATTCAAGCCAGGGAAATGTTAAACTTTTAAATCCCTGTGTTTGTTTCTCTTCCACGGTGATAACAGATGAACAATGCACAGGATTTTGCTCCCTCTGCAGAGCAGGAAGTCAACAAGAAACTCAATTTCACCCAAGAGTACTCAAGAAAAAGGAGCTGAATTTCTCTTTGAAGCATAAGTATTGATCATAAAATAAATGGTATTATTACAGTGCATGCTTCCTCCAGGTGCATAGAGGAAGTCTCTGTAGCTACAATGTAATCCTGTTGTTTCTTGGTTATTTCATGTTGTACAAGGCAGCTACTCCTATTTATAACGCGTGAAATGTTCAGCCATTGAAGTTTTCTGCCTGGCTGATTCTACCTTAATTTACAACGAACATTAATCTTGTGATTTACAGAACTGCCAGAATCTCTGAGTAGAATAACCAGCTCCCTTGAAGAAAGCTTCTCTCTCACAGTGTGGCTCAGACAGAGACTTTCGCCAGCATCTGCCAGCATCTGCTCTGGGAGAAACCTTGGGATCTTGCAAGGAGAGAAGAGCACACAGGCAGGATAAGGCAGGTGAAGCAGCATTCTTGCATGACAAACAGCATTTGCTTTGGGGAAAAAGGATAACTCAGTTTTCTCCCAGCTGCCTCTTCTCTCTTACTACCATGCTTCAAGATGACTCCCTTGAGCATGGGCTCTGGCCAATGCCAAGGTGAAATTGGAGGGCTGTATTTATGTCTTTTGAAACTTGTATGTGTGAGAATTGATCAAATGGTTTGCACTGTTATAGCTCAAGGGCTTGTGCCTGCTCCTTTGAGGAGCCAAGGTAGAAAGTCTCCATTTGGGAGCCCTGGTCCAAGGTCATTCGCAGGTGTGCATTACCATAGACTCACAGAGTCAGATGCCAGATCCCACAGCTTGCAAAGCCTTGGGAACTAGTTCTCCTATTTGTTTCCCTGGTGTGGTGTCAGCATTGTGCTTTGAGGAGGCAATGTCTCCAGAGGAACACCAGTCAAAGGATCTCCATTGCCAGTGAGTAACTTGGCAGGCACAACACCTTTGATGACTTAACAAGCTCAGAAGGATGGCAAATGTTTCTGGCTCTAGAATAAAGTAAAGGGCAGGGGAAGAGGAGGATTCAAAGGTTTGGTTGTACCTTACATGCTTAGAGCAGCAATCTTCCCAGCTTCTCCCCACCACACTCCCCGGGCTCCTCCCTGTGCCACAGGGAGAGAAGGGTTTTGGTGGCCTAGATGTGGTGAGGAAGTATGTTGTTATAGTTAGGTTAGTTGCTTTAGAAATCTCTCTAGGAGGTATTAATACCACAGGTCGTGCTAGCGGACTTATTTGTTGTCAGTCTTGACAAAGATCGGAGACTCAACTCAAACATGTTTCCACCCATTCAGAGGTGAAGTGTGGCCATGGTACTGAGTGAGGGAATTTACACCTGCTTGCTCAGGGTTGACATGTCTTGCATGAATGTGCATGGTGACCCTGTGTCAGTGCTGGTAGTGTGCAACAAGCTCCAAACTCATGTCAACAAAACAAAAGTGGAGGTTGCTGGTGTATTTAAAAAACTGAATTCACATAGCACTGGAAACTCTGATGAGATGTTTATTATGGATCATTGTAAATGCCTATATAGAGATGAACATTAGGTGTTTCAAGAGGAAACATTAGGTGTTTCAAGAGGAATTATCTGAGTAGCTGTTCTTATTAACTCAGCTGGATGCAATGAGCATGTGATTTCTGCTGAAACAAACTGGCAGGACTGTAGTAGACGGCTGGGGTTGTTTAGACTGCTTTGTGGATGAAAAGATCTTGCCCTGATTGAACATTTCAGGAAGCTATCTCGGTTCCTTGTGGTAATTTTCAAACTGGTGGTAATTTTACTTATGCAATCTTTATTTCTAGGTGCTTGAACCTATTCTCTCCTTATCTCGCTATTGGGGAAAACTGATCATCTTGGTCTTTTCTTTGATTCCTAGGAGCTTAAGTTTGGAGCAAAAGCAATTACATCTCCCAGTGCTGATCAGTTAAGAGCTGAAATGGGAAGACACCAAGGGGACACCAAGGTGGAGATAATAAGATATACCAATCTCACTGTTGTGTTATTCAAATCAGACCAAAGATGCTGTGAATTTTGTACAATACCCAATTTCTAGCAGGTTTTCTAAACCAAGATGGTGGGCATAGCTTGATGAGTTTTAGGTGACACTTTTAGCTCCTGTTTTAACTGTGTTTGGGTTGTCTGGGCAAGCTTCCATGTCACAGAAGCTACAACAGCTGAGTAGTGGGTTCATTCATGTGATCCTGTAACTTTATTGATGCGTCTCAGTCTTTGGATTAGATTTTGAAAAATATAAGAAATAAGATGTTTCATAGAAGCCCAAAGACAGCTCTCACATTGTCTATTACCAGCAGAAATTTCCTCCAGATGTCAATTATTGGATTGTTGTCAGTATAGATATCTTGATCAAAAATACTTTTAAAATAGGACTACTGTCCTGAACAAGTTAGCATCAGATAGCTGGATCTGTGCACAAGGCCTCTTCCTAGCCTGTGTACACAAAACATCCAGAGTTTTGAAGCAAGCTTGTTTGGGTGAATCAACCAACACAAACCTGCTTTGATGAAACATATCCAGGCATTAACGTAACAAAGAGAATGCATGCTTAATGAGATTCTGGTCATAATCTATGTTTCATGACTTCTAAAGAGGAGTGGTTTGAATAGCGGCAGTAAAAATAGCTTAGTAAAGTTACTTGCCATAATCTTCAATGTGATCTGACAACTATATAAAATGCTGTATATTGTTGAAAATATTGAAGTATGTGCAGGTGTGTGTTGGGAGTGAGGGATGCAGAAAGCTGACTGTCACAAACACATCATAGAAATCCCTGCTAAAAATACATTGCTAAGCATTTAGTGACACACAACTCACAAGCAGATTTCTTCTTCTTTCCTTATATTTGTCTGTTTTTCTCATCTTCTTCAGTGCCAGCCTGAAGAGTTCTCATCTCCAAACTTCTGGTTCAGCCCTGTGTATCCTGTTCTCAGTCATAACTGCTCACAACACAAGTTCTGTAGATTGCAGGGTGATGTTGCCAACACTTATGTGGGAGTTTGAACACTGCCTATTTGGGATTTACACCACTTCACATTTAATGCATAACTGTGAAGGTAACTCAAAAGCAAGCTACTGAAAAGAGCCAGTGGACTGCACTGAAAGATCCAGATCCCATGACAATGCCCTGGAATGCCTGTATGCCAGCAAAAACAACACATTCGCTGTTGTACACTTGAGTTGTATTTTTTTTAATAGTCTAAGCTACTTTTCATTTACAGTTCTTTTCCTTCCTGGTCTCAGCTGGAACTGGACAAGCAGGATCTAAGATAAAACAAGAGCTCTGTGTAGTGCTTTCACCCTCACTTCTGTGTATATGGCTTTGAAATGTATAGTCTGGGGATGCTGATATCTACCTATATATTTGGGCTGTTGCATGCTTTCCTGTGTAAGAGATTTTTTTAAAGATTATGCTCTCTCTTTGCCAGAAGCAGATGGTTAGAATTTGGCATCTGGAGAGATGCTGATCTGCAGATATACCTTGTCTTCATCCACAAAAAATCTGTTTGAGAATTAGCTCACTTATATGCTACTATGGATGTTATTTTCCTTCATTAAATTTCTCCAATAAAATATTGGCAGCATTCCAGAATAAGAAGGGAACATGGCTATTGCAAGGGGTAGTGAAGCATGGAGAAATAGTGAAGCCCATCTGCTCTCCCCTAGATCTTGCAGAAAGCTCGGCCATGGTATGAACATCTGGATCGCCTTTCTGAGGCAGCAGCCTTTGCTGTGATTGCATATTGCAGTCAGTGCAAGAATCCAGAGAACACCGCTACCTGCAACCAAATAAAGGACCTCAGTCCTACAAAGGCTGGTGAGAGTCAGGGATTGGAGATGCATTGCAGTGTAATGTAATAAATTGATTAAAGCCTATTCTGTTTAAGAATGCAGAAAACTGCATGTTTAAGTTAATGGATTTAGCAGAAGTTCGGAATATCCAGAGTTTCTGCCCTTTGGGAAACACAAGTGCATTTGTGGTCTGATCACATACACTTTTGTCTCAGGATCTTTGCCTCCCTCCCACACTATAGTGGTTGGCCAGGTAAAACTGCAAAAATAACACTAGTAAGGACAGAATTTGTATTTTTATTTAGCTCTTGCTGGATTTGTCTTACAACATTAGTGATTTGCTTTAACATTGCTTAACAGCATGCTGTATGATATAGTTGATGAAATAACTAGAATAACCTAGAAATTTAATAATCTCACTCCCCAGTCAAGTACCTTCTTATACAACTCCTGAAGTGATACCAATGGGACAGTGAATATAAGCACTGAGAATCCCTTGCAGGTACAATTTATCTCTTGCATCTTAATAAATTTAAGGGCCTTCATTCTGTTCTTTCACTGATTGAAAATTTCTTTTTCTTTTTTGGCTACAACCCTTGTACACCCTTGTACATGACACTACTTATCAGTCAGTCCAGATCCCAGGGACCACATCTTTCCCTGTGGCAGGAAGACGTCTGCAGGAAGCTCTGTCTGTTTGAGTTTATTTGGGCTCTCCTCAGTCCTCCTTCCAGAAGATAAGGAAGGGCAGAGTGTGGGATTTGGTGGGGGGAGGAGTTGCAATGGGGTCAGGAAGGGGTTGTAGATATGCAGGTTGAGGGACCTAACAGCCCCACTTAGAATCTGAACCACGTCAGAATAAAAAGCAGCAGATTGATGGCAGGGCGCTCCTGGCTACACTCCTTTGCCACCCTGAGTAATAGGGATGGCTCTGGATTATGGAGGAAGCAGACATTCAGCACTAGCTATACTGTAGGATCCAACATTCCTCCTTAGGTGCTGCTCTGGTGACCTTACAGCTTCTGGTTTGTGTACCCACATCCCCATTAGGACACCTTTGGTCTCAGGGAGAGGGAGTCATTAATGTGGCTTTACAGATGTTCTCCCCCTGCACATTGATCAGGTCTGGCTCTCTTTAGAGAACAACGGCTGATTCCTAAACAATCAGGAGCACAGCACTCACCATGTCTGACCATGGGCCAAATAATTTCTCTTGCCTTAGGCCCAATGACTTGCAGTTAGTTTGAGTGCCTGCCATGTTCAGAGCCTGAAATGGCAACCTGCCATCCCTTTTCCAAATTTGTGCAGGCATGTTCCATTTCTGATATGCAGTACGGCTAGACATGTTTATGAAGAGAGATGCAAAGAGGGCACAGGTACTGCAAGTGTTGCATCTGAAGGCGTACCTCACCCAGAGCAATTAATTACTTAATTACTAGGGAAATTGTGTGTGTCAAATCCATGTAATACATACTAAGAACTCTGATTTCATTCATAAATAATATAATCAACAGGCAAAACAAAGTCATGAAAAAAATTAAGCTATATATTAAAAATGATACCATCGGCCTAGTAAGTTCATGAGAAAATGCTGAGTGCAAACAATAACTGTTGTTGCTCTGGAAAGAATCAACAAATTCCTATGTGCTTGGGGGTTTGATAGAGGGAACTCAGTACACATAAAACCAAGTCTGGATTGGTTAATTGGCTGTGCACCAGCACCTTCCATTTGGCCCTAGCTACATTTAATAAAGAACAGGTTCAGAAATTCAATTTAGATTCCCCTTTTATTATATATTTGGAACTAGGGCTATACATTGCTTATATTACTCAGTTCCCTGAATTTTAGAGTTGGGTGAGTGCATTAGAGCACAAGAAGAATCACATTCAGAAGCATGCTGCTCCTATCTAAATTGAACCATATTACAACATGCTTCAAGCCAAAGATAATGGGAAGGATTAAAATGTTTAGTTACTGCAGCTTTAGTTGAGAGGCGTTGAGGCATAAAATAACATTTTTTTTTCTACTTTCTAAGAAGCTCCCAGCTGCAGAGCTGATCCTGTAACCCTTGGGCAGGGAGGAATGTGAGGTCTGGACAGAGGAGCAGTTGGACCCCTTTCACTAAGCTCAACTGGTGGAAGGTGGTGGGGCATCCCCATAGCATCCCCGAATACATGCTTTTGTCAATGACAACAAGGGAAAAGAGGGACTGGGCACTGTTTGGCACTTCAGAGGGACTGCAAGACATTCAGCCCGACTGACAAAAACAAATCTACATGCAAATGAAGTATCTCTGCAAATGAAGGTCTGTATTTGCTCAGTAATTCCCAGGAGACAAAGCAGCAAGGATGCAGAAACCCCTAAGCCTGTTGCCATCTTTACTGAGCATGGCAGTCATACCACTGTCCAGAAGAACAAGGTGTCTGTTCTTTCTAGTGAGATCTTTCTGGTGGCATTGGGTACATTTAGCCCTGTATGAAGACTGTTGACCAAAAAAACAACAAAAAAATCATGCATTTTTACTGACTGATTCATTAGTTACACTCTTTCCTCTCCAAGGAGTTCTCTCACAACTGGGCATATGCAGCAGGTTGGCATGCGAAGCTGAGCCGCCTGAGGTTCAAACTGCAGCAGCTGCACCAGCGTGCTGATGCCTGCATAACATGCTTTGCCTCTCCTGGTATATTCTCCCCAGAGTTGGTTACTTCTAAGTTTCCAACATGATGCATCAAAGAGGCCCAAAGCTGACCTGAATGAGAAGACAGTTCTGTCTTACCACGTTCTTCTTCTACAGGGTAAGAAGGGACCCTACCAGTTGCAGAGCACTCCTGCAGTGAAAACTGCATGTTCCAGGTGTGGGGTGATGGGGTGACTTCTGGATCTGTATTTCTTCTACACATTTCTTCACCAGGGCATATCCTGGATGAGGGGACTGGAATAAGGGGACTTTTGCTAGTTCAAAAAAGATTCATAGTGTGAACTGAAAATTAGTGCCTCAAAAACTCCAATATCAGCCTGGGTTAAATCAGGTGTATGTCTGCTGAGGAGACGATTGGGGAAGGAGTTAAGTAAAAGGGATGTGCTTAACACTCCTATGTTTTGCACTTCAGCAGCATGGTCATGGTAACAGTAAAGAATTGCTGTATACACATGTATCAGACAAAGATGGTGTTTTTTTCTCTCCATTAAGGCTCTGGATGTTACCATGACTCTGCCTTTGTCACTTCATGCTGACAGAAGGAGTCAGAGACAGGGTATCACAGCCATCAGCTCAGGCTGCATGTCCGACAGCAGGCAGCTGAGATGATAGCCATCAATGCACCCATCAAAACAAGTGCTGTATGGACGAATAGCACAAGTCAACATTTCAATCAGACAAGCAGGAATGAAACCTGCATCCTCATCACTGTGGACAGGTGTCCACATCAACCAGGCACTAATTGGCACCTTTGTTTTCACTCGTGCTTTCGGTGGCTCTGGCACGTGTCACCATGATACTGAAATACCTATTACCCACAGCAGGGGAGCACGTGGGACTCTGTGGGGCACAGGGCTGGATGCATTAGACGGCCCCTCGATGACAGAGCTGAGATGTGCTAGAATGGATTCTCTGCCATCACAGGGCGTTTCTATCAATACGCAGCGATGTCATTCTTTGAAGTTTTTGAGCTGTATCTCTATGTACATAAGTTGATAAGAACTAACAAACAGCACCTTTGCAGCCCTAGCAACAGAAGAGAGTATGTGCAATGCATGTGGGGCCTGTGCCTGTTGAGACAACTGTCAAGTTTTTTGTATCTCTTAGGAATTTCAATGTCTTCTGCCAATAGTGCTAATAAACTGGAAGGGAAATACAAGAAGTGCTGCCAGACATACGGATGGAGATGTCACTCTAAAGGAAAAACATGTGATGTTGGGATAAATTTTCACATTCTGTCAGTCATTTTCCTCATCCTTGCATGATGTACTCACCGGGAAGAAGTCTACACAGGGAGGAAAACAGAATTGACAGAGGGGAGAGACAGGCACCAAGGCAATTTCTTCTGGCTGGATCATCAGGCTGAAAGAGTAGTTGTGGTCAACAGTTGCAAATCTAACTGATATCTGGTTATGAATGGTGGTCCTCAAGGACTGATACTGGGGCTGATGTTGTTTACACCTAATGCTTACCATCTTCTTTCCCAGTTACCAGGACAAAAGGATGAAGTGCATCCTCAACAAATCTGTGGATGTCACCAAACCATGGCAGGGAGCAGTCAGTGTATTGGAGGGTAGCGCTGCTCTTCAGAAAGACCTTGACAAATTGGAACTGATAGAAAACCCATGGTTGTCAACAACAAAGTCTTGTATCTGGAACAAGACAAGCTTCTACAAGCACAGTCTGGGGACCAACTGCCTCAGGATCAGTTCTGCAGAAAAGGACCAGGGTGCTCTCAGGGTCAGCAGGCGCCATGGGAGTCAGCACTGTGCCCTGGCAGGGATGAAGTCTTACCACATCCTGGGCTGCATCAGCAAGAGCATAGCCCGAAGCCCAAGAGAAGGATGTCTGGCACTTGTGAGGCCACATACAGAGTAGTGTCCAGTTTTGGACAGAATGGGACAACTCCAGCAGATTTCAACGAGGACAAGGAGGAAGCTGCAGCGTGCAGGAGGTGAGGAGAAGCTGAAGGGGTTAGGCTTGTTCGGTCTGCAGAAGAGCAGGCTGAGGTGACTGCAGTATGCCACGACCTGATGGGGTGTTTTAGAAAAGGCAGAGTCAGACTCTTCTCCAAGATGCAGAGTGAGAAGACAAGATAAAACTAGCACAAGCTGTAGCAAGGGATGATGGCATCGTATCAGGAAAAAAGAATCACAATGGGAGTTGTTCAGCACTGGGACATGCTGCCCATGGAAGCTGCAGGACCTACAGGCCTGTAGAAGACATTCAGAAGTCAACTTGTCAAGGCCTTGAGTAACCTGTTTTCATTTTGATGTTGGCCCTGCTTTGAGTGGCAGGTTGGGCTAGAAAAACTCCAGAGGCTCCTTTCAAACTGAATTATTTATTAGTGCTGTATTTCAGTCTGTCACTTTCCATTCCCCTCATAGCAGTTGGAATACCCTGCTTGTCTCCTTTTCTTCCCCTTCCCCTGGCCTGTTTCAGGGGCACTTTGAGTTTGTATGCCTTGGCCTTAGGATGAAAAATATGCTTGAGAAACCTTGAATCACCTCTTCCCCATTGCATTTGTGCACAACCGGTAATATGTTTGTGTGGTAGAGCCAAATGTTTCATTTGCCACCATCACTGCAAAGATAATACCAAGCTAAAGAACTGTTTCTGATAGCCATATTGTCATCATTGAGGGAAAGATGGTAGTGGTGGGATAGCTGGGTCTTTGAATTGCTTACAGAAACTGACTGTGGTGAGTCATAAAATGTGATTGATTTCAATCACTCTGTCCCTTAGAAAGTATTAACTGCTGTTCTCAAAGCACAGAGTCTCATTTCAGGTTGATTAATATGCTTTTCTGTCATCTTCAAGATAACATCAATAAACCAGCACCTGGCCATTTTGACAGAAAAGATAACAAATGTTCCTAATGTCTTTCCAAACAGGACATCAACTGTTGTTGAAATTATCATTGTTTTTCTTCAAGATTTCTCTTGCCTGTCCTTCTTCAATCTAATTTCATTTCCTCCTTTCTCAGCATCTGTAAGAACCCTTGCCTTTCTCCATTGCTGAAGGTACTCTAGTATTACCCAGTCCGGGATGAAGATATACATAAGTATTCAAATACAAGTGTGCACAGAGAAAGAAATAACATCAGCCAGTCCCCAGTAGCGGGTATCCCAGCTGTGAGCCTCGGAGAGGTCACAAAGCAGCCACGGCGCAGGAAAGACTACGGTAGCACTTGAAGCATCATTAAGTTCAGCCTGGACCTCAGTGTGAGAGACCATCAGAGTCCTCCCCAACAAGGAGAGGTGCCAGGAGTGCTAGGCCTGGAATCTGCCACTACTGCTCCAGCTCAGTGGAACCAAATAGGCTCAGGAAGGTAACAACTGCTCATCGTCATCCTTTGGGGCTACATACAGTCCAGTTACAACTGTGTTTATGCAGCCAGCCATGGGAGCTGCAGTAATTACAGTGTGAAGACTGTAAAGACCCCCAAACTTTTGAAACATGATGTTGCAGAGGCACCAAATACACCAAACACACCAAACACAGTATGAACGTTTTAGCTCTTCCCCAAGTTTTTCCCATTCTCCCCTTTCCTTCCCACTGATGTTGCCCCATGTAGGTGGCAACCTTTTTTTTTTCCTGCTCTATTATGGTGTTTTCTGAGCTGTTTCTTTCCAAGCAAGGCCCAGAGGGATCTCTCCTTCTCCCACATGCTAAGGCTGCTGCTCCTACCTTTAGACTGCAGTCTGCAAAACAAGACTTCTGTTCCCTGAGACCAGCCAGGTACTGCCTCCTGCTTTCTCTCAGAAAGCAGAGCAGTTTTTATGCTCATAATGAAACAAAACTTCTAATACCAACAAAGAAAATTCTCAGAAAATGGAAGATGTAGGACATTAATTCAGCAGAGTTCAGTGATGTGGGTCTGTGCTTAACCTCCACACCAGCAGCCTGGTGCAGGTGAGCAGCAGGTTTCCCTACTGAGGATCCCAGATTCTGTGAAGAGCTAAGGCTGCTCTTACTCAGAACTGGATGTAAATGCCAGCTTCTCAGCCACTGTCACTTGTAGAGCACCTCAGCTTTTGGCAGAATTAAGCACCAACTTACTATTTTTTTTTATTTTCCTAAACCAGCAATTATTGACTATCCACCTAAAGAGACTGTTCATGCAATTGCCCCACTTGTTACAGAGATGGGGGAGGGCATGTTAGGGTCAGAGGCTGCCTGTTTGCAGCTGCGGCCTGCCTGCCCTGCCCTGCGCATGGCTAGTGGGGAAGCACTGCACCTGTCCTTAGGAACCCTGCGTGTGCTCCTGCAGTCCTCCCTCTGGTGAGATTCCCACGCCCAGCACTTCTGAGTTCTGCTGTGGTGAGCCGGCCTTTCATTTATGGTGTTAAAAGCTTTCTAAATCTGTTTTTCGTTGCAGTTTTCCCTAAGGTAAACACCTCAGTTTCAGACTGAGTCATATCTCCTTACACCACCTGTGCTGACATGCTGGTGTAAGTGGTGTGAAGTACCTGTCTCCTTGGCTAGATGATACAGTCCAGCATCTTGCAAGTGTGAGTGCCTGCAAAAATAAGAAAACAACCAGCTCTGGAGCTGAAGCTATCCTGTATTTTCAAGACTGAAATACAAACGCCATCCCATCAGCAGCAGGGCAGTCATGGTGAAATGCCACATCAATTCCCCAAATTCCAGAAAGTAACATTCTCACTCCTCCCCTCTCTTTCTGCCTAGCAACGGCAATATCACTCACAGTCATCTTTGCAAGTACGATCTGCTGTATTTGTTCTATGGGACTATCAGCAGCATGCAAGAAATTACAGCAACCTTTGGGTAGCTGCGATTTATCCCAGGGCATAGCCAGGGGTCTGGGTAGGATGGGATCTAGTGTGCACAAATCAGGTGGTCTCTGTCTGCAGAGCGAACCTCAGTTGTCCTTCACTGACTATGTCTATACATCAGCTCTTCCTCCCCTAACTTTCCTTGCTTCAACTTGTCTTTCCTAGACAAGTGCTTATTTGACCCCAGGAAAGCTACTCTATAACTAAATTTCTCCACGGAGCCTTTCGTGGAGTAACATGAAGGACACAGGCTGGTTCAGGACACAGGTGGTTCTGTGAGTGTAGCGCTACAAAACACCGGCTGCTCCTGTCATTAATGATCATGATGTCCAGGGCCACCAGCTCTTAGAAATGGTGCAGAAGAAGGAAGCTCCCAATGGAAGAAACACAGTAAAGAGAAGAGAAGACCACGTCACCACTGGGAAAGACAGGTAGCCTGTCCTGCTCAATTCAGGAACACCCAGTGAGAGCAGAACCTGATGTAGCCAAAAGGGCTATCAGAGACCCCAGGTTGGGGAAGTACATCAAGTTGCAGCTCTTGCCACCTTGCCACTTTCCAGGAGACCATAAATTGCTCTGTGTACCCTAAGCCTTTCTTTTCCCTCCTCCTCTTCCTGAGCTAGCTCTTCCCAAAAGCAGCTCAGTGCTGCACAGAGCAGAAGCTTATTCATGCTTTTCCTTGTGATGTCTGCAGGCTTACAGCTTTTGGCCTGCGCAGCTCTTCTCCTGGCTCCCCCTGCAAAGCCAGTCACCTCTGGGCTTGGGAGCAGCAACATTATTACTCTAGATTGACATTACACAGATGAACACTGCTCACAAGGTCTTATTTAGAGAAGGAGCAAAGATAAGATTTTCATACTGGCCCATGTTTCTTTTAGCCGATCCTTCACAGTCTGGTGAAGGATCTTGACATCTTCTCTTTCCTTCTCTAGCTAAGTTTGTCTGTGAGGCCATCTTCAAAAAGTGGCCTTTCCAAAGTATTTTGATCTGTCACAAACCCACAGTGCTTCTAGAGACCAGAACAACTTGAATTCCCTTTTATTTTCATTATTGTTTGCATAATTTGGCAGTTATTTCATAATTCTTGCTTCTCTGAGAAAAGATGAAGAACAGGGTCCAATGTACAGAGCTTATTTTATTGCTGTGTACTCACATTCCTATGACACTGGTGGCGGTGAGTTACAAACTGAGAAGAAGCCTTAGAGTCACATTTGATCTTGTTTTCTCTGCAGAGACCCTTCTGACTCCCTGGACTTATTTTCTAAAGTTTGATCTCTCACTCTCTTACCCAGGGTCTCCTTCATAAAGTACATATTGTCACAAATGGCATCAATTGTCTCTTTGAAGTAATGGATAGATATTATCTGTTGTTCTCTACTGACTATTAAGGGAACTCATCTTGACCAACTAAGACTCAGCTGACTGAACTGTAGGTCTCTAAAGGGAGAGAGGTGAATCGCTCAGTGTCTCAGTTGCTCAAACCTGAGTATTGCTCTTGGTCCAGGATGAGTTGGCTGTGCTACCTTCAAGACACAGAGGGAAACACATAAATATCCAGACCTGCTGTGGAACCAGAGTGCTCACCTCCTCCTAACCTTTTGTTCCCATTTGGTGACTCTATCAATCCTTCCTTTGCTGTTAGGCTGCATATATACCCTCAGGGGAGCTATAGCCTAGAAACTTGAAGTTTCAAAATTTTTCACCCAGACCAATTTTCCCAGAAGGGCCCTGCAGCCCTGAGATGCCTCCCCTGGGGGCTTGGCTGGAGGAAGTGCCTCCTTACAGTGTGAGCAGGAGGATTCTCCAGGGAATCCAACTCTTCCGTGTGTAAAGGTGAGCCTACACTCAATCTGCTCTGACCAGCTGTGCTGACAGAGAAGTGCAGTCTAATATTTCATGAAAGCAATGTGAAATCTAATGTTCCAAGGCTCTTTCTTTAACAACACAGAATTTTTTGTCTTTGGTCCAACAAACCTAAAACAGTATGTTTACCGGAAATGGTAACTATTCCCATAAAATTTTACAGAAAATGTTAATTTGAATGATATTGTTTTCAGGTTAAAAAATCCACTGTGACAGACAGTTCTTCCTTTCTCATGCCAACTGGTTACTTAGGGGAAAAGCTACTTCCCTGTAAGCCAGGGCACCTGCAACAATAAAATGTTGAACCCAAAAGAAGGCACACCACTGACCCAATGGCAAGGCTGCCTACGGCTTCTCCAAGGCTCTTCACTCCTTCAGTCAAGTGAAAACAGTTCTGTAATTTCAGTCACAGTTTTATGAGGATGTGGTCCACACATATATGCTGATATAAAGGAAAATCCAGCTAGCATTTGCACAGGGTATAATCTGAGCACAAGCCTTCACTCATCCTTCTCGCCCCTGCAATTTTCTTTTGTATTTTAACATAGTAGGGTTTCTTCTGTGGTATCACATGTCAGAAAGGAAGAGACAATATGGGTTTCAGGAACGTCAGGACTGTTTGTAGCCAGGCATATACTTCAGAAAGCAGTTAAAGGGAAATTTGATAAGACTCTGGTGGACGCTGATAGTGCATTATGATGAGTAAGGTGGATATGAATCTAGGGAAGGTTGTATGTAATTGGCAGTTCATTGCTCAGAATAGGAGATGAGAAAGATTAGACAGTAATTTGATTTTGCGAGGTTTCAGTAGCACTTTGTCTGAGACCATAAGGAAGAGCTGTCATTATCCAAACAGCAGTTTTACGTCCCCTTTCCTGAGTTACGCCTAGCACACAGCTGCTGCACTGCCATCACACTACTAGTTGCTTGGTCCCTTTGCTCTTGGTGGCTTCACCTTGCTGACCCATTTCTCATTCCCCATTTGGGGTCTTGGGAGTCCCTTCTGTGCAGCGATCAGCCAGGCTTCCCACGAGCCCCAGTACCTCTGGGACCACGATGGATGGTGGCACCTAAAAGTAGTGGGAAGCTGGTAAGGCCGTGGGGGCTGGAAGCCCATTTGCTGCAAGAGGAAGGACAGTAGCACAGCCGAGGCAATACACTGGCTGTAACAAATAAATAAAACCTATGCAGCAGAAACAAGTGAGGGAAAAATAAAACTGAAAGCTTGTGCCGAAGAAGTGATATAACACAACACTGCTTTTATTCAGACTTCTTTCTCTTACATGATTCTATATTACACTTTAATTCTTTTGTCCTTATCCTACCGGGACTGGAAGACATGTATTTTTTTGAAATAGTGGTAGTTCGTGTGTGCACAAGCCTACGTCCCAGCTGCATGGACATTCGAACCTCCGCCAAGCAGAGGGAAATAAACCCCCTTCTCTGGCCGCCTTTCAGCACCTCTTCCCAGCACGGTCCTGTGCCACATGGTGCGTCTGGGCGCTCAGTGGGCAAATCACACGGTCCCCACGGGACTACTTCAAAGCAGCGCAGGGGCACTGATGTATGCCTTTCGTGACAGGGGAGGCACAGGGAGCACTTGCTAGGAATAGTTCTGTGACACGGATTTTGGGGGTATATTTGGCTCATACCTGCGGCAATAGTTTAATGGATATTTGCCATTAATATACTTCTGTCAAAAGGCAAAAAAAAAAGAAAGACTAAAAAGAGGTTATTCTTGGAATCAAACCTTACAGCACTGTGTACTTCTCTGCTGGTCACTTTGTTCTGATCCCACCGAGCCATTGATTTCACACTGGCCTTGGTGCTGGCTCCGGGCCAGCTTGCGAGGCTGGCTGCAGCTGCAGGCCTCCCAGAAACGAACCCTCCAGCCACCCCCAAGAGGCTGTGGGACTATCTCCTCCTGCTTGCCGAGGTGGCTATGTCTGTCACTTCAGAGCATGGCACTGCAGCAGCATCTCAGGGACATTTTTTTGCAGCAAAGGCAGCATCCTTATCAGCGGTCCCATGTGATACCATGTGTGCTGAGCCCATGGCTCCAAGGACCTCCACACTGCAGTGTGTGCGCTTCAGCCCTGCAGAGGAGAAGCGATAGTTCAGAGATATCCCTAACTTCCTAGCTACTTTCCAGTCTATCAAATATACCTTTCTGCTAACTTGCTGTGGTCTGGGCCCTGCAATTGCTTTAGCAAAGATGAAAAAGTGAAAAGCAGAACAAAACCTCATTGCACTGCATTGTGCAACAGCAATCTTTTCTGCTACAGGGAGAAGAAAACAAAAACTCACTTTTCTCTCTCCTTTCTGGAATTAAGGGATTCGGCTCCCCCTGCCTGACTTCTATTACCTACTGCCTCTCCACTGGCCTAAAGCCGGAGGATTTTCCTGCTAAGAAACTCAGCTGTAATAGTACCTCTGGGAGGAACTGCGTGCACAGCTGGATCCTGCCAGTGTTTTACGTGCAATCACACACACACGTGCAAGTGTGGGCTTGGCAGGCCGGTTTTGTAGACAGAGTCTCCTGGTGGACACGTTTCTTGCCTTGTTGCTGTTCTCCCCCACTCTCCCTTGCGATGTGTGACACATGGCAGGAACAGCACTTCACTAATCCCTCCGTATCATATCTCTCCCTTCTCTTGTTTCAACTTCGCTACTGAAAATCTCTTAAAATACTCGGTCAAAAAAAAAAAAGTAGATTTTTTGTGTGTGTGTGTGAGAGACATACACAAATTTCAGCCTGTAACCGAAGAAGTAGTTGCACATGTGCCGTTTGCCTATGACCTAACCCCGAGCGTCTCTGTGTTGCCAAAACAAGTCTTTCCTATAACTGATGTTCCCAGCTGCTGTTTTGTTTCCTTAAAAATCTGAGCCCAGGCAACGCAGAAATAAATGCATTTGGGAGCTGCCAAGGGTCACTTTAAGAAATGTCTGGAAGTTAGTTAGGGTGCTTTTTCCTGTTGTTTAAATATCTTTAGACCATTATGTTCAAATGCATTTTGAAACCTAAAGGTTTAGAGCAGGTGTCTAGGGGGATTTTCAAGAAAGCTTGAACTTCTTATTGGTGAATCTCAACTTTTAAGTGTTTCTGAAAGTCCACCCCTAATTCAGGAGTTGTGTGTCCATGTCCAAACGAAAGTAGAGATGTCTTCATTGTGCCCAGATGCAGCAACATGAGAGACAACAGCAAATTCTTTTCCCTGCAGAGCAGCAAAGTTGACCTCACTTGCTCTTAGACCGAGAGAGCAGGGGATTGCAAGGGTAATTCAGAAGGGGAAAAATTGTTTTTATTCAGATCAAAATTATTGCATTCCTTGAAATAAAGCCAGACAGGAAAGAGATATGCATTTTTTTAATGATAAGCAGTCAGTGCCTCTACTACCTTAATGGCATAAGCTCAGCCAGCTATAGGTGGTTGCTTGAGAGTAGCGCTAGGATCCTTATGAGGGGAAGGGAGTCTGTTGCTGCTGCTGCTGTTTCCTGCCCATGACATAAAAAGCACTTTTTTGTGTCATCAGCCTAGCTGGTTTCCTCAAGGTCAGGTGGCAGCAGGCCGGGGCTTTCTGACGAGCTTATTTCACCTCAGGCCTTTGGCTTATGCTTGTGACCTTCATCCTCAACACAGCGTTTAACTACCCCCGCTCTGCATCTGCTGCCTGGACTCTGCCTCTCCTCTGCCACTGCAGGTGTCCCTGGGTATGTCCCTGTGCTTCCCAGGAGGCCGGTGGCTTCACCTGCAGCACGAAACACTAATATCGACGCCTCTCGAGATGCTAGACTGGCACATGGCCATCAGAGCCGGGACGCGAGGGGGTCTCTGCTCTGTTCTGCACTGCTCAAACTGTGATATTGCTGAGCCCCTTCTGTCTCACTGTCACCCACTGAGTCATCAGGCCTGGTGGCAGTTTCTCCTGCTTTTGGGAAAGGGTAGGAGTCACCTGCGTGCCCCAAATTATTCTCTTCTCTAAAGTCAAAGCTCTCACATGGCTGATGCCTGAAAGCTGCAGACAAAATGTAGCTTCTACTTCAGAGTAGCTCTTGAGAAGCCTCCCTGGGTGCTCCTCTGTGTGCAGAAGGTTCCTACCATGTCAGGGACTGTGGGAGGAAATAATAACCAAAGGTGTTGGGTGAAGAGCCCAGAGCCTGGCTTGTCTGCTTGGGATATACTCCACAAAATTAAAAATAACTTGGAGATGATTATCCTTCCCAAAGGCTAAAATCCTGGACTTGGCACAGGTGAGAAGCAAACTGTGCGCTGAGGGGACTTTTCCAAGCCAAGGGGGAGGGAGCCTTGCTACTGAGGGGAAGAGAAGTTGCTTCACTACCATTAGGTCAGCCCAAGGACAAGGGAGAAAAGCAGGTGCTCTCTTAAGTATTGCCAGCAGGAGTTTTACATGTTGGAAAGGAAAGGCACTGATTCAGATCACAGCACAGTTATCCAGGCCTGGTCCTCTGGGCACCTCCAGGCCAGCAGGTCTCCAGCTGCAAAGTGCCAGAGGCACATCTGACATCCCTCCGCCAAGGGCTTTCCCGAGAGACATATCCACCTCTTCTCAGCAAGGGAAAGCAACGTTTCCCAGTGGGCAGCCTGAGAGCTAAGGCTTATCCTCAGCATGTTGTGTGCTGGGTGTGTGGGCAAGGGAAGAGAAAAATTGCCCTCTTGCAAACCATTCAGTGCAGAAGGAACAGAGCAGGTCATCTCACACTCCCAGGTGACAGCCCTGGGGAGCACGCATCAAGAGGCAAACCTGCTCCCTGGAAGCTTTTCCTGAAAAGAAAGCTAAGCCCTGTTGAGCCATTTGCAGCCCTCCCAGGGAGAGGAGGGCAGGAGGGCACCCTTTCTGCAAAGGAGACAAGGTGTCAGACATGAGGAGAGCCCCAAAGCTGCGGGTGAGAAATGGGATTGTAGAAACATTCCCACTCGCCTCGAGAGCAGAAAAACGTATTTAAAAGAGACCGTGTGTGCACTAGCGAAGAGCTGCCTATGGAAACAGCATGCCGGCAACTCCACCGGGCTCTCCTCTCTGGGAGCCAAGTGCTCGTGGCTCCTTTCCCCTCGCAGCCTTGGAGGAGGAGCAGGAGAGCGCAGGAAGAGCAAAGTGCCTTGGCAAGGCCCCATGCAGACCGGGCAGCGGGGTGTGAGCAAACTGCTGGGTTCACACTGACAGCACTGGAGCAAAGAAGAGACAATTTCTCCATGAGGAAAAAGGCAAGAGCACAGCCAAAGCCCTGGAGTAGCAGCCAGAGGCTAATATTTCAGGTCTGGAAGTGGATTCCAGTTCCTCCTGAAAATTGGCCTTTGCTGAGGCATTTTAGGGGGAAAACAAGCTATTTGGAAACTCTAGTCCCAATTAAAAATGTCTGCCTCTTCCAGCTCTGCCCTTTAACTTTCCCACCCAACTCAGGTGTTACTGTGACAAGTGAAATCATTGACATTTATGAGCTGCTTTGAAGATAAGGAGAGAAGTTAAGTTTTACTGGGCTCCCCTGTAATCTTTCCCAAGCTGTCAGGCACCAATCTCCACCAGGAGTTTCTGCATGCTGCTTGTAAGCAGTGCAGAAAGCTGCCACCCCTTCCCATGCCCACCCCCTGTGCTAGTCCCATGGCCTGTCAGCTCCCCCATCACGACTCTTCTTCAGGCTGGCCGCAGCCAGAGAGCTGAGATGATCCGAGTTAAAATGCTGCCAAAATGCAGCCTCATTGGGACAGAGAAGGAAAAGAGCTAGCAAAGAGGAAGATACACAAGAAAAAAAGGTGAAGGCTGCCACAAAATTTATGTAGCTGTTTACCTTACGCCAATTATTTAGCATATACATGGAAGTAGCCTGTGGTGCTCAGAGCTGTATCAACACAGAGCCAGCCCTCACCCCCTTCCTTGCACTGGAGTGGCAGATGAGGCAGACGATGGATCCAAACGCACAGGGGAGCAGGGCAAGAAAGCAGTGGTCAACAAGGCAGGTCAGGAGCCTAGAGCACCAGCCTCCTTATCACCATCAAATTTCCTGCAGGCATCACAGGGAAAGGAAATTTTAAATTGCTTTTGCACACTCCTGCCTGCTTGAGTGCACAGAAAAGATGGAGACAGCTTCAGAAGTCACGGGCTGGTATTTTGTCCAGTATGTGGCCCCATGTCTTATTTGCAGTTTGCCATGTAAGCACTGTTTTTGAAGCTCCAGCTATTCATTTCCTTGCAAGCCTTTCTATGCTGCTCATCGCTATGGCAGGGGAGGGCATCACAGGAATCAATTAATTTCCAGAGCAACTCTGTGAGACTGAGGAGGGGGAGGCAGGAGGAATAGCCTTGCAGCTGTAGGGGCTCATCAGTGCTGCAAACCAAATCCCCAGTTTCAGGTTCACAGTCCAGCAAACAAGAAACAGTAGCGACCTCTGGGTTATGTGACTCACCCAGCTTTGTGCGGAGAACCTGTGGTAAAGGCTGGACTCAGGCCTAGTTTTTCTTGACTGCATTCAGTTGATTTAACTCCCATGAAATTTGTCTTTCTCTTCCCTCTCATTCACCACACAACTTCATCATCAAATGAAGCAGGGCTTGAAAAAACAAGGGCCTCCTTCTCTACCCAACCATGTTTCATGCACAAGCTGTTCATATTCTGTGTGCTATGGGGACTGAACAAATGTGTAACGTAAAGGATATGCAAAGGAAAGTTTGCACAGTCATTTTCTAGTCTTTGGGTACTTGGACTTTATGCTCTGAATCCCTTTTTTTCTGCACTTAAGGACATCTGCAGGGAAGGCGTGTGTGGGAGGAGCAGTTTGCTGTGGCACCATGCTAGGGAGCACAGGGCAAAAGGCCATCCTGGGGCAACTGGTGTCACGCAGTGGGTCAGGTCCCTCTGCCCCCGCCAGCATCACCATGAGTGCATAGCGATCCCTGAGGGAACGCGGTACTCCGTGGGGCCGGACCCCGGCAGGGCTGCAGAACCGCCGGCAGCGTTTAGTGAGCACCGTTGTGCCAATGGGCCCCTAACCGAGGCAGGTTTTTATGGGCATGGTCAAAATAAAAGGCAACTTCTATGGCGAGTATCAGGCTTTGAACTAGACTACCGTGGGTTCTCTAGACCGAACCAAAAATAAGTAATTTGTTTTAGCAACGTATTTTTGCTGGACTAAACTTTTTTTTCTTTGTTTGTTTGTTTGTTTGGGGAGCTTCTTTATTCAAAACAGGTAAGCCTTTTTGACTGAAGATCTCCCTCACTGAGAATTGTGTTTCTGAAGTATTAGTGTACTTCTCCTTTGAGAAAACTGTATGGGCTTCTGGCAAGAGAAGGAGCAAAAACCAAGAGGAACAAAAACTAGGAGGAACAAAGCTTTAAAGAAGAGCTGGACAGTTTCTTGCTTTTCAGTCAGCCAGCTCTCTTTGGTCCCTGCAGATGCCAAGAGCTTTTGTATTACAATAGCAGTAACACAAAAACCCGTTAAATACAGATTTGACTGAATTTAAATTAAGGAGAAACATCTATAGTAATCAAGGTTTGTTGGATGTTTCTCGAGTATGGCATTGTTCCTAATTGTCAAGCCTCTGCACACCTGCAGCAGATATATTAAAAGAGAAAGAAGGAGGGAGAGAGAGAAAAGTTTTCCAGCACACTGCTCCTTGGTAAGTGAAGGGAAGGCGCGACAGCTCTGTGTGGTTTTGCATTTACAAAATCAAGACACTGAATCTTTACCAGTCTCTAGTCTTTTTATTCCCAGGCACCAGTTCAGTTATAAGTCTCCAGTACTTTCCAGACTCCTTTGTACTCTAATTTTTGGAAAATTTTATGAAAAATGTCCCAATGTCTTATCTAGATGCTTGTGAACTGCATAGATATGAGGAGAACAAGACTCTTGATATAATTTGGTGAATGACTACAGACAGTATTCAAAGCAGATTTTTATTTTGTAGAACTGTGCGTATGCTTGAAACCCTTTCTCAGGCTTTGCAGAGAGCACCACAAGGGTATGGGGAGCTCCAACCATGGCAGCATCTGGCAGTAGTGTACACAGATGTACCCACAGTTCAGAGTGGTAGTACCAAGGCCAGGACTAGTTTAAGAAGTTTGGGCAGTGGTAACTGCAGCAGCACAGAGCTCAAAGAAGGTCAGATCAGCCCGTAAGAAAGTCTCCACTGTGACAGCAATGCAGAAACACTCTTACTTAAGGAGTAGCTTGCAGATGCACATATATTTTCTGGAAGATTGATAAGAGTGCCATAGTCTGAACAGCAAAGGTTTACAGTAAAGTGTGCTTTTAACAAGGCCTCTGAAACAGCCTGAGATAGCAAGACAGTCATGTGAACTTGCCACTGCCATGCTTGCTGTGCAGAGAAAATACGGAGTGAAAAAAGGAGAAGTGATGATGTTCTCAGTAAAAAATCAGAAGTGTGAACAGTCAGTTCTGAAGTCACATTTACATGCCTGGCTTGCTTCACAGTGGGGTGTTGGGCATGGAAAGGCTTGCTTTTTTTTTTCCTTTTTCCCCCCTTAACTTCTGTGATTGATGGTAATGATATTGCTCAAGTATTCATAGAACCATGTTGATATCTCTATATACTGCCACTTCCCATAGAAAGGAGTTCCCTTGCAACTGTAATAAGAGTGAATCTGTTTTTAGTCACTGTGCAAACTGCTAAGCATGGTGGTTACTTTTTGCAGCTCTCTCATGCAAGGGACGAGCGTGCAAGACTTTACCTTGCTGCATGGGAAGAAAAAAAGCAACCTGGAACAAGCTGCATCGCAGGATCCTTTCTGCTGCAAAATAGCACGGGCTTTGCCCCACGGCCAGTGGGTATTGTAACCTTGCATGTGCTCTGTGTGAGAAAGAGAACAAGAATGAGTGCTTTCAGCATACTGTGAAAAAGTTATTTTCAGATGTTATGACTGAAGCTAAGTGAAGTTGTGGCAGTCAGAGTGGACTATATTCAGCCGAGACTGATACCACCGCGGCTATCAGTGGTTCTGGTCACAAGACCTGACCTCTCAACTCATTCGTGTTAGTCTCAATTTAGGAATAAAGCTGTCTGAAGGGGACTCTAAGGGGACAGAGCCTCTGAATAGCAAAACAATGAATTACAATATAAAACATGTGCATGGTCTCTGCCAAGGACACCTTCCTTCCCTTTTCTCACTTTGTTATTTACCCTTGTTTCCTACTGGACAGCACAAGGGATGCAGAATGGTGTCACTCCTATTGACCTGGCTGCCCTGGTTGGCTAAGACTGCGATTACCCCACATGCCCTGTCCTGTGGCATAGTGGCATATTTGATGTTGTTGCTTATTAGCACCTTGCTAAGCAAGTGATAAAATACTGCCCCAGTGGACCAAGATACTGCATCTATGAGAAAGAATGCGTGGGTAGTGAGGGTGTCCGCTGCACTACGGTGGGAGCAGGACTTGGCTGACTTGTGGATGTTCCTGATGTGCAGCTGGATGCCAAACCAGCACAACAGCAAGAGCAACCTCGCTCTTGCTTTGTTTAATTTCAGAATGAAGGAACGGCAAAGATGTAAAAAGAGCTTGGAGCTGTTGATGCAGATGACATTTTATTTCACTAAGCGATACAACTGCGGGGTCCTCCCCCATGCTACCCACTGTAAAGCGTTAGGATGGGAAATGAATATGACTTTTTGTTGCCCTGATATTGTTATGGACAGTGACCCTGAATAGTCTAATAAGGCTGTTGAATAGCGGCTCCACCCCGCCTCGTCAGAGGCAGCTCACCAGAGATAAGAAAGCAGGATTCAATCCTGGCCCTAACATCTGCTGCCAGCGATCGCGACGAGCAGCTGGGGCCTCTGGCCTTGGGGACACTCGGCTGCCGGGGAGGTGGGCTCAGGCCCATGGGGCTGCATCTCCGCATCTCGCTGTGTCTAACTCTACCAGGCATCCTCGCCGTCCCTGCCTTGCCGCAGCCGCCTGTCAGCGCCCGCTTCCCCCGGCCGCGTCGCGGTGGCGCAGTGCGAGGAGCCCCAGGCCTGGGCATCGAGCCTTGGCGTCGAGGCTCCTGGTTCAGGGCTGAGTGGGACAGCACAGAGCCCCGGACCTGCAGTGCGGGGACCGCGTCCTGGGAGCACATCTGGAGCCAGCGCCCGGCAAACCCTAGGGCTTGCGAGGGCCCATCGTGGCAGCCGGCAGCCCCAGCTGGCCCAGCTGCCCCACAGGTTGTTTGGGCTTGGCGACTTTTGGCAGAACTTTTATTTTTTTATCAGACACACCTGGATCAGGTCTGATTTAGTCCCTTTTTGCATTGCTGAATAATACTTTAACTCTCTTAAACTTTTCAAGGCTGTCCTTATAGGGAAGAGGACTAGAAATTTACCTTTTTTTGCTCTATGTATATTTTGCAGTGGAAGTAAGATGATTCTTTCTGGCATTCAACAGTAAACACGTTTTAAAAGGCGTTTCTTTCCTCTGTCGCACACATCCCTCTTCCCAGCACAGCCCCTTCACCTTCCTGCCAGCTTGTAGGCTGACAGCAATGGATACAACAGCAAAATGGCACGGGAAGAGAAGCTGAACTGTTACTAGTCATGCTGCATTCCTCTTTACAAAACCTGCGGCCTCAGTATTACTGATCCTCTTCCTTTCCCCATCTGAACATTACCCTTCCTAGCCAGCTGCAGCACAAACCAAGGCCGCTTCCCACGTTGCAAAACAGCCTCCTTTAAATCACAGCCGCAAAGAACTGTGCGCAAAAATCGAAAGCCACAGTGCTGAGCAGTGGGGAAGCAGGGCTGACACAAGTAAAGCTCTGAGTGTGTTGCTGTGGCAGAAAAATACCAAATGCAATTATTTAAGGAGAAAAGATGAGTTCTGACAGCTGATCTGAGCTCAGGCAGTGAGTCAGACTGGCTGTGTCACTGGGGAGACAGAGCACCATATGACCAAAATCGATGTTCTGGACTTTGTGAGATAGTTATTGGGATTATTAAGATGACTAGATTTGCCCGTTGGAGTGTACAGAGTAAAACATATGGCATTAAACAAGCCTGCAAGACAGTCAAGGGGCTGCTACATGATGGGATTTGTATATAAACATAGAGGGACAAGGCAAAAGCCCTGCTCATGTAAGTTAATTTAGCTGTGCTTGCTGTAATGACAATGTGATTACAGGAGTGCAATTCAGGAGATTTATCTTTTTAATTAGTAAACTCCTATGTCCTTCAAAAAACTCCTTTCATGGCTACAGAGCCACCTGCGTCAAAGTACAGCAGGGAGCCCTCGCTTACTCATGGTTTCTGCGCTCAGATTCACCCCATGCTGCAGAACTGCCACAGCTCCAAGCAGATGGTCCTGCAGCCAATGTTTCCTTCCAGTGTCACTTACTATTAATTAATTGGCACATTGTTAGCGTGCATCATAATTTCCTTAGACATGTTCCTCGTGTCGGTGTATATATCCTTACAGTGGTACCTTAAATATGCCCAAATATACGCCTGTATTGCCTGGCAGCAGAGGTTTCCTACTGGTAATTTCAGCTGAAGGGTTTCTCTTTTTTTTTTTCCTCGATGCGTTAGCAGCACTTCCCGATTTTGCTGTGCATCAGCAACCTGAGCTCTAGGAATTTAGTCAAAAGCCAAAGCCCACCCTTACAAAGGAAAAGTTTTGCCCAAGCGGTACCTTCATCCCCTCGCAGAGAGGCGGATGCTGTTTGAGAGGCGCTGTTGGCTGGACATGGTGAAGCTGACAGATGTGAAGTGGATCCCCGACTGTCCGGGGGGATGGGGTGACCTTGTGTCAGTGAGCGTGCGGTCAGTTTGACTACATCGTAGGCAACCTACAAGAAGAAAAGCTTCACCAAGCCGTTAGAGGTAGCATCAGGCTGTGAATGCATCTGCATATAGCAGATAGGAACTTTTCTTATCACGGAGTTACAAAAAAAAAAAAAAGACTTGTGACAACGTAATTGCTGTGTTTCTGCTAGCACCTCCACCAAGGTCACAAAGCAGCTGTGTGTCTTGGGAAAGCCCATGGGGACTACGCGGGGTGTGTACATGAGTGCCCAGTGTCCAGCTGAGCCAGCTGGTCGGAGGGAGGTGCAGGAACTGGTTGGACTGGGGGACTCCCATCTAAGGCGCCCGAGCTGCTGCTCCCCCTTGCTTCCCTGCTTGCAGATATGCCTGGAAACACAGACCCGTGTCATTACCACCCGCCGCGCCAAAATAGAAACCATGGCAAATGCTTCCTGACACTAACACTGCCCGCGGGGCGGCTGCCGGAGGTTTCCTACGTGTACCAGCCTGCTAACAGCACCGGGCCCCCGGGACGCTGCGGGAGAGAAAGCACCGCGCGCACCACTGGTGCTCCCGCAGCGCCCGGCGAGCGGTGGGGAGCAGTAATGAGCCCAAGGATGAAGACATAGCAGGAAAAAGCACGCTCACTGGGTTAAATAAACTTTCAGGGGAAATCCCCAAGCCTCAGCGCACGCAGACTGTGGCACCACAGGCACAAACAACAGACTCCAGAAGGACTTCTGTGTTTTCTTGTGCTGCATTGTACTTGTGGTGGGGATCTCAAGGCAAACAGAACTAACAACAGGAAGAATTTTGAGTGTGCCAGAAGATGTATATTTTTTAAATAATGCAAGATTTTTCACTCCTGTTAACAGACTGTAGAGTTTCACACTGGTTTAAGCCCCAGATTTCCTCTAAAAGATGATTGTATGGAAGCAGCATCGTAATAAGGGATCTGTAAGCTGATTTAACTGTACATCTTCAGGAGTCTTAAAGGCATTACAACATGAATGAGCAGATGAATGGATGGATTAAATCTTGCATAAATTTGAGAAAGTGGAGACAAGCAATGTTACTTTCCCGTTTTGAAGGTGGAAATTAAAGTAATAGCTTGTCACCAGGGTTTTGTCTCAAAGCTGTCAAAGGTTTGGTGCATGTTAGCCTAACTAACCTAACATGGCTCCTTTTGAGCTCATAACCCCCATTTTTTTGACCAAAGGACCCTCTTTCTGGCTTGGCTGGGGAACAGCAGTTAGGGATGAAGTGCCTAAGGGGATTTGGGGCCTGCAAGTAGGCAGATGAGCTCCCTGGGGAGAAACCAGCCTATCGATCAGCTGACAGGAGCTGGGAGCCCGCATGCGTCTGTAGCACAGCCCCTGCATCACTTGCAGCTCTCCCAACTATACATTGAACTGTTTATTGGTTTATAAGCACAAGATTGTTTCTTGCAACACATGGGAACACAAACAGAAGTTAGAAATGCTTTGTGTGATATATCAAAGGTTTCCCCTTGGTCTAAAGCTCACAAAAACAGCTCTGAGCAGCTATACAGGGAGCCGGAGCAGAGTCTCGATGCAGGGTCACATTTCTGATGTCGATCTTTTTAGTTTCCTTGTGCTTTATTTTTTTTTTCCTCCAAAAGACCTGATTAGGATACAGATAGTCCTTTCATGGGAAATGCAGCTGACCTGAAGGCTATGCCTGGATGTGAGAAGATCCATCTCTCCTTAGGATACTTAGAAACTGCAAGTTTTGAAGCAGAGCTGGGGGAATACATGCAGGATACTTGTCCTGGCTCAGGGCACTCTTCTAAGTGATTGTCTTTGAGTAAGAGGGAGCCTGAAGTAGGCACAGATGTCTAGACAACTGTTTAACTCTCAGCTATTTGAAACAATTTGACATAAGTTTATGACTGCCATGTGTTTTTTAAAAAGATTTCTAACCAAATGCTACTTAAATTTGATATGCTTTTGATCTGGATCAGGATTCAGACTTCTTTTTCCTTTTTTATTTAGCTGTTTTAAATGGAACTTAAAATGTCACTGCTTAGGGCTGTACCTTGTCTTATGCTTAACTCTAATCAAGTCTCAGTGAACAAATATTTTTTTTAAATGTAACATTCTTGAGGTCTGTGTATCTCTAATATCTAGAAAAAAATTGCAGTATACTGGATCACTATGGGACACTGAGAAAAGCATTATTCATTGCTTCTAAAAAGGCTATTAAAAATATCCCCCAAATAAGATAAGTTGCTTAGTAGGTGCCTGTGTAGCAAAAGATTAAACATACCTCATCCAGACAATGTTTCATGGCTAGACCAACCAGGCACTGCCTCTTCTCTTCATAAGCCCTAATCCACTATATCATTTCTTCTTTAATGTGCTTTACCTGGCTTCCTGCTGGGGATGATCTATGTGCTTTGTGGAGGCAGAAGCTAATATTATTCTGGGGAAGGGAAGAGGAAATAGAACTTAAGCTGATGGTTTAATTTTTGTACAGAAAATTTCGAAGACCAAGCAGCTCTGTTGAAAAAGAAATTGTGAGTTTTCCTCTTTATTTTTTTACTGAGGTTGTGATAAATACACTTTTTCTAAACTATGTTTTGCATAAAGGAATATATCAAAGGATAAAAACAGTGAACCAAATTTACTTCTGGGAAGGTCATGTATAACTCCAGGACAGTATGTAGAGATAAAATACACCTGTGGTCAAGTTATCTGGGGAAAGGATTGAAGCGCTTGCAGAAGTCTGTGAGGCAGCCTTTTCCTCAGAGAGGCTGAGGTCTGAGGGCTAAGGGACCCATGCAGCTCCCTGGGAGTGGTGGAACAGCGCAGCTCCTTCGCCAGGGCGTCACTGTTATTTTTATGTTGGCACCGTGCTAGCTGGGAACCAGAGCAGCGTGGCACTTGATCTGTCTTCTGCAATTTGCACCATGCTCTTGTCAGCAGTGATCAGCAGGGCTTCCCAAAACAGCAGGAAGGAGTGAAGCGGAGAGGGTTTCCCTGCTTTGGCCAAGGCAACAGAGAAAGCCAATACCGGGGCTCAGGTAGCACAGTCTGTGAGTCTGCCCCTTTACCACAAACCCAAGCATCACCTGCAGCTTGTGGGAGGAGGTTCAAGCCTCTAGGTCTCTTCAGGATACCTTCTCAGCCACCTTTCTCTGTGGCTGTTAGGCCATGAGGCCAATAGCGCCCAGCTTTCCCATATGTTTTTTTATCCATGTTGTTAAATAAGACAAGATAATGAAGAGAAAACCATTTCTCTAAAGAAAAAGGAGTAAAGGCAGATGGAAGAGAAAGAGGGAGGAAGAACTGTAGATATTCTAATTGCCTTAATTTATGTGCCGAAGCTGCGGACTAGTGCCTAGATTCTGCCTGTGACCAACAATGGGAGAATTTCCTCGGAAAGAGAGGGAGAGCCCTCTCCCGAGTGCCTGCAGCTAGACGGTATGATCCCCCCACAGCACATCACCCTCAGCACCATGCCAGGTCCACCACTGTACCTACTGCAGCTTCCTTAAAAATACTCTTTCCTTCCTTAAAAATTCTCTTCCCTAAGAGGTCTCTTCCCTTCTTTCTTCTCTGAGAGTCTTTCTGTAGGTTTGGGGATCAGGATGTAAAAACGGTACATCAGATGCCTGTGGTCTGTTAATTATTGTTGTTCTTCTGTTTCCTACCACTAGAATAACAGTTTTGCGAGAGTTCCAGCATCCTTCAAGACTAGACTGAGAAGAAAAGCAGTGTTATTTTGGCCACTGTGGTTAAAGCATGTGCATGAGCAAAAAGCATGCCCTAGCTTTTGCCAGTCTTGTCAGATTACGCAGGGCAGTTCTAACACGCTTCTGCTGGGCTTCTGTGCACTCTCCTTTTTAGGTGGTCTTTAATTTACCTTCCCTTGATTAACATGGGACAGGCAGGTTCCATTTGTAACAAATATTTCCACCCAGGGTCAGAAAGTTATCATGCTGAGGTTATTTTTCAACCAGAAGGCGACTGCTGCTTTCGGGGGTCTGAAAGAGGAATGGGAAGTGGGGAGAAAGAGAAGACGCCAAGGAGACAGAGAACGATAGGCAGCTGGTAGATAAGAGAAGCAGTGGAGTGGAAATGAAAGCTTCCATATCATTGAAAACGGATAAATTCATGCATTGCACTAGGATGTCACAGCCTGTAATCATAAAAAAAATCAAAGATACATAATAGCGCCATTACTGGAAAATATGAGAAAGACTTGAAAGATAAGGTATCATCAAGACTCTCTTACAGAGAATATTTTGCCTGTGTTTTGTGCAAAGAAGCAAGGATATTGTTCTCTCTGCCCCCTTTTATAGGCAAGTTATTGCCCTTTTTCTGCACATCCTCTGCTTTAAAGCACAAATAGAGGGAGTACCTAAGATAAATCCTATGACAAATGAAGTCATAAAATACCAAAAACTCCAAGCATTAAAAAAAATATTTAGGTTTGCAAGGCTGCAAAGACAGCCACAGGGAAATTACTGTAGAAAAGCTGCCTTAAGAGTTTCCACACCTGCAACCTTGAATGTGTGTGTCTGTGCATGTGTCCGTGTGTAACCTTATTGCAATACAGATTTTCACTGCCTTCTCACATAATCATCTTGTCAGGACCTTTACCTCTTCTATAGAAAGTATGGGCGGTATGCAGTGAACAGTCTACCTGTTCTGGCTTTCTTTTATCCTTACCAGAAAATGCATAGTCCGGTGTCTTGTGCAGAGCCTGATAAAATGCCCGTATCTGTCAGCAAAACTTCATATAGAGCCTTGCTAGTTTTGTAATCTATTTTTAGCCTGGGAATTCCCTTCTTTCTCTTTCTAGGACGTTACAAATCATTGAGAGATGAGTATGAAGGCTGGTGTACTTCATTTTCCAGTCACAGAACTGAAGTAGAGACGTGAAGCAGCTTACTTAAAACTTCCAAAATTCACCCAGAAAGTTTAACCACTGAAAAAAATTTCAGGAAAAAAATTTCAGTAACTTCTTCACATGCAAATGCATGAGCAATACTTTGTTCTGTGTAAAAAGTTTCACGTATATGTACAGATTTATATATAACTCTTGTGTGTAGGTGTCACTCTGTAATCATATATAAACTACAAATTGCACCTCAAAATTGACAAGTGACAAAAAAAGAGTTTTGGAATATTGTCTTCCCAAAACATATAAATCAGTAGGAAATGTAAGGGTTTTTCTGTGTACATAGTTCCCCCAATCTAGCTCCCAGTTAAATACTTGTTTGCACTGAGTGGATCTACTTGCCCACAGCAGTAAAGCTTTTCTGCATTGACAGATAAGAAAATTGTTTTACCTGAAAGTTATTAAAATATCCCTAACTAACTGATCTACTAACTCCTGAGTTTCTTGTATATCTGGATATCTGTATTGTATTCTTGGATATCTGTAGTATGAATCTTTTGCAGTACAGGCTGGGGACCGATCTACTGGAGAGCAGCTCTGCTGAGAAGGACCTGGGCGTCATGGTGGACGACAGGTT